>JZKD02S1078999.1:303468-355715 GCA_000966675.3 Picea glauca | reverse complement strand
GCGAATAAACGAGATCTAGATATTGAGCACGACTGATAGCCTGCTCTTCAGTGACAACACCGCCCATAGCAATGTCTTTACCAATTTTTTTTACAAAAGATTTTGTAAACCACTCAGCCAGTAACTGATCAGGAAGCTCAAGTTTAATAAGACGTCTCCTCCTTCTCCACTCATGAATGTGATCAGAGATATGAGTTCCGGGACCTTGTTTAAAGGAGGTTAAAATATCAATTCATGTATCGTAACGAATCGGTAACTGGTAATGGGTGAGAAAAGCCATCGCAAGGGTGTTGAAATCCGAAAAGAATCCTCATGGTAATTCAATGTACCACTTCGCAGCAACACCTGTAAGGGTGCGTTGAAAAAGACGCAATCTAACGAAGTCGTCCATCAATGAGTTAGACGAACACCACAAATGGAAAGTCATGACATGATTATTCGGATCCTCTCCCGCCTTCCCATCGAATTTTGGGATGTCCGATGGAAGCTTTGCAAGAATCACAAGCCATTGGGGAGAGTGACGAATAGGATCATTCAAAATCCTAGACAAATCTGGCAAATCCAAAGTAGCAAGAAAATGCAATTGCCGATTCACTTGAGGATACTGGTGACTTTGGGGTGGAAGCCCCATCGGTAAACCAGTGGGACCGTATGCAGTCTGCCCCCAGAGGGAGGATCCTGGTTGGTTTGGTGGTGGTTGAATCGGATAGTAACCCCAAGGATTTTGACCTTGAGCTTGAGTAGTGGCTTGAGGTTGAGTAGTCTGTCATGAACCCCAAATAGGATTAGTCACACCTGGATACAGTTGGCCTGTAGTAGGGACAGCGGGCTTCCCCCCATCATTTGGAGGAAAATGTTGCATAAGTTTATTCCAATACTGGGCCAATGCAGGAGGTATGTTTTGTCCTAAAGGTGAGTTGGGTCCCCCAACCAAGGGAACAGTTCCACCCAGAAGTTGTGTACCAACCGGAGGTTGTGTAGTAACTATGTTATGACCGGGAAAAGGAAAAGGAATTGTACTACTCTGACCACCAACAGAATTCTGGACATTAGGTGCGACGGTCGGAATAGTGCCACCAGGATTAAGATTGTCAGGAGGAAAAAATTGAGGAGGGAGTGTCGGGATGAAACCGGGAATAGGATGCCCAGGGAACTGAGGACCACCTAGAGAACCAGCAGGTGTCTGTGGAGGTGTTGGATGTGGAACATTCAACGNGGCAACCTCCTTTTACCCCACTTAAATGTTCAAGTACAAGATGATTCAAAATGAAAATGTCTCCTTGGTATATATAGGAGACTAGAAGGTATAATTACAACTAATGACCTAAAGCAGACATAAATAAAATAACATTACTAATATGATATGCCCCAATTAAGGGGTAATGAGAAATATTAGGGCTTAACACAGATAGTACAACTAAGGGTATGGTCAAGCCTCCTTAGTTAGTTCCCTGAGATATTGGGTCGAGTACTATTGTTGGACCCCGCAAGTATATCAGAGAGAGATAACACTTGAAACTCCCTTATATTTGAGGACATCTACCTAAGCCAATTAGGAATTCCTACCTTTTAGTGATACTTGGCCAACATGCCACCAAAAAAGGAAACTTATACACCAAATAAGCCTTCAAACAATCCTACTTGGAATATTGATGAAGGTGAATAAATGTGCAGGGACATAAATGATTTAGAAAAGAAGGCAGTAACAAAATATGAACTGCAAGGGTTGATGGATTCAATTGAATCTAATCTAGAAGCGATATTGGATACTAAGATGGATGGTTTAAAAAGGGAGATCATGGAAGGATTGAAAAAGTTGCTAATAGATAAGCCACCTGAAAGTGACAATGTATCCCATGAAATTCATGATGAGGACACATGCAAGATGAATCAAGAATGGAGAAACTCCAACTGTGTGTTGAAGACCAACCACTTTCCTAAGATCGATATGAGGAAGTTTGATGGAAAGGATCCAATCACATGGATACTCCAAATGGACCAATTCTTTGATCTACATGATGTGCCACACACACACAAGGTATGAATCACGTCTTTATATTTAGAACCCAATCAATTTGTGTGGTATCGATGGATTTTTTCTCTCAAATCACTTGTCACTTGGACAATTTTCATGGAAGAAGTGATAGCACACTATGAGGATACAAGGAGAAATACCTTCTTCATCCAATTGATAAATCTCAAGCAAAAGGGTTTCGTTGTGGAGTACATTGAGAACTTCCAAAGATTGAATATAAAGTTAACAGATATTCCAGATGAGCACATGATTGATGTATTCATAGGAACTTTAAAGGATAAAATTCAACATGAGGTTCTCCTTTGGGAACCCAAATCATTAGAGAATGTGTTCAGGGTGGCGAGAAATGTTGAAAGTAAAAATATGGCTACGGCTACTAAAAGGACCACTCCTAACATATATTGAGAGAATGATGTTCCTTCTTCTAAACCACTTCAACCTACAAGGTTGACACCTCAACAATTGGAGGAAATAAAAACAAAAGGTTTATGCTTTAATTGTGACAACAAGTACAGTAAGGGACATAAGTGTGGTGAGAAGAAATTATTCTACATAGATTGTGAAGAGGAAGAAGAACAAGAACAAGAACAAGAACAATATCAAGATGAAAATGTAGAAGAGATTTATTATGAAGAGTTGACTCCCACCATATCATGTAATGCATTGGCTGGAATTAACACTCCTCAAACCCTCAAGATCGAAGGATATATCAAAAATAAAAATGTAATAGTCCTAATTGATTTTGGTAGCACTCATAATTTCATTCACTATAAATTAGCCAAATCTCTCAATTGCTTTATATATCCAGTGCCAGAGTTTCAAGTAATGATTGCAAATGGAGGAAATGTCAATTGCTCAAAAAAATTCCATAAGATCAATCTTAGTATGGGGGAATATGTAATGAATAGTCCAATGATTTACATACCCATGGGTGGTGTTGATGTCGTACTGGGAGTCCTATGGTTACAATCATTGGGAACAATGGATTTTAATTTTCAAGAACTTTTCATGAAATTTTCATTGGAAGGAGAGGAAATTGAGTTAAGAGGTATCACAAGGAAACCCAGTAAGGTGATAATCTCTAATGACATGACAAAATTATTGAAAAAGGGGCATCAAGGTGTAATTGTACCACTATGCTCACTAGATGTTCAAAAATCTAAGACATCTATTTTCCTAGATCTCCAAGGGATCATTGATAAGCATTCCAAGTATTTGAATATATTTCCATAGGTCTTCCACCCACTCGCGATCATGATCATGTTATTCACCTAATTCCTAGTAGTGTTCTTCCTAACATCAGGCCTTACAGATACCCTTATGCCCATAAGAGTGAAATTGAGTGTATGGTTGAATAAATGTTAGAGGTTGGTATTATTAGAACTAGCCAAAGTTTTTACTCTGCATCGGTGGTAATTTTACTCAATAAATAGGGCTCATGGCATATGTGTCCATATTATAGAGAGGTCAAAAATATCACCATTAAAGACAAGTTTCCTATTCCTATCATTGATGACTTGTTAGATGAACTAAATGGAGAAATCTACTTCACAAAGTTGGATCTCTATTCATGGTATCATCATATTAGAATGAAGGAGGTAGATATCCCCAAAAAAACATTCTGAACTCATGAAGGCCATTATGAATTTTAGGTCATGCCTTTTGGCCTTACTAATGCACCTTTCACATTCCAAGGGTTGATGAATTCCATTTTCAATCCCTTCCTTCGAAAATTTTTGTTAGTATTTTTTGATGATATACTAATCTATAGCAAGTCTTGGGAGGATCACGGTCGACATGTTGATAGGGTGTTATAGCTACTAAAGAAGAAACACGTATATGTCAAACAATACAAATGTTTCTTTAGGGTGAAGGAAGTAAATTATTTGGGTCATATTGTATCTTATGAAGGTGTCAAAGTAGACCCTAACAAGATTAAGGCCATGATGGACTAGTCGATTCCAAAAACATTGAAGAATCTTAGAGGATTTTTGGGTTTGACAGGTTACTACTGCAAGTTTGTTCAGAATAATGGAAAAATAGCAACACCTTTAATGGTATTAACTAAGAAGGATGAATTTTCATGGATTCCAAAGGAAACTCAAGCTTTTGAACAACTTAAATAGGTGATGTGCAAAGCTCCTGTCTTGACCACACTAGACTTCAAAAAAACCTTCATTGTGGAATGGGATGGCTCAAGAAATGGCATTGGTGTTGTTCTAATGTAAGAAGGAAGGCCACTTTCTTTTGAAAGTTAGCCACTCAAGGAAAAGGACTTACACAAGCCCATTTATAAGAAGGAAATGATTAAAATACTACATGAATTGAAGCAATGGCATCCTTGCCTAATAGGTAGGAACTTCAAGGTCAAAACAAATCATGACAGTCTTAAATACTTTTTGGAACAAATGCTATCTTCAGAAGAACAACAAAAATGAGTAACCAAGATGTTGGATTATGATTTTGAAATCATCTGCAAAAAAGGGAAGCAAGATCTCGTGGCATATGAACTCTCAAAAAATGATGAATATGTTGAGCCCTTTCTATGTGCTATCCTGATCATCCAACTTGATTGGATAATAAAAGCAAGGGATGAATGGAAGAATGATGAAAAAGTGTGGACTCTCATTCAAAGGTTGCAAGAGGATTCCAGTGCATCAAATACATTTACATGGAAAAATGATTCACTATGGTTCAAAGATCACTTATATTTATGTAAGAACTCCCAACTCAAACAAAAGGTACTCTTGGAATTGCACACCTCTCCAGTAGGAGGGTACTTAGGATTTTTGAAAACCTAACACAGAGTCAAGAATAATGTTTTGGGGTGGCATTAAAACTGATGTTTAAAGGTTTGTGGCAAAGTGTTTGGTTTGCCAACAAAATAAGGTGGAAACAATTAATACCCTAGGTCTTTTACAACCATTATCCATCCCAAGTCAGCGTTGGGAGGAGGTTTCCATGGATTTCATCACAGGGTTACCGAAGTTTGAAGGGAAGAGTTTCATCGTGGTGATTGTTGATAGACTGACCAAGTACACACACTTTTGTGCACTCTCTCATACTTTCAAAGCCAGTACAGTTGCCACCACAATCATGGAGATAGTTCAAAAGATACATGGAAGCCCAAATATTATTGTAAGTGATAGAGGTCCCATCTTCACTGAACATTTTTGGATAGAAATATTTTCTTTTTTGGGCACTCAATTGTCTCATAGCTCATCTTACCATCCTCAATTTGATGGATAAACTGAGATAGTGAAAAAACTTATGGAAGGCTACTTTTGTTGCTTTGTCTCTGATAAACAAACACAATGGTTCAAGTGGTTACCCTTGGTAGAATGGTGGTATAACACTTCCTTTCATACTGCAACAAAAATGACACCATTTATGGCACTCTATGGATATTCCCACCGTCGATCACTTCTTCTCTAAAAGAAAAATATAAGGTTCAAGCAGTGGAAGATCACGTCAAGCATCAACAATGAGTTCTCCAACTCTTAAAGGAAAACCTGACCATGACACAAAATAACATGGAACAACAAGCAGATCAACATCATAGTGAAATAATTTTTTAAGTAGGGGATTGGGTATTTTTAAGACTACAACCATACAAACAAATGTCCCTCAAGCAAGCTAAGAATGATAATAAATTATCACCAAATTACTATGGCCCATATAAGGTGTTGCAAAATATTGGTACTATGGCATACAAATTTGCATTGCCTGCATCTTCACGAGTAGACCTAGTTTTCCATGTTTCATGCTTAAAGAATGTTATAGGTGACAAGATCTCAGTTCAAAATATGTTGCCAGAACTTGACGAGCAATAAAACATCACATTGGAGCCTAAAGCTATCACTGACACAAGAATTCGCTAGCTAAGTAATAGATCCATTTTAGATATCTCATTAAGTGGAAGAATCTACCTACTGAAGATTCCACTTGGGAAGATGATTATTTTATACAGAAGCATCCAAAATTACTCAAGCATTGCGGGCAACACTTGTCTAAAGGGGAGGGGCATGTTAAGCCCTAAATAGTGGCACATTACCCCTTAATTGGGGAATATTACATTAATATTGTTATTTTATTTATGTCAGCTTGGGTCCATTAGTTTTAATTGTACCTCGTAGTGTCCTATATATACCAAGGAGATATTTTCATTTGGAATCATCTTGTATTTGAGAATTTATGTGGTGTATAAAGAGGTTTCCCCCTTGAAGAGGCTATTTATCTGAAAATCTCTCTTTGTCAAGGTGTGAAATACTTATCATGATGTTTTTACACTATTTGGATATTTGTTTCCTAACATTAATGGATGTGTCTTTTCCATTTTTGTATTTTCATTAATTATTAATTATTTATATTTATATTCATACATTATATTATAAATAATATTATTTATTAATTAATATTTTTATCATTAATTATTAATCTCGAAGAATGTTTTCCCGATGTTGTTCAAACATGAACACTCCCTCTCAACAAGGGACACATTCTACATCATGCCAAGCTTATCTTTGAAGTATATAAACTTCTCCCTAGACTCATGATACATGTCTCTCAGTCCTGGGACAGTCATTGTTAGTGGTACACAACTATCGTAGTAGCACACAACTATCGCAGTAGCACACAACTATTGTTCAGAGATACACAGTCTCCACCATAGTCTCATGATTATGCATGTGATTTTTTTCCTCTCCTAGCATCCAACAGTGCATTACCCCCTCAGTGACCTCACATGACTGATCTGGGGAACCTTTGGCCATAGGGGTTAGCCGATTGGAAGAAAAACATCACATCTCCCGCTCAATGAGGGTGGACATTCTGGATCATGCCAAGCTTGTCTCTGAAGTACTCATACTTCACTCTAGAAATAGGCTTGGTGAGAATTTCCGCTATTTGCTCATCCGTGGATATGTATTGGATCTCTATAGATCCTCTCTGCACCATGCCTCAGATGTAATGATATTTGATCTCTATGTTGGTGAGTTGTAGGAAAATAGTAGAATGGGGAAGGGGGAATTAGAGACTAGTGAGGGGGATGAATGGGCTCTAAGGAAGTTTTCCATTCCAAATCGATGATGGAAGAACTAGATGAAAGTAGTGTGGAAGAGAAGTCAATAGGTACAAAAGGAAATTAGTGATGAAGGTAGTAATCAGTTAAGGCCAAAAGAGTTGTAGAAGCTAAGAAGAGAAAGAGAGTTGGACAACTCATGGTTAAGAGAGAGATAATCCATATACATGAGCTTGGGTTATCCCTTTTAAAAGGGAGAGATAGAGGTTGCATAATATCTGCACTTTGGTCTAGACTCTAATGAAAAATATTGTGATATATGTATGCATGAAGAATACAATTGGCTATATAATAATAATAATAATAATCTATTTTTAAGGTCACGACCAAGCCAGACAAAAAATTGGTGTATGAGGACCCCTTGTTTGTGGGACAAGGGACCCCCTCCACATAGTTTTTTGACTACTAAAGTCTATGGAGCTATACATACCCTACCCACTTCTAGATTTGAACATGTGATCTCCAAGAAGGAAACACATGTTCTAAACCATTAGACCCACTAATATTATATAATAATAAAAAATAATAATAATAAAGTCTAGGAAGGTATACATACCCTACACCCCTTTGGATTTGAACTTGTGGCCTCTTAAGAGGAAAGACATGTTCTTAAACATTAGGCCCACTCAGGTTGTATATATATATATATATATATATGCATGAAGTATACTATACATCATACGTATAAGTATTGTAACTGAACCACATCATACAAGGTATATCAGGGAGGTATATCATGACCACCTTGATGAGTTGCACAATGGTGTGAGTCAGATTTCGATTGTGAGTAAAGATGCCAACACTATCTCTTTCAAAACTTTGAACTGTGCAGAAAGGTCCCCACATTGGTGCAGTAAATAATAAATAGATAGTTACAGTTTCGTTGAGGTAGTTGGAAGTCTATGAAAATATCTGATGAAACGATGGATGATATGTTTGATTGGTCTTTGATAGAAATATTCTCTATTTTTCACACGTAAATCTATTAGTCTTATCAACATAAATAGTAATAAGATAGTTATAGTAAATAGTAAATAGATAGTTACAGTTTAATAATAAATATTTCTCTGTATTTCTCTGTAAGCTTCGTGTTGTGTAGAACGTGGTAGACCCACTGACGTGATTAGATAGAGTCACAGTAGGAATAGTCCAAATGTGGCTGTGTATTTCTTGAAAAGATATGTGTTGCGTAGAATGTGGTAGACCCATCGACCATTAGGAAGGATGCCACATTGGTCTTTTCAATATGTTTTGACATAAATATTTTTATTCATTTTTTTTTAAAAAGTAGTTGTTTTGCTATTCAGTTTTGAATCAAAGGACAATTTTTCAACAAATTCATTATGAGATTTATAATCATTCCTCGCAACTATCCAAACTAAACTTAACAGACACCTTTAATTTACCTTAACTTCACTAGTCTCTTTTAATATGATTTTATTTAAGGATTAACTTTTCTTTGATTTCATGCTTCCACTGAGAGATAAATATGACACTTTTCAATAATAAATATTTTCATCTTTCTAAGTAAATTTCCTTATTACTTGTGATTTAATAGGTGTATACGAAAATAGTAAATTTGTAAAAATAGTTTTCAATACTCCTAACACTTTCTATTCCATGTATCTTCCTTTAGTTACATGTTTTTGTTGCACAATTTTGGATTTTTACATGTTTTTATCGCACAATTTTGGGTTTTTAAAGTTTTTAAAGTTGGGAATTATTGGTAATGGGTGGTAGTGGTAGGAAATGTATGAAATGGTAGATGGAGGATGTGGCATAAATGGAGTTGAGTGAAACAATGATATATATGATGGATGAATGTTGCATGACCATTATGGTTTTTGTATGGAGGATAGGTATGGTGGTGGAAATGTTGGAAGGAAGTGGTGGAAAGGATGATTGGAGCCTTGAAGAGTATACATACAGTATCATGAAGGGTTTCCTATACCTGCAACATTGTTTTGATCATTTTATAGTGTAAAAATTATGATTGTGTCTTTGAGAAGAATTGAAATTGTATTTTGCTATAGGTACGCATGTTGTCATTTTGAAGTTGATTTTGAGTGCCTTCGCTAGGATTGTTGACTATGTTGATACCTCCTTTGTTTGATGCACCTGATTTGTGATGTATAATTAGTCAAAAGGACTAATATGATATCTTGTATGTTGATGATTATGTTTTCCTTTTGATGTTGAAGTTGTGAAGTATCTGTACAAATTGTGTACAATATATGTATAGACCCATAATATTGCTAGCATGGACAAAATATTATTGTATATTCCTATTGTTGTTGATGCATAATCATCATATTGTTGGTTTTGACCACAAGAATATTGGTGTATTGTTATACTTTGAAAATAGAAGAATTCATTTTTTTGTTATCCTCGACACGAACAAACTACTTTATATTGTAATTGTGACACATAGTTGTTTTGCAAGATGTATGATGATGATAAAAATGGTCATTGTGGTATTGGTACATGTTTGTTGGGTATGGTGTAATGGATTTGTGAGGTGGGTAATGATGATGGTGAAGATGTGGATGAAATGGAGGATATGAAGGAAGTGTGAAGTATGGATGGGTTATGAAATGGAACATGATGAGACTTACAAATAGTATGTATGATGTTTCTTTATTGTCATGCTTTCGTAATGGTTGTATATTGATCCCTTTTTGTTTTTGTAGGGTATTTGAATTTTTTTATCCCTCGTTCTAGTTTGAGCATGTAGATTCTTCATGGACATGTTCCTAGTTATGTCCATCACATGTGTACATAAAAACATTTTGAGAAAAAGTTAGTTTTTTTTTTTTTTCTGTTTTTCTTTTCTTGTTAGGGTACTGGTTCCATTTCTGGTTTTCATCGGTGCCCTACCCCATCATTCCTATTAGGTTTTTCATGGTGGGGATATCTTATTGCATACCTAAGGCTGCCCCTATGGAGGTTTTAAACTAGAGGTCTATCCCAAGTGTCTTAGTAAGGTTTTCACTTAGGAATTTTTATTGTTTTTTTTCTTTGAGTTTTTGGACATGGAGATGGGTTAAGGGAATTGCTTCTCAACCACATCCAATTGTTGAGATTTGATTGTGGATGTAAACTCTTCCTTGGATAATGGTTTGTTGTAGATTTTGAGCCTATATCCACTGACTATTGTTCTAATTTTCATTGGGCTATTATCATAACATGACTATGTCTTATAAGGGTCCAACCATTTGGTTCTTATCTTCCCTTTGAAATCCTTGAATCTTGAGTCATAGAGAAGTACCCAATACCCTTCCTTGAAACTTCTAGGCTTGATTAACTTGTCATGCCTTATTTTTATTTTTAGTTGCACCACCTCTATGTGGAACAAGGCTTGTTGTCTATACTCATCCAAGGCATTTCGTTGTTGCAATCTTTCTTTTTGGGCTAATGAGAGCTCTAGGTTCAAGATGGAAGTTGTTTTCGTTTAGAAACTTCAAACTCGACATGGAACATATCCTTTTCTCCATAGACCAGTTCATAGGGGTGGACCCTATGGTGGTCTTCCAAGTTGTATTATATGCCCATACAACTTCAATTAGCCTATTTTTCAAATCTCTCTTATGCATGTTGATTGTCTTGCTGAGGATGTTCTCAAATTATGTGTTGGTCACCTCTACCTATCCATTTTCTTAAGGGTGGTATGTAGCATAATTTATATGATGTATCTTGTTCAATTGCATGATGTGTTAAATTAAACTTGAGGTGAATGGGGGACCTTGGTCTATGACTATCTCTCTTGGGAATCCAAATCTAGAGAAAATATTTTCATGTAGGAATTGAGGTACTGTTTCTTCAATTATATTCCTCATTTCCTTCACTTCTACTGATTTTCTCAAGTAATTAGTGCATACAAGGATACAATTCTTTTGGTTTGAAGCGGGGTTAATGGGGACTACAAAGTCCAAGCCCCACTTGTCAAAAGGTTCCAAGGAAACTTGAGGCTACAATGGAATTTCATCTCTTTTGGTAATATTTCCCATCCTTTGGCATTCATCACAATGAGAGACATCATGTTGAGCATCTCTATGGAGGGTAGGCCAATAGTATCCATCTTGCAAGATTTTGTAAGTTGTCTTCTTTGTAGCATAGCGACCCCACAAGGCTCCTCATGACATGCATGGAGGATGTCATGTATCTCATCTTGTCTAACACATCTTCTTAGAATCTAAACGAGCCCAAGCTTGAACAAATAGCTTCTAATCCAAGTGTAGGTGGCACTTTTCCTAATGATTTTGCAATGTTCTTAGTAAAAGAAATGTTGAGGAAACCTCCCTATAACTAAGTGGTTTCCTCTGTTATCTAACCAAGGGGATTTTACTGAGGCTTAAAAGAGATGTTCATTTGGAAAGTTTTCATCTACTACTTCATCATCTGTAGTATTGGTTAGACTTAACAAAAAATCCACAATAACAATTTTTTTTCCAAACTTGTCAAGTATTGTTAGATCAAATTCTTGTAATAGTAAAATCCATCCAATGATCCTATCATTGATGTGATATGTAAATGAGGGACTTGTATCCCACTCACTTCACCAACGCAAATCTTTCATGGAAATAACTTATGACCTCTATTCTTGGTCTTGTACATAGATTTCAATCTTTAGAATGGACACTATGTATTTTTTCTTGAGGAAAGACTAAGTACAACACTAAACTCTATGCTTCCAAATGGCTTGTTCTTGGGTGTAACATGCACACATCAATTTTCTAACAACATAATAGCAATCAAGCCAATAACTAGCTAACTAGTTAGAGATAATATCTCAAATCCAACTAGATCTAACAACCTCCTAAAATATATAAACAAGCTCCTTACGTAGAGATGAAATCTAACCAATAATGACCAATAATAATAATAATAATCACAAAAATGATCACACATAAGACAAGTAGGAGTCAACAATTCAAACACTCCCCCTTAATGACTACTTGTATTAATATTTGTTAGGTCAAGTATTCATCATCATCTAGTTCTATGCAACAAATGCTCCATCTTGAACTAAAGAAGCTCTTCATAAAAAAAATATATATATGGTCCATCTTGGCACTTACATCTCATACCTCGATCATGCAAACATCACCAAACTATCAAATTCCATATAAAGGAACAACCATCCATCATAATGCATGGGTACCTAACCGTTGCAATTGTCGATCTAATAGGATGTCCTTTATGTACATGGTTCATTTAACCTCTTGATTAACTCCCCCTGAATATACATAAAGATTCTAGTTTTTAGGCACCTCCCATAGTATACAACCAACATGGTTCGTTCATAAAGCATCCAACCAGAAACATGGCCCAATCCTCCAATTGTTTACAAACTCTATAACAGAGGTTTCTTCTCTATACCAAACAATTTATTCAAATAATCGGGGACACATGAAAAAGGGGTATGCATGTCTATCCAGGTCTTACAACAATATTCATTTACATGTTACATACATAGATACAGGTACATACAATTAACATACTCAATCTCTTGGAGACACCATGTACAACCTTTGAAAACAATGCCTATGTACCACTACAATACTTATATTAAGTACCAACTCTACATAAGATACAAGCTATAATGTTTTCAAAGACCAATAAATAAGATCAAAACATGACACCATAAGCTTACTACAAGGTTTGATTCAAATTGTCGTATGGTCAAGTCTACTTTTATTTAACACTACTCACAAAATTTACCTTATTTGTCCTCCATCATTTGATCTCCATCTATAGTCACAAGAATACCACAAGAAATATCACCAACTACCCTTGGACTAATATCCAAAGAGAACTCTCTATTGTATCCAAGAAAAAATATATGTCCTTCCTACTGCAATCTCACCATTCCACTCCAACATTTAGTTTGTAATCAACCCTCGGCTTCTCTTAGCAATAAACTTTTTAACTCCCATGATAGCCAACCAATGGTTATTCACCCAAGAACTCACTTCTATATCAGAACCAAAAAGTGTCCATGTTCCTCCATTCACTTGTATCACTATTATCTCAAACAACATACCATTTGGGAACCAACCGTACCACTAGTACCACACAAATTGACTGGAAACCTATTGTACTCCAAGGCCTAACATCAACCTGACTGCAAAGACTGAACAACCGGTCATCCGATGGACACATTTCCATCTAGTGAGACACCTAGGTACCTAACCACAATGCTCGCCAGTTCTCTAGGAAAATAGACTAGATACAAGATGTATCCAAGTCAATCTTACATTATTTACACCTGCCAATGAGGACTTATAGTACAACATTTTTCAAACAATATTCCACCAAGGAATAGTTAGAGGGAAAAAAACATGTAGCTATATTTCCTTTTCAAATACCACACACCCTACCAAGTAGACTTAGGAATGACCTTTACATCACAAGGTGTTTCCACATAGGGATACAAAATATCAACAAGAGATTATGATACATATGATGGGAATATTTTCTTCCTTTTCTAGAATCACTCACATAATTGGTGTCTTTGTCTAGATCTTACACATTCTTGTTCAGTGTTTTTCTTAGATCTTAATACTTCCCTTTTCATTTGTTAGAGTCATGAATTCTAACAAAACAACCATTCTCCCATATTGATTTAGTTGTGCTCAATAGGTTTGTTAACTTCAATGAACCCAAGATTTGAAAATTATAAAGATGGAGTCTGATCATCAAATCATTTTCACTATAGTTGGCATCCACAAACAACAAATCTAGAGATTTAACCATGTTCTCACCAACCAAGCTATCCATCTTAGCTCAGACACACCATGCAAGCAATCAACTCATACTCACCAAGTGATTCTAATACCACTGTTAACACAACCAACAAATGTCATTCACTATGACAGACACAATGACAAATTAATGCATCATATTCCAATCCTTGAGACACACAAGAGGAAAGTGGAAAACATATTTGTGCATATTTAAACCTTCACGTGACCGGACCTTACTTTTAACAGTGGCATGCACACTTTTTTTACTTGATCCAGATTTATGAGAAGAACGAAATGAAAACACACATATATAGTATTAACACAGAGATACAGTGTATAATAATAGAGATCTAGTAAAACTTGGCTTCTATTAAATAAGAAATATGTTGAAACTGTAAAATGCAGGCTGAAACAAGCTTGCTAGATGGTGACATCTTATCTCTAAGAAGAGATGTGACGGCCACACTCATTCTCAATAAGATGAGTAAAATGAGGCTCCAAAGTCATTTTTACATCAAACATGAATGCAAAAACGCTAGACATCCAAAAACCTAACCCTAGGAGATGAAGCACCAAAAGTCATGTGGACCCCGTTGGGGTAAGTTGGTACATCAACTTCCCAGGGTCGTAACTTTTGCATATGATCTCCATTCTAGGTGCACGATAGACCGTTGGAAAGGTCTATCCGAGGACTACACATTATGTAGTCACTCTATGGTAAATCCTATAGTGTGACTATGGAAGGCCTAAATAAATTTGTTTAGGGCCTCAAAATGGCCCCGAAGGTTTAAAACCCAAAAACCTACAAAAGAACTGTCAAGATGAAAATTGTAACTACCAAGATGAAAGTTGTATGTGAGCTAGATAGAATAGTTAGGTGGCCACTGATATCCACCTGTATAATACCTCTCCCCTTAGAAATCAATGGTATCCATTGCGTTGAGTTCCCCCATCAGATAAGGATTTTTTTCCTGAATTTGGCCCCGGGTGAACCACTTGCCTTGGTGCAGGAGCTACCCTGTTTTGACAACACGATAAAGATGAAAATTATGTTGGTGAGTGCCCGTGAACTGTGTATCCATGATCTAATGAGTGGATTCTTATTCCATACAATTACGGTTGAGATTTGTTGGTGCCAACTTTTCTGCTACCTCTAAGGTGTCCAATAATGGTGGAGAGTATGGCCAAAGGAGGTCCACATTAAAAAATGGGTGAAATCCAAGGAAGGAGGGAATGTTGAGCTAAAAATAATTGTCACCCATATCCTTGGTGATGGTATAAGGTCCATAGTGAAGTGGATGAAGCTTCAGATGGGATCCTTTAAGGCATTCTTTCTGCAAGTGAAACCAAACTTTATCTCCCACCTGAAACTTGTGTGGCACCCAATGTTGATCATGGCACTACTTGTACTTGGAATTAGACTTCTGTAAAATATCCTGAAACTGTTGGTGGATGTGAAGGATTCGTTCAATGAATCGGGTGGATTTAATGACTTAAGTGTGATCATGGGACAATTCTGCTTGTGTGGATGCAAGGGGTAGTGAAACATCCATGGGACCCAATGGTTGAAATACCAACCCCACCTGAAAGGGGATGTGGTCAGTTGAGATATGTATGGATATGTTGTAGTTGTGTTGAACATAGGGAAGATTGCCATCCCATGTGAATGAATGATTGGAATTGTACATGCGCAAGACATGCACGATCATCCTGTTGACGACCTTAGTTTGGCCATCCGTTTGGGGGTGGAAGGCAATGGATTTGGTGAAATTGGTGTCCAGTTGATCCAAGTGGATATCGGTAGCCACCCACTGTTTCCAACTGGCTCAAAATAGTTTTCTGGCAATTTTGGTAATTTACTATTTTTAGCAGTTTTTAACTTCTGGGGCTATTTTGAGGCCTTAAACGATGTTTTTTGGGAAAACGAGAAGAAATATGGAATTTCCTTCAATATTTCGCCCAAAATGAATCTCCTCAACAATACCTTTCCAACAGGATATCATGCGCCTAAAACGAAGATCGTATGCAAAAGTTATGACCCTAAGAAGTTGATGTACTAACTTACCCAAATGGGGCCCACATGACTTTTGGTGCTTCATCTCCTAGGGTTAGGTTTTTGGATGTATAGGTTTTTTGGCATTCCTCTTTATTATAAAAAATTCCTTCAGAGCCTCATTATAATCATCTTCTTGTGAATGTAAGTATCCGTCACATCTCTTCTCAGAGATAAGTTGCCACCATTCTAGCGAGTCTTTCACTTTGTATTTTTACAGTCTCTATACGTTTATTTCATTAATAGAAATCATGTATTACTGTATATCTGTGTTTATGGTTTCATCTCTGATACATTTATGTTATATTGTTGGATATCCGCGATATCTCTGTGCAATTTTTTACTTTATCTCTGCTCTCATTTCATGCCGAAAATAATCTGGATCACCAGTAGTGACCAGAGACTCGACCAGAATGTGATGAGAAAACAGTTATCCCGATATGAGATGATGGTTTGGGGAATCCCAAAATGTACCCACAATCGTTCGAATAAGATCTTAGCAGTGGGCTCCACTATGATGCTCTTCTTACAGGTGGTAATAATTCCCATTTTGGAAAAGTGATCAACCACCAAAAAAACAAAGTCATTTCCCCACTTGGTTGACAGAAGGCCTGACATGTAGTCCATCGAGATGGATTCCCAAGGCCTTTCAAGAGTAGGCATAGGGGTGTACATGCCTTGTTTCTTAATGGTCGGTTTGGATATGGTGCAGGAAATATAGGACCTGATATACTTGTTGACATCTTATCGAAGTTTCATCCAATAGAAACGTTGTTGTAACACTGCCACTATCATTTCTATGCCGAAGTGTCATGCCACCCAACTATAGTGATATTCCCAAATCAGCTTCGCTCGCTCGCTTAATGGAATGCAGAGATGGCCCAAATGGCAGAGCAACCCTTCTTGAAGGTGGAACTCTTCGACAACTGTGTTGGTTCCCAGCATATGATAGGTGGTGGTGAAGTCAGGATCACTCTCGTAGAGTTGGGTCCATCTGCAGGTGTCATGGCTGCAGGAGTTTAGCATTGTGGTGAGTGTTACCATTGGAGGTCGACTGAGGGAATTAACAACATGTTTGGTGCTTTTGGTCTTATACTTGATTTTGAGATGAGACTATTGCAAGTATGTGGACTACTTCTAATGGTGGTCATTCTGCAATTTTCCTTGTGTCTACATGAACTATAGAGGCTTATGATCAATGTGGATGACTATCTCCTTCCCGAGAATGTAATGCCTCCACTAGCAGTAGGATTGCACAATGGAGTACATTTATTTTTCATATTTGGGGTACTTACAAATGACATATGATAGTGTATCACTATGATAGGCCACAGAATGTCCATGTTGAGTGAGAACTGTGCCCACAACATATTTTGAAGCATCGGTCTTGATCTCAAAACGTTGTTGTAGGTCGGGTAATGAGAGCACCAAGATATATAAAAGTTGATCACAACATCTGCATCTATATGACCTTCAAATATATGAATATAAAAGTTGATTTGTACCTTGAAGGGGATGATGCCACTGCTTGAGGAATATGTATCGCTTGTCGACAATCATCGAAGGATTTGTGCAAAGATATCGATCATCTCATTCCTCTTTCGCTCGAGGGATTCCTTGAGCAACATTTTGAAAGGATCTCATGTCTCGTCGTCTTTCTTTTCTCCCACCAAGGAAGGTTACTTGGGTGTGTGAGAGAAGTTTTCATCAAGAGAAACAAGCTCCAAACCCAATTCTCTATACCATGACCTTGTCGAGGACATACACTAAAAAAAATAAGGAGCAGACCTCTATGATACCACTGATCCAAATTTATGAGTGGAACGAAATGAAAACACATAACTATAATATTAACAGAGAGATATAGTGAATAATAACATATATATAATAAAAATTGACTTCAATTAAATAATAAATATGTTGAAACTGTAAAATGCAGATTGAAACAAGCTTGCTACAATGGTGGCAACTTATCTCTGAGAAGAGATGTGATGGATATGATCATTTGCAATAATATGAGTACAATGAGGCTCCAAAGGCCTTTTTACATCAAACATGAATTCTGAAACTCTAGAAATAAAAAAACCTAACCCTAAGAGATGAAGCACCAAAAGTCATGTGGGCCTCATTGGGGTAAGTTGGTACATCAACTGCTTGGGGTCGTAATTTTTTCATACGATCTCCATTTTAGGTGCACGATAGCCCATTGGAAAGTTCTATCCAAGGACTACACATTTTTCCATCAAACTTGGCTAAATCTAACAATGTGACTATGGTGGGCCCAAAAAATGTTGTTTAGGGCCTCAAAATGGCCTCAAAAGTTTAAAACCTAAAAAGATAGAAAAAAATTGCCAATATGAAAACTGTAACTGCCAAGATGAAAGTTGTACATGATCCAATTGGAATAGGTGGGTGGCCACCAATATCCAACTGGATCATTACCAATCAAGGATTCTCTCTGTCAACTTCACCCTGGTTGGTTCTCACTGGCTACTTAAATTCAATCTTTGAATTTTCCATTGGAACTATTAATCATTAGTCCACTACAAGTTGTATGCAAATTCACATATGCATCACACTAGCAATAGCACAAATGAATGGACAAGCAAAGGCTCATCACACTATTACAAACACACACTAACAATTACTCATGTAAACAAAACACTCTCAATGCACTAATCCTATATGTAAAACTAGTTAAAACTCAAATCTCTCTCATGTTCTTGGGCCCTCCCATGAGGGAGTGAAGCCCAATCCAACTCTAATACCATGTAGAAAAATGGGAGAGTAGACATTGTTTCTATGCACACCAAAAACTATATTGAGTGATCTATTAACAGGAAATAATGTTACACACTTATACATAAAACTTTGGCTTAATATAGGCACACTATCCTAACCACACTAACAACTTATTGAGAGAATATCTCAATCACACACCAATCTAGGAGCTAACTAGTTGGAGAGAATCTCTCAAATCCAACTAGATCTAACAACCTCCTAAGAAATATAAATAGACTTCTTACGTAGAGATGAAATCTACCCAATAATGACAAATAATAATAATAATCAGAAATATGATCACATAAGACAAGTAGGTGTTAATAATTCCAACACTATGTTTATGAGAAACATTAAAGAAAAATATTATTGTGTACTTAAATTATTATGGCACATGTGCACTATTCTTTTTCATAATTTTTAAAGATATAGTGCAAATAAAAAGTAGATTTGAGTTATGTGTGTGTGTGTGTGTGTGTGTGTGTGTGTGTGTGTGTGTGTGTGTGTGTGTGTGTGTATGTGTGTAAAAAGGTATCTAGTTATACTTATGGACAAAATAAAAATATATGTATTGATAATATTAAAGATAATCATAGTATTTAAATTGTCTAGTTACAGTAAATCACAACCCAGGGAAATATTAGAGAAAACCTAATATGGTTTCTCTAATATTTCCCCCCACCTCCACCCTCACCCTCACCCTCACCCTCACCTAATATAGGGGGGAAATATTAGATAAAAAATACTACAAATCACTAACTACTTCTACATAGACAAAACTAAAGCTATTTATTTAAATTGTCAATTCCACACATATAATCTTATAGTTCTTTTTGAATTATAGCATATTCTTAACATATTTTCATGTAAACAAGACAAAAACTATTTCCTTAACTAATGAATCCACAAATAGTCATCTTTACATGGTCTAAATGTCTATATACCATGACAAAATTCAAATATGGTGATAATAAACTACATCCTTTCTTTGAATATATCAAACTTATATATACAATTTATAGGATTACCAAAACCAAAAAAAAAAAAACATAGAAACAAAGTCCAAACTAATGCGTCATTAAATTGTAGTTGGCCATTAATTAGTTTCTCAAGGTCCATGAATAAGAATTATCCCTTTAAAGGGAGCTTAACGTACACAATAACACATAAACATTCATAGGATTTAGTTTTTTGAATTGAACATATTTCCTAATTACCTGAAATTTTGAATCCTCCACCTAAATTTAATGTAGTGCTTCATGAAAAAAATCTTAAATATGTATCCAAAACATTCAAAATTATCTTGTACATCCAAGAATATTAAACTGTGACTAAAAAATCACTCTAGGTTAGTATTCCACAAAATGATAGACTAGAGCATAGTATCATGGTTACAAACAAAAATCTAATTTGGATAATTGTTGTTGAACAATTTTCTTCATTACTTGTGATTTTATAAGTGTATACAAAAATAGTAAATTTGTAAATCATTTTGCAATACTCCTAACACTTTCTGTTCCATGGCTATGATTTATGGCTAGAGTGTTTGATAAGTAGAAACCTCAAAGGATAAAACTAAAACAAATAATCAATTATATGAGCTTGAATATAATTACTTTGACATGGCATAAGAAGGAAAAAAATATAGCATGGTAAGTAAAGAATGAGTAAAGCTAGAGATACTTCATGAAATAACACATATATTGACAATAAATTATAAAAATTGCTTGGACCACAACAAATGTATATCAATCCAATGAATAAGCATATCTAAGGGAAGGGGAAATTCAAAGAAAAAAGGGGAATTTTAAAATCAAAGAGCATAGGAAACATAAAATAACATGTTTTTTAACATACCCAACACCCAGTTGGGTCACGTCACTACCTAAACAACCTAATAAAAATTTCTGGTACTAAATCAAACTACGGAAATAACACACATCATGACATTCCAACTCATGCAATTGTCTATGTTGCTTAGAAATGTAAATACAATTTCTTAATTGTGCATAGAAACAACCAAATAGCATACAACAACATTCATACAAATAAACAGGGATTTAAATGCATCATTATTCTCACAACAAGCAATAATAATAACCAAATATAACTCAGAGTAAATTGCACAACAACTATATCAACATTATACATGCATAAACACAACAAAGAAGAACACTTATTGATCCAGGTGGATATTAGTGGCCATTGACCTCTTCTAGCTGGCTCACATACAACTTTCATCTTGGCAGTTACAATTTTTATCTTGGCATTTTTTTTCTAGGTTTTCGGGTCCTAAACTTTCAGGGCCATTTTGAGGCCCTAAATAACATTTTTTGGGCCCACCAAAATCACACTATAAATAGAGTTAGAGTGTGATGGCATAATGTGTAGTCCTCGGATAAACCTTTCCAATGAGATATCATGCACCTAAAACAAAGATCATATGAAAACGTTATGACCCCGAGAAGTTGATGTACCAACTTACCCCAACATGGCCCACATGACTTTTGGCGTTTCATCTCCCAGGGTTAGGTTTTTTGATTTCTAGGGTTTTTCCATTCATTTTTAATGTAAAAAGGACTTTGGATCCTCATTGTACTCATATTCTTGAGAATGAGCATAGTCATCACATCTCTTCTCAAAGATAAGACGCCACCATTCTAACAAGCTTGTTTTAGTCTGCATTTTGCAGTTTCAACATATTTCTTATTTAATAGAAGTCAAGTTTTACTGTATCTCTGTTATTATTCACTGTATCTCTATGTTAATGTTATATATATGTGTTTTCATTTCGTTCCACTCATAAATCCATATCAGTGGTATCAGAGCGGTCTCTTCCTTGTCATTTTTAGTGCATCTCCCCGACGAGGTCAAGGTATAGAGAGTTGGGTCTCGATCTTGTTTTTCTTGAGAAAAACTGCTCTTGCGCTCCCAAGAAACCTTCCATGGCAGGAGAAAAGAAAGACAATGGGACAAGAGATCTTTTCAAAATGTTACTCTAGGAATCCCTCGAGTGATAGAGGAGTGAGATGATGGATAGTTGTGCAAAAATCCTTCAACGACTGTTGACAAGTGACATATCTTCCTCGAGAGACAGTGCTACCCCCTTTAAGGTACAAATCAACTTTGATATTCATATATTTGAAAGTCAGATAGATGCAGATTCTATAGACAAATGGTTAAATCTCCTAGAAGGGTATTTTTCTGTCTACAACTTTTTAGATAGAGAAAAGATTACATTTGTGCTCCTTAAGGCCATCCCCCATGTCAAAGATTGGTGGGAGACTTTCTGTGAGAAAAAGGCAACAGAGGAATCTTCGTTGTTTGCAGTTGCACCAACCTGGGATTTTTTTAGGGATGTTATTAAATAACAATACTACCTTGTTGGAATTTATGATGACTTATATACAAAATGGACCACACTACGGTAGGAAAGGGACCAAACAGTGGCAGAGTTCACAAATGTATTCCATACCTTGCGCACCAATATGGATATCATAGACTTTGAGTGACATCTCGTTCTCAAGTACCACAAGGGTCTACATAGATAAATCCAAACATAAATGGAGTTTCTAGATATTTCATCCTTGGGTGTGGCGTATCAATATGTTGCCAAAATTGAGAAAAATCTCAAATAGAAGACGCGACAGTTTGGGTTTGCAAACCCCTCAGAACATAAGCAGGGAAAATGTGGCCCCAACTTGCATAAAAAAGGGCATAACAAGTATGTATAGCCGCAGAACAACCATTCCAAACCGCAAACAAAGAAGGACAATGGGGAGACAAAGAAAGACACTAGGAAATGGTGCGAGTTCCATAAGAGCCCCTGGAATAACACCATTGAATGCTTCTCAAAGAAGTCATTGGTGGCTGAGGTGAAAGCCTATGAATCAAATGCAAGATCCGACTTTGAGTCAAAACCAGAAAAATAGAGATGGATCATTGATGTAGAACCCAGTGCCACCATTGCTACCACCACCAAGGTCTAGCCCGAAAAACATGATGAACTAGAGGAAGGTGAGCACCTCTTTCATTCATAGATGTGGGTGAAGGGTACTCCACTGCACTTCATCATTGATAGTGGTAGCCAAAAGAACCTCACCTTAGAAGAGGTATTCAAGTGGTTGTATCTACCATAATCACCACACCCACATCCATACACCATCATATGGCTCTCCCAAGGGAGCGATCTCCATGTTATCCAACAGTGTTTCCTGGACTATGGCATCAAGCCCTTCAAATATGCGGTATTGTGTGATGTCGCCACCCTTGAAGATTTTGATGTTATTTTGGGACAACCTTATTTATGGAAATGTCATGTTGTATGAGTCTAGGCATCGTAGTGTTATTATTACTTTGGAAAGGAAATTATATAGGATACCCGATGTAGTCCCACATATCCCCATTTCCTTAATCTTTTCCAAGCAATGAAGGAATGTCATCTATCATACCAGGAAGTTTTTCTTCTTCGTGATTTTCACTCAAAGTGAGAAGAAGGTTGTTGCCACATCCATGGCCTCCATGATAGGTCTCTCCATGTAGTAGAAGCAAGTGGATAAGTTCATGGAATAATACAGAGACATCTTCTCCTCACCCACTGGGGTACCTATGCACTGTTAGGTCAAGCACTGAATCGATCTAACCCTTGGTGCACCGCTAGCCAATGGGTCAGTCTATCCCCACTCTCTATCATAAAATGAGGAAATCAAGCAACAGATCCAAGAAATACTAAAAAAGGGTAACATCCACCCAAGCTCATCACCTTGTGGAATCACAATCATGATTTTGTAGAAGAAAGGCGGGTCCTTGTGTCTCTGCATTGATTACCGGGCCCTAAATAAAATCATAGTCCAAAATTGGTAGCCAATTCCCTGAATTGAAAATCTCCTTGAACAACTCAAGGGGGGCAAATACTTTAGTAAGATTGATCTAAATTCCGGCTACCACCAGGTCCCAATAGAGCAGACCGATGTATGGAATACTACCTTGAAGTCCAAATTAGGTATTTTTGAATGGTTGTTCATGCCTTTTGTCTTGAAAAATGCCCCAACAACTTTTATGAGGATGATGGAGGATATCTTGTGGGATTTCACCAACTCTGTTGTGGCGGTGTGTTTGGATGACATCCTCATCTTCAACAATAATTGGGTGGAACAATTGCAACACATTCAACAGGTTCTGCACACTCTACGACAACACAAGCTATATGCAAATTTGGAAAAATGATCCTTCGACATGAATAGGGGCTAGTACCTAGGATACATTGTTGATGAGCATAGGGTGCATGTCGATCTAGCCAAGATCCAAGTCATATGTGACTAGCCAACCCCGACCACACTCACTGAGCTTCGAAGCTTCTTAGGCCTTGCCAATTTCTATCGCAGGTTTGTGTTGGGATTCTCCCACATTGCATGAATCCTTAGCCAAGGAAGCAAGGGTAGTGGTAAGGAAAAATTTATGTGGGGACAGTGGAAACAACAAGCATTCAATGATTTGAAGCAATGCTTATGCTCATCCCCGGTTCTCTCATTACATGACCTGCAACAATCTTTTGAGATTGATACAAATGCTTCAGAATATGTTGTGGGCACAGTTCTCACTCAGTATAAACATCTCGTGGACTGTCATAGTGAGATGCTATCATATACTATTTGTAGGTACCCCACTTATGACAAAGAAATGTACTCTATTATACAAGACTACTGCCAATGGAGGCATTACATTCTCGGGAAGGAGACATTCATTCAGATTGATCATAAGCCTCTCTAGTTCATGCAGACACAAGGAAAATTGCAGAATGACGGCCATTAGAGGTGGTCCACATACTTGTAGTAGTTCCATCTCAACATCAAATATAATATAGGGAGCACCAAACATGTCATTGACTACCTCAACTGACCTCCAGTTGTCGTACTAACCAGGTTCTACACTCATGCAAACATGAGACCTTTGGATGGCCCCAAATCTATGAGAGAGATCCTAAATTCGCCACTACCTACCAAATAATGGGCACAAACACAATTGTCACTCATTTTAATATACAAGATGGGTTGTTATGCCATCTTGGCCATCTTTTCATTCCATCAAGTGAGAAAGCAAAGCTGATTTAGGAATCTCACTATAGTCGGGTGGCAGGACACTTCGACATAGAGAAGATAGTGGCAATGTTGCAAAAACATTTCTATTGGATGAAACTCAAACATGATGTAAACAAGTATATCCGGTACTGCACAGCCTGCGTCGTTGCCAAAATTACCATTAAGAAACAAGGCATGTACACCCCTCTACCTACTCCTGATAGGCCCTAGGAATCCATCTCGATGGACTACATGTCGATCCTTCCTTCAACCAAGTAGGGAAATGACTTTGTTTTCATGGTTGTTGATCGATTTTCCAAGATGGAAATTATAGTCGCCTTGAAGAAAAGCATCACAACAAAGGCCACTTCTAAACTCTTCTTTAAATGAGTGAGGGTACATTTTGGGATACCACAAACCATCATCTCCGATCGGTATAGTTGGTTCTTCAACACATTCTGGTTGAGCCTCTGGTCATGGATGGACACCAAGATCACCAAATCCACGTCCTTCCACCCCCAAATGGATGGCCAAACCAAAGTCATCAACATGATGGTTGTGCATATTTTGTGCAAGTACAATTCCAAGCATCCATGCACATGGGATGAGAGTCTTCCCTATGTTCAACATAGTTATAAATGATCCATACATAGCTCAACTGACCACATCCCCTTTCAGCTAGGATTGGGATTTCAAACATTGGGTCCCATGGATGTTGCACTACCTCTTCCGTCCACACAGGCAGAATCATCCCATGCGCAAACCAAAGCCAAAAAATCCATCTGATTCATTGAATGAATCCAGCACATCCTCCAATAGGTTCAAGATATCTTTTAGAAGTCTAATTCCAAGTACAAGTATCTCCATGATCTCACCCTCTACAGAGGCACCCACAGGTAAGACCTACATTTACCTGTTATCACCGCACCCCTTTCCTAAACATCCCCTACACCATATCATGCATTTACATGACCTAGATTGGTCTTCACCTGGAAACACCCCACACTCGAGGAGGATTAACCCAATAGGAAATATTGATACCCTCTCCAAACCTGGCTTGTTAAATAGCATAACTTCTTTGAACATTTGTCTAGGTAAAGGGGGGTTTGATGCACATGTTTGGGTAACTTGATTATTAGATGTGATTAACATTTCTATGATCCCTGTGACTTATGCGCCCATGGAGGGCATACCTTTTGTTGATGCAGGACCATGCCCAATGGGCAGGTATGTATGGGGAGATGATTAGCTCGAACCTCCATTAGGTTAAAATCCCACTTGATGGATGTTGAGACCCCAGCCAAGGGTAGAGGGATACTAGAGGCTTGCACCATAAAAGAGGGAGGATGTTCCACCAAAGGAAATTTGGAAGGCCTGGACCCAGAGGGGTCTTTCCATCCCACCATGACATTAGCCCTTGAAGGCCCCTAACATCATCATTATGAGCCTTGATGTCATCCAATTGGGGTTTTAGGCATGAGGATGGCTTGGTTGGCATGTGTGCTAGTTTCTGAGGGGTTTTGAGCCATAACGTTTCACTTTGGAGGCCTAACATTCAAAAAAGGGGCCCAAATTCACCCTAGAAGGGGCATGACATCAGCCCTAAAAGATAAAATTAGGGTTTTAATTGTCATTTTTATGTAAAACTAAATTTTTGATGTAAACTGGCCTTGTCGGCCTTTTTTGACCTAAAACATAATTAAAGGTCACTTTTATTGTATAAATAAGGGGAAAATATCTTATATTTTTCATCATATTTCACTCACACAAGTGTGAGGTCTGAAATTTGACCTCTTTTAAGGCTTATTGTCTAAACTAAGTGGTGCACAACTCTTGTAGGAAGCTTATCTTGGTGTATTTTTGCATTTTCATGGTGGAAAGTCTTCACCTTAAGATCTATAACAACAACAAATTCATCTTAAAAGCAAGTTTTAAATCTGATTGTACATTGCCTTCATTGCTTCTGACAATTACTAGCTTTTTGTCAAGTTTATGTTATCATCTTTTGTCATTATTGAAGCTTTATTGAGGCATAATTGTGAAGCTATTGTTATATATGCATTGTTGTTATAAATTTTTCAAATTTTATATCATCTTGTGCTTTTTATTCAAAGTCTATGTTTTTATGAAGCACTAACATCATATGGTACTTGCAAATAATATTTTTCTTATTGTCTTGTTCTAGGGAGGTACACTTAAATATTACTTTGCTTCATCTTATTAAAACCTTTGGGAATTTTTGAACAGAGTGACCTATGAGAGGGGTAGGAATTTCTTGATACTTTACCTTGGTCTTCTCAAATCCCCAGGTCACTAGGGATGTATCCCCTGGGGTACCACTCCTAAAGAGAAAGAGGTGTCTTGTTTAGGTGACAGTGATAGGACAACCTCCTGTTATGCCAATTTATTGTTCGCCTGGCTTTGGATTTTGGGAAAGTACAAATTGCGCGATAACATTTTGGCACCATTGTCGGGGAACACTGAGTCAATTCTCCTCAAAGATGACACTTTTCGGTAACCCTTTCCTCAAAATATTTTACTTTACAAAGCCTACCTGGTGACTCCACTGAGGGTGATCCTCTCATCCCTTTGATAGTGCAAATAAAATTATCTGGCTACTCCACAAAGCTCAGGGAGGTATACCAATCCTCCCAAGACCTTTAGAAGAAAACCTCCCTGAAACACTCCTATAGTAAAATCATTATTTGGAGGCAGTCTTCCTTTGAACAGGATGTCTAGCATAGGAAATCAGACTGTTAATCCAAACCAAGATAATATCCAGAAGAAATGGTCATCCAAGCTCTTCAAACCGTTAGACATGACAAGCATACTAGGATACCCTAGGCAAATTCCCCTAAGTATGAGAAATGGTTGCCTAAATTTACTGTTAATGATGTAGCCAGTGCCAAGGATCATATGAGTAATTTTTGGGCCTTCTTTTAGCTTCATCCCATCAGTGATGATGTTGAGGATCTAGCTATGGAATTGTTCTCTTCTACCCTCCATGATGGCACTAGACATTGGTACAATGGTATTCCTGATGCTAGTATTAAAACCATGGATAGATTGGAATAAATATTCCTCAAACAATGGAGTGTCAAGGAAGACCCCAACATGCTATTGAAAAGGATGAATAACCTCACAAAACAAAAGAATGAAACCATTAGAGAATTCCATGATAAATTTGAAAGTTTGATGCAGAAGATCCCAGTGAGCCATCATCCTTCTGATAGTTTCCTTCTCTTTCTTTATACCAAATTCATTACAGGACAACTCGGATATCTCCTCAGAGGCAAATCCCCTAAAACAATCCAATAATCCCAAGAGGTAGCTACAAGGATTGAAGACAACCTATTATCATCTAGAGTCGATCCTTTCTTTTCCCCAAGAGTTAGAATGGATGATAAACCTAAGATAGTCCACAATACTGAACCTACATAAGATATTAGCGCTATCTTGGAAAATATACAATTGATTGTAGATGACATGGTAAAAAGCCAAGAACTAATGATGAATAGGATTGTCAATCTAGAAAGAGTTCAACAACAAGCTCCTAGGGTTCCTTACAAAGGGAAATTTCATAAATGGAATCAATTTTTTAGACCAAAGAATCATTAAGAGGTTCCTCATACTTTATCCCCCGCAAACGTAGTAGATGAAAAACCTCGGTGCTTACAGTGTAGAGACTCACATTGGGAGCTTGAGTTTCCTCTCAACAATGGTGAACATGACCAAGTGAATGTTGTTAATCATACCATTGAAGGTCCTCAATATTTCCTTAATATCACACTTGAAGAAAATCAAGAAGGTATAAAGAAAGCAACAAGGAAGGCTAGGATGGAGGTAATAAATAATATTGACCAAGAATCAAGATAAAACTTGAAGAAGCAATAGTTCCATGTATACACTAGGAAAAAAAGAATGAACCAACTGCTCTCTACTAGGCCTGTAATTTCACAAACAAGGCCTCCACCTATGAACATACTTCTTCCTAAAAATCCTCCCAAAACTGATAAAGTGGATTTGAACTTTGATTTTGAAGATGCATTGGAAAAAATGCATGTGACCATTCCATTAAGGGAAGTCATCAAAGTCCCATCTATAAAAGAAAGGTTTGATTTTTTTTTCAAAAGTTCAGATGAGCCAATGGACCCTCCTAACATGTTACAAGAAGATCAATTTAGGGTTCAGTATGATGGACATTCACCTTTCTTCATGACCTTCTTGATTAATAACAAATTCCTTAATAATTGTATGCTTGATTCAGGGGCAGGTGCTAACATGATGTCTTTGAAATTCATAAAAAGATTAGGCTTAAAGGCCACATGAACTTATAGGAATGTGTGAGGATTTGAATACAGGGCCATACCCACTCATGGGGTAGTTGAGAATGTTGAGGTATGCCTTGGAATATACCCCGAGAGAGTGATCCACATGGATATTGTGGTGGTCGATGTCCCAAATGTATGGGGAATGCTATTGTCCAGGAAGTTTGTTGCAATGCTAGGAGGAACCTTAGATATGGATCTAACTTACATTAACATGCCTATGAATGATGGAACAATAAGTCACTTCCCAAATGTGTCAATGACCAAGGTCCATGTGTGGGAAATTGATAATGATATTGGAACTAGCAAAACACATGAACCAATCAAAGAAAGTCTTCTTGTATTTTCCCTTGATGATTTTCCTTTCACTTCAGAGGAAGACTTTGATCAAATACAATGGTCAAAGAAGGAATAATATCAAAAAATCCTAGAAAAATACAAGGACAAAGAAGTTGGGATTGTCAAGTTATTAAAGAAAGGAGAAGATGACATATTTATCATACCATCTCAGTAGGAAGTCTTACAACAGAATCACACCCTCCTCCCTCAAGACAATATACTAGAGTTATACAAAAAACAACCAAATTTAAGAAAAAGGATTACCAAGAGGGAGATACAGTTTGGATGTGGGATACAAAGAAGGGAGAGCCTACTAATGTCAAAGGGAGTGCACAATTTTGGCTTGGACATTTCAGAGTTGGAATGAATTCAATCAATCATGCCTACTATCTATCCATGTTGGAAGGAAGAAGACATCCATTTTCGATTAGTGGACACCTCCTCAAACCCCATCAAGGGGGAAATACTTGACTTCATAAGTAAGTATAGGTAAGTAGGTGGTAATTTTCATTCATTGTATATACCATCTTCATTTCATGCCAGAGTAGTTGTATTTCCATTTATATATATTATTTCTTATTTGTATTTCATTTTATCATATATGAGCCATGGGTGATATCACCACCCCAATAGATTATTGATCATTTTTGTTGAGATATAGTAGGTAACAGGTCATACCAGATATGTTGAGGTTCTCATGCACTCTACAGTGAGCACATGTCCCTGAGTTGGAGCCATATGTTATCCCCTATCCTAGGGATAACTAAGGAGATTATGTCTCAAGCCCACAAGTCCTAGACATGGAGTACCGAGAGACATATTTACTTGATCTTGGCCCTGGAGGGCCTATATTTTCTTCAACGTCTCCCATCTATCAGCAATCGCAACATCCATCCCATCAGCCTGGTTCTGAAGTAGCAGTGGGTCTTCCTCCATGAGGTAATGAGTCTGGGTATCATGGTATGTGTCACTCTAATTCTCAAAACATTTGAATATGTGCATTGAATTCTCCTTTTCTTCATGATGTTTTCTTGGAAATTATGCCTTTTAACTTGTCCACACTTGGGGGGGATGAAATAATTCCCTAGTAAGTTGGTTCCCTTGGGGATGAGTTTCCACTGGGTGGGTCTATGAAATATCATCGTCCACTCCTTCCATACTTATCACTTTTCATCATTTTTCTTTTCATCCATCCCCTACATTGGTTCAACCATTGGGTTTTCCAAGCTAGTAAGGGTTGTACCTTTCCTTTTGGGAAGAAGGGATAAAGGCCCAGAGGGTAAAAGTAGTTTGAAATTTTTTAAATCCAATATAAAACCTTGAGATGTTTCACCTAGGGATCCCTGGGAAATCAATAAAAGGCTTCTCAACAAGAAAATGGGGGAACCCATAAAATAAATAAAACTCAAGACCTGGTTGGTGGATAGGGGTTCTCATCATGAGCCAGCCTATTAGGTCCATGGGCATGTAGTAGTATGACACTACTATTCATATGGTCACCATGCGGGGGTAGTGGCTCTTGGTGGCATAGCCAAGAGAAAGGGGGTCTCATCACAAGCCAACCTTCTCATCTTCATGAAATGCTTGTGGGTAACCCTGTCACCACTAGTCACCATGCCAAGGTAGTGTCCTCCATCTATTCTCTTGAAATAAAAATCTATAATACAAAAAGAGTAAAAAGTCATTGAATGGACTAGGAAACAATTGCATCCATGACAAGGTGCAACTCAGCCTCTACACAGGCACCCACAGGTAAGACCTACATTTCCCTGTTATCATTTCACCCCTTGCACAAACATACCCTACACCATATCATGCATTTACATTAACTAGATTGGTCTTCACATGGAAACACACCACACCTAAGGAGGATTAGCCTAATAGGACATCCTGAGACCCTCTCCAAACCTGACTTGTTAAATAGCATAACATCTTTGAGTATTTGTCTAGGTAAAGGGGGGTTTGATGCACATGTTTTGGTAACTTGATTATTATATGTGATTCACATTGTTATAATCCCTGTGACTTATAAGACAATGGAGGGTGTACTTGTTGTTTCTATAGGACCATGCCCGAATGACAAGTACGTATGGGGAGATGATTAGCTCGGACCTCCATGGGGATCAAATACCACAATATGGATGTTGAAACCCCAGCCAGGGGAAGAGAGATACCAGAGGCTTGCACCAGAGAAAAGGGAGGACATTCCACCAGACGCACTTTAGCAGGCCTGGAACCAAGGGGGTCTTTCCCTACCACCATGATGTTGGCCCTGGAAGGCCCCTAACATCATCATTCTGAGCCTTGACATCATCTAGTAGGGGTTTTAGGCATGAGGATGGCTTGGTTGGCACGTGTGGCAGTTTCTGAGGGGTTTTTAGCCCTAACATTTCACTTTGGAGGACTAGAGTTCCAAGAATGGGCCCAGCGTCACCCTAGGAGGGGCATGAAATCAGCCTTAAAAAATAAAATTAGGGTTTTAATTGTCATTTTTATGTAAAACTAGATTTTTTATGTAAACTGGCCATGTTGGCATTTTTTGACCTAAAATGTAATTAAAGGTCAATTGTATTGTATAAATAAGGGAAAAATCTCTTATATTTTTCATCATCTTTCACTCACACAAGTGTGAGGTCTGAAATTTGACCTCTTTTAAGGATTACTGGTTGAGCTAAGTGGTGTGCAACTCTTGGAGGAAGCTTATCTTGGTGTATTTTTGCATTTTCATGGTGGAAAGTCTTCAACTAGGGTTTATGGCTAGATTATTCTTGATGAATTAAGTATGAATCTGCAATCCTTCTTTATTTTGAATGGTTATTGTGTATTTATTTGTTCATTTATAAGATTATGAAATTGATAGTGTGAAACCCTAGGAGAAAAGCACATGTTATTGTCCTTTTCTTAATAACTCTTCACCTACTTGATTTTGCTAGAAGGCATCTCCCTTGAAGGATATGCTAGAGCCCTACCTTAGTAGCACTCTAGTACTATTGCTTCATTAATCTTTCATAATTTTATTTCAATCTTGATGTAAAGAAGAAGGAAATTTCTAGGGCCTAGGGTTACCTACTTCCTAGAAACTTTTCCTTATAGGTTTTTGGATGATTGAGGCCTTAGGTTACTAACACCTCAACCATCCTCCCTCTTCCCTTAGCTCACCTATTATCATTTGTGTTTTCCCTCTAAGATTTTATGCTACAATATTGACTCCATTTACCCTAAAAGGCACTATTTCATACCTTGCAAGTGATTGATTGACTAAACAACTCTCAAACCATCTACCTTAAGATCTTTACTAACCACTTCTAACTTTAGATTAGACTAATCTACTAACTACTTTGTTTTTGTTGCAAAATATTGCTACAACCATCTATAACAGAAACAAATCCATCTTAAAAGCAAGTTTTAAAGCTGATTGTACATTGCCTTCATTTCTACTGACAGTTACTTGCTTTTTGTCAAGTTTATGTTATCATTTTTGGTCATTATTGAATATTTATTGAGGCATAATTGTGAATCTATTGTTATATATACATTGTTTTTATAAATACTTTTGTTGCTTCAGCTTTTATATCAGCTTGTGCTTTTTATTCAAAGTCTATGGTTTTATGAAGCACTAACATCTTATGGTACTTGCAAATAGTATTTTTCTTGCTATCTTGTTCTGGGAAGGTACACTTAAATATTACTTTGCTTCATCTTATTAAAACCTTTGGGACTTTTTGAACATAGTGACCTATGAGAGGGGTAGGACTTTCTTGATACTTTACCTTGGCCTTCTCAAACCCCCAGGTCACTGGGGACATCTCCCATGGGGTACCACTCCTAAAGAGAAAGAGGTGTCTTCTTTAGGTGACAGTTATAAGACAACCTTCTGTTACGCTAATTTATTCACAATCTCTTGTGACAGTGATAGGACAACCTCTTGTTCACTTGCCTTTGGATTTTGGGAAAGTACAAATTGCACAATAACAATACTAATTCAGTGGAACAAAATTATGTGTAGTCCTCGGATAAACCTTTCCAATGGGATATCGTGCATCTGAAATGGAGATCGTATGTAAAAGTTATGACCCCGGGAAGTTGGTGTAGCAACTTACCCCAACAGGGCCACATGAATTTTGGCGCTTCATCTCCTAGGGTTAGGTTTTTGGATGTCTAGGGTTTTTGTATTCATGTTTGATGTAAAAATTCCTTTGGAGCCTCATTGTACTCATCTTCTTGCAAATGAGCGTAGCCGTCACATCTCTTATCAGAGATAATATGCCACCATTCTAGCAAGCTTGTTTCAGTATGCATTTTATAGTCTATGCATATTTCTTATTTAATAAAAGTCAATTTTTACTCTATCTCTGTTATTATTCACTATATCTCTGTGTTAATATTATATATCTGTGATTTCATTTAGTTCCTCTCATAAATCCAGATCACTTATCTCATAAAATGTGCAACTCGCTTCAGAGGATGAAATTTCCTCCCAACCGTTGGCTTGTTGTTCCAGATCTCAACAGCAAGCCACCCCCAATCCATGGCTATGAATCCACAAGAGGCGGTGGTCCCTAAGGATAGCTAATGTCCCACTCATAATAGTCAATCTTACAGCTAATTACAGCCCACCAGTTCTCTTCCCCTCAACCTGCACAACCCAAGGGATGGAATCCCCCTTCACTACTCAAAATGCCTTAGGCCTTTCCACTCCCCTCCAGGGTTTCTGACACAGGTTGGACAAAAATTCTACTTGTTGGGACCTCAAGAATTCTACAACTGAAACACAAATTTTCCTAGCAACAAAACACATTCTTCCTTGGATGAATTTCGAACAACACATTACTCCCATGCACATAGCCTATTTTTCCACAAGATTACAGCTCTAAACAATTACCAAATATATCCACAACAACTACCTTGAAGATTTAGCACTCAAAAATTCTTTGCTGGAAAAAAACATCATGAAAAAATAGCTCTCCATGTAAAAACGTGAATGTGTAATTCTGGTCTCCTCCCTAAACTAATTTCCCCTCTTTCTCTTGCTTGTTTGACTTGCACTACTCCCCAAGTTGATTGTACTAAGCCCTCAAGCTCTCAATAACTATGATATCTGACTCTCGCACCCACCCTCTTACATGAATTCAATGATTGGGCTATAGAACACTTAATTGACTCCTTATGTTGAGATGACAAAACCCATAAATACCAAACCTTCTTGCAGGAACCTACATTTCTTTAGGTTTGCATAAAGCTGATGTTTTCTCAACACATCCAACATTATTTTTAAATTCTACAGGTCATCTTCTTTGTTGTTACTGAAAACTAGGATGTCATCAAAATAAACAACAATAAACTTACCAATATAAGGTCGAAGCATAGTATTCATCAACTACATGAAAGTACCAGGTGCATTGGACAACCTGAATAGAATCACCATCCATTCATATAGTCCACCCCTAGTCTTGAAGGAAGTTTTACATTCATCTCCTTCGTGAATCTGGATCTGGTGGTATCCACTTTGTAAATCAATTTTACTAAAATATTTCGCTCTGGCTAGCACATCCATCATGGCGTTCAGGGGTGGTATAGGAAACCAATACTTGATGGTAATTTTATGGATTGCTCTGCTATCTATGCACACCCTCCATGTATTATCATTTTTTGAAGTCAACAATGCTGGTACAGCATAGGGACTCATGCTTTCTCTTACCACACCTTTCTTTATAAGTTCTAACACTTGTCAGTTGATCTTTGCATGTTGTGTAGGGCTCATCCTATAGGCTCCCTGATTATGTAAATGTGATCCTGGTATTAGATCAATGTGATGTTGAATATCCCTCTTTGGTGGAATACCATCAAGGAGTTCATCAGGGATAACATCAACATATTATTTTAGTAACTTGGCCACTTCATTAGGAATTAGTATGTCTTCTTTGGCTCCTTTTTTCACTATTAATGCATAGTAGAATCATGTTGTCTTCATTTCCTTAACAAGCTCTCTTTCTAACAACATATTCTTAGTTTTTCGCTCATCCTTAAGGGGAAATATGACGACTTTCGATCCATCCTTCCAAAAGGTGTAGGTATTATTTTCTCCATCATGCATGACTTTTCTATCATATTTCCATGGCCTCCCCAATAACAGATGACATGCATCCATCATAATGACATCACTCCATACTTTGTATTTATAAGTCTTACCAATGGAAAACTTGATCAAACATTTTTTATAATGGTGACTTCATTCCCCTTTTTGAACCATGCAATTTGGTAAGGATGGGGATGGGTTTCATAGCATATTTCAACTTATCTACCATCTCTTTGGAAACTATATTCTCACAACTACCACTATCAACAATAACGTGACATACCTTTCCCCCAAAAGTGCATCTAGTTTGAAAATTATTTTTCTGAATCCAAGAATCTTCATTTTCGCTATTCTTCCTTTGCTCTTTTTTGAGAATCACCATTGACCTTGATATCATGAGATTCTTCCCCATATCTTGTGGGACTTCAGATTCATCTCCTTCTTCTTCATTCTTAGCTTGGACCAATTTTAAACTAGTTTCTTTCCCTTGCTTCAGCTACTACATGTTATAATTTGGTCATTCAAATGCTCAATGACCCTCTTCACCACACCTGAAACACACATTTAAGGTCCTCCTCTACCACCACCATAAACTATACCCATCTAAAATCCTCTTCATTGTGGTTGATTCAGGTTACCTTGTTGAGTATCTTCTTCTTTCTCAGCTCCTTGGGATGATTTGCCTCTTCCATAGTTAAAACCACCCCATGAGGTAGATGATGTACCCCTCCTTGCTCCTCTATTCCTTTGAGAAAATTATCATTTTTGTTTTTCCTCAGCCTTTAATGCTAATTGATATTCCTCTTCCATGCTGCAAACCCTATGCATGCTCAATTCGTCTTGAATAGAAAATTTTAAACAATTCACATACCTTGCATCTAGTTTTTCATTAGTTTCTTAGTGATCCACACGAATGGAAAACTGGTAAAACTCATTTTTGAGTTCCTCCATTGTGGACAAGTTTTGATTCAAGTTATGAAATCTACAAAAAAGGGACTGGGAATAGTCAAGAGGCAAACACATTTCTCGCAATTTTTTTCCATCTTGATCCAGGTGCTAATTTTTTTGTTTCCCTTTTTTTCTCTGTCTTTTTGCACATGATCCCACTAGATCATGGCATGACCCTTCAACCTGGTGCATGCAAGTTTCACCTTCTTTCCCTCTTTCATCGACCTCCATTCAAAAATATTTTCCATGGTGTTCTACCAATCTATTAACTCCTATGGTTTAAGACTCCCTACATATTCTGAAACTTCCATTTTGATCCCATCATTTCTCCCTTCCGGAGCCATGAGCATCCTCTCTTCAAAATTCACACACTCTAATTTTTCTTCTTCATGTTATGTATGTCGATATACATCTCCTCAATTTGTCTCCTCGTCAAACACTTATCTTTGTATTATTCTATGACTATCCATCACACTTGTGAGATTTTCTACTTTCCTTTGGAGGTTTTGCATGTCTCTATGCATCTGAGAAAGGTACCATGCTCTTCCTCTTCCTCTCCCAACCATCTTCTTGCTCTGATACCAGATGATGTAGCTAATAAACTTTGATTCATTCACAAGATCTAAAAACCATGAAAACACATGAGAATTGAAAATAACTCTCTTTTATTCCTTCTCCATCCTAACTATTACAATGGAAGTTCAATCCCTTATAACTACTATCTGAGATTTTCAAAAAGAACTAATTTTAGAAAAACAACTAATTTTTGAAAATTTTCACATGACTCTAAAATGACCAATAAGTAAAAGCTAACTAGAACACCACTATTTGTCAACTCACTTTTCTAATTAGGTGTATAAACTAAGAGACAACTGATAATTGCTAATTCAAAAATTCTTGTAAAAACACTAAAACCCCAATTTGAGGCCTTATATGAAGGAATTTGGCCCTAGAAAAGTGTCGAAACGATGTTCGATTTGAAGGATCAGATCGATATGATAGTGAAATATTCGAGACACAACTCCCTACAATTTCATCCCAAATGGATAACTAAGTCAAAACTTATGGCCCTCAAAAATCCCTGCATCACCACTCCTTGTTTCAAATCGAATGACCTATACTACATACCGATAGTGAAGAAACATTGTATACAACAAATAAATTGAACGACCTATACAACAAATCACCAATGAAGAAACAATAACATCAACATCCCTAGGTGAATTGTGCAATGAGGTGACCAAATATATTTTCATGGAGAAATCCAACCACGTGATATGTATTGCCAATACCCCACTACTTAGTTAATTTCTCCTCTAGATTCATTTTCAAGGAGTTACTACTTTAATATAGATATCCCATGCATACCATCCATTGATGATCCTACTGGAATAAATAGGATGATTCTCACAAACATTTTATGATATATGCACATATGTATGTGTTCCTCTATTCATTCAAGCTTACAACACTCCTACTAGTCATATTTGCTCCCCAAAATATTAGTGAAAAGGAAGCCATTTTTTCTCTCCACCATCTATCATGTTGTAGAAGCCTTACAATACGAAATCTTTGATCTTGCCTATGTGGAGAAGTCTAATTTGTCCCCTAACATGTTTGTCCTAACTTCTAAGTATGTTATTTATTTAATAATATCAATAGACTTCTGAAATGGTGATTCATTATATCACCTCATATTCTCATGTTATTTGATCTTAAGGGGATTTCCAAAACAAATCAAGTGTGATCATGTCTTATGATCCATATTGGATAATGGACATTTAAGGGGAAAATATTTAGTTTATTCTCATTCTTATCTTTTGGAAAGAAGAACAAGGATTTTGTAGTTCTCTAGAGAATGACAGATGACACATTCACCCTAAAGATCAATTCCACTCCAGAATCAAGGTATACTTACAAATAGTAGCTTTGTAAGTTTACTTGCATTTTTCTTGTAAACATGTGCATTTTTGGTAGAAGTTGACACCCTTTATTTCTTGAATTTGAATTGTAGAGTCTTATTGTTAAAGGGTGCAGTTGAAAGAAACCATGTGAGGTTTGTGCTATGGCTCGAATTGATGAACTATTAGAGTTACTAAACACTCTAATAGTCTATTTTGTGGATAATACAGTCACAACTGACATAACAACTCTAATTGATGTTCTAACCCATTTACAATATTTGCACGACAAAATTGAATTTCTCCAGCTTGAATCACAACTCTAACAAGAAGAAATGCAACAAAAGAATATGCGACATTATGAAATATTCCTTGTTCATAACGACCGCCTTTTCAAAGAAGATGTTGATTCAGGTTAGTAGCTAGTACATTTAAGCAAATCAATGAGCTAGCTTCAGATATGAATGTAGATGAAGTTTAACTTCCTATTTCCAAGCCAAACATCAGACCTTGGGAATAAATTAGGAACAACAAGTATAGAACAAGTATCGGATATGAAAAGGAAGTCACCTTACATATTTCTGATTATGCCAAACCGATCGAGTTCCAGAGTCCTGGATTAATTCAAGAAAGTTCATATTCACCTGCTCCAATTCAAGAGTAGATTTTGAAATGCCAACATTGTTCGCGATTTGGCCATGTGGAAGATTAATGCTTCGATATTCATCCTTCTGAGCATTGTGGAAAACAAAATAATTCTTTTGAAATATGTTCTAAATAGAAGAAACATGCAAGAGTATGCAACCACTATGAGTGGATGACTTCTTGGCAATGGTCATCAACAATCAAGAAGATATCTTAGTCATATCATATAATTCACTCTCGAATATTGACACATCTTGTAGTGGAGAGATTTGTATCTTCTCACCTTATACCTAACAAGGGGAACAAGATCAGTGATTGATAGTAAAGCTTCAAGTTTTGAAGTCTTATCAATCGAGTAGTAACAAGTGAGTATGAAAAACGAGCATGATTTTGTTTGTGGTCATCCAAAACCACTAGATTGGTTTGTGGTTTTCCTTAAACCATCATTTAGTATAAGGCTTACAACTTTTGCTAGACAACGAATTATGGTTTTCCTTAAACCTCCACTTAGTAGAATACTTTCAACTTCTACTAGACCACAATTTATGGTCATCTTTAAACCAACATTTGAGAACACTTCCAATTAACATAAGACATCAACTTCAACTTCTAGCTAACTTAGGAAATGTTCCAAGAACCATTGAGCCTAGAGTCAAGTTCCATAGTTTGTGGTCATCCTTAAACAACCAAATTTGTTTGTGGTCTTCCTTAAACCACCACCACCTTTTAGTAGAATACATCAACTTTTGTTATCTACTTGGTTTGTGTTCATCCCAAAACCACCAGATTTAGAGAGCACATTCAGCGATTCGCAACTGCACACTTCCAGACTTCGGTTGTCCACCTTCATATTTTATCTCTCACCTTGGACTCTCTTACACCCCTTCGGAATAAGGGGGGGATGTTGGAAACATAATTTGTTAGGGTTACAAACTTGACACTTATGAATAATCAAGTCATTTTAATGTCATCAGGAGTCCAAGAGAGATCTTGGAATATGAATCCAAGGGTCACATCAATGTGCTTATACATATATCATATTGATGAATAAATAACTTCATGCCTATCTTTATCTTGTGTGTTTAATAATCATAAGTAAAGTGTGATAAAAACAAGAGATACTTAATGAAATAACACATATATTGACAACAAATTATAAAAATTTATTGGATCACAACAAATATTTATCAATCCAATGAATAAACATATCAAAGGGAAGGAGAAATTCAAAGCACAAAGGGGAATTTTAATGTCAAAGAACATACATAACACAAAAGAATGTGTTTAGATTGATGGAACTTTCCAAAGTTGTATTTCAAGTTCTCAGTTGAAAATGTTAATTCAACATAAATAATCCTGAAAAAAAACTTGCAAACCTTCAACTTCTAAATTCTTAGCTACATCTATTTTTTTATATAATGTTTTTTAGTTAATTATATATATATATATATATATATATATATATATATATATATATATATATATATATATATATATATATTTTTTTTCTTCTAAAACTATTGTACATATATAATTTTTTGGTAAATTAAAATAAACAAAATTAAAAATCTATATCTATAAATTTATAATAATAAAAAATATAGGTTCACTATATTTTTATAGTTTTTAAAGATATAGTGCAAATAAAGAGTGGATTTGAATATATGATTAAATATCTTTTTATTAGTATATATATATATTAAGATTTTAAATGTAAATATAAATTTTAATGTTTTAAATATTTTCAAAATTTAAAGAATTAGATTAGGTTTATAAAAAGTATTAAAGAAAAATATTATTTTATAAAAAATTGTGTTAACTATCTTTTATAGTTTTTATAGATATAGTGCAAATACAGAGTGGATTTGAATATACGATTAACTATTTTAATATTTTTTTTTTTATTGTATATTAAGATTTTAAATATAAATATAAATTTTAATGTTTTAAATATTTTAAAAATTTAAAGAATTGCATAGAAAAGTAAATACTCTTCAGTCTTGAAACTTTAATAAATAAATAAATATTATTTACTACTTGAAATTTTAATATTAGACAAAAATGTGAACAACCCCACAATAAAATTCCAATGTCAAAGAAAAATACTACAACTCACACAAAATGAAATTTATATTAAAACTGATTAATATAGTTGGCACTATGAGTAGGCTCTATTAGAACACATTAGAATAAGCCAAGAACTTATGTACATAACAAGTTCCCAATTGAATGATGTCAAAACTGATTCAATGGTTATTTTCCCTTTAATTTTTATTTTTATTTACATTACGGGGAGGTTTAGGCACCGTGAGTGCTTTTGGAATTCTTTGTTTCAATCTCTAAATAATAAGTTGTTGAAGAACATGGATCAGATACAGAGAGTTTCATGGGTGTGATCGATGCATCAATGGGGAATGGAAATGGAGGAGTGATAATGTCGGTGTCTCCTTCTAACATTTGGATCACTTCGCTCATCGGAGGACGACGAGATGCATTGAACTGTATGCACCACAATGCTACTAAACTTAACCTTTTTTCTATTCCTTGCTCTTCCTCTGACATGTTTACTTTTCTCAAATTCTCAAACTGACCCTTCTCCACTTGCTTGAAAGCTCACGATAGAAGAATTGGCTTGATCTACTCTCTTTATTGTGAAAATCAATGTTCTGTCTCATCCCCACCATCTCCATTAGAAACATACCATAGATATAAACATAAGATCTATCGGTAACAACTCCATAGACCACATCTCGGGAGAAACATAACCTAATGTTCCTCTATTAGCAACACAGATGTGGCTTTCCTCTCTATTACTTATTTGGGCTAGACCAAAATATGAAACTTTTGGCAAAAAAGTGGCATCAAGAAGAACATTATGAGGCTTTATATCAAAATGTAAGATGTGATTTATGCACTGGTCATGTAGGTATGAAATACGACGAGCTGTGCCAAGTGAGATTGAATATAGTTGATTTGAAATGGTTGGCCAAAGGTGTACTAACTAGTTTTTCATTTTGCATTCTAAACCTCTCCAACAACTTTTCTATGTACTCATCCTGAGACAATGTCAATTTGTGATTTTTTCGATCTCTTGTTATTCTCATACCAAGGATTTTCTTCGTAGCACCCAAATCCTTCATCGTAAATGAATTAGCTAATCTCTTCTTGAGAACATTTATATCTTGCATATTAGACCCTGCAGCAAGCATGCCATCTACATACAGTAGCAAGATAATATAACTTCAATTTTCTAGCCTTTTAAAATAAACACAGTGATCATAATGACATCTACTATAACCTAGTTCTATCATAAACATGTCAAACTTCAAATATCACTCCCTTGGAGATTGATTTAGTCCATACAAGCTCTTCTTCAACCTGCATACCAAATTCTCCTTTCCTTTGACCTCATACCCCTGTGGTTGCTGCATATAAATCTCTTCCTCCAAATTTCCATGGAGAAAATTTGTTTTTACATCTAACTATTCAAGATGCAAATCTTCTACTACCAAAAGAATTAAAATAATCCTAATTGAAGTCATCTTAACAACATGAGAAAATATTTCATCAAAATCTATACCTTTCTTTTGTGCAAACCCCTTTACAACAAGTTTAGCCTTGTATCATTTTTTCCTCCATATTCTTCCTTCAACTTGTAAACATGTTTATTCTGCAATGCTCTTTTCTCCGCAGGCAATTGAACCAAGTCCCAAGTCTGGTTATTTACCAGGGAATATATTTCCTCTTTCATACCTTGCTCTCACTTCCTTTTAGTATCTACCTACATTGCCTCTTCATAACTTTCTAGTTCACCAAAATCAGTCAACAATAAATAATACAATGAAGGAGAGTATCGTTTAGGGGGTCTACTTAACCTGGTAGATCTTCTAACAACACTTGTAGGATTTTGAGGTACCTATTTCTCCTAGTGTTGTACATTTTGATTTTCTGGTACCTTTGGAATTTCTTTATCAGTGATCTCACCAAGCACTGTGTATTTTGGTTTTTCTTTTTCCTATTTCTTTCCCTGCAACTGATCTTTGTACATGACCTTCTCATTGAATATGGCATCTCTACTTCTAATTATTTTGTGATTTTCATAATCCCATAAGCAATAACCAAAATGATTAACACCATATCCAATAAAGGTACACTTCTTGAATTTTTCCTCAAGCTTTGTTCTTTTTTCCTTATCAATATGGACAAATGCTTCACAACCGAAAGTCTTCAAAAAAGAATAGTTTATCTTTTTACCTGTTCATGCCTCCTCTGGAATTCCACCATCCAAAGAGCTTGAATTTCATCAGTTTGTTAAGTAAACAACAATATTTATAGCATCTGCCCAAAACTATAAGGACAACCCATAATGCAATCTCATACTCCCTGCACGCTCCATGATTGTCTTATTCGTCCTTTCTGACACACCATTTTCTTGTGGTGTTCCTAGAACTGTTTTATCTCTACGAATTCCATGGTATGAACAATAATCATCAAACTCCTTGCTACAATATTCACCTCCATTGTCTGATTTGAGACACTTCAACCTTTTTCATGTCTCATTCTCAACCAAATATTTCCATTTCTTCAAAGTATCAAAAACATCATATTTTTGTCGTATGCAATAAAATCAAGTTTTTCTAGTTGCATCATCAATAAAAGTAACATGATAATGAGATCCACCAAAAGATAATACATCAGCTGGTCCCCATACATTTGTATGCACAAGCTCTAACATTTCACTCTTCTTTTCTTTTCCAACTCTGAGAAATATGACTCTCTTTTGTTTTCCATAAATACAATTCTCATAGAAATCCAAATCAATTTGTTTAAGATCTGGCAACAATTTTCTTTTGTGAAGTATCTGCATCCCCTTCTTAGTCATGTATCCAAGCCTATGATGCCACAGTGTTGTATCCACTCCTGTAGAAGCTAAAGAGATAGAAGATTCAATATTACCAGTACATAAATGCAATGTACCTACCTTCTCTCATTTTTCTATCACAAGTGATCCTTTGGTAACCTTCCACGCCTCATCTGTAAATATGAATATACAACCTTCACTTGTCAACTGCCATGTTGAAATTAGATTTTTCCTTAGATCTGGAACATGTCTTACCTCTTTCAACAATCATTGGTTTCCATTCTTTTGCTTTATTTGTACCTTACCCATTCCAACAATTTTTCATGGTTCATCATCACCCAAATGAACCTGTCCAAAATCACCTTGAACATATTCTAAAAAATGTTTCCTATGGGGTGTGGCATGAAATGAAGCCCCTGAATCTACTACCCAAGACTCAGAAATATTATCTACAAAAAGAATCAAAGCATCTTGTAATGCATCACATGTTGCATTTGCTTCTTGTTTTTTCTCTTGTTGTCCATCTCTTTGTTTCTTTAGAGCTCTACAGTCTTTCTTCAGATTTCCTTTCTTCCCACAATTCCAGCACTCTATCTTTCCCAATTTGGATTTGGATATTCCCTTCATAGAATTCTCACAGTTCTTTAAGCCCTTTCCTCTATCATATTGTCTTCCCCTATTCTCCATAGTCAACGCATTACCTGATGTCTCCCCTATGTTTTTCATCGCATTTCCTCATTAAGGATAACACCAACAACATCATCAAATTTTAGAGTGTTTGAACCAGAGACAGAGTTACTTACAACCATGACCAATCCATTCCATATTTTTGGCAATGAGCACAAGATTAGAAGATCCCTGACCTCATCATCAAAGTCCAATTTTACAAAACTTAGCTAATTAGTAGCCATATTGAATTCATTTAAATGATCTGCAATAGACCCACCTTCTAACATCTTCATATTATATAATCTCTTCACTAGAAATACCTTATTGGAAACCAAGGGTTTTTCATACAGTTTAGCCAATGCGTCCATCAGCTCTTTCGTGGTATTTTCTTTTGAAATATTGAAATCCACCGACGTTGCTAGGCTCACTCATATTGTTCCTAATGCCTTTCTGTTAAGAACATCCCATTCTTCATCCTTCATGGTCGTCATCTTATTTGATATTTTTCCTAATGGTAGGAATAGATCCTTCTAATATAAATAATCTTCCATCTACATCTTCCATAACTGGTAGTTTTGGCCATTAAATTTCTCGACCCTAAACTTTCCATATTCCGTTATTGCTCTCACTTGAACCAGGAACCCTATTTTCCTGTGAGTTACATTTCTCTCTAATACCAGTTGTTAGAAAACCAGGATCGTAGAGAAATAAAATAAAACAAATGCAGAAATAAAATACAGAAGATACACAATATAATAGAGACACAGATATACGTGGTTCACCCAATGTCGGATACATCCACCAAAGAAATTGCCAGGTCCTTCCTTTTTATTATGCATCAAAATGAAGGGATACAACCTACAACTCTACTGTTGTAACTTCCTCTTCTTCCACTCATAGTATCCTCTCTCAAAATACAATAATCACACACATATGCAGCCGCAATACAATTCCCTCATAAAAGAGGGCTTCCTTTTAGGGAAAATAATATCCAAAATAACTTCTACAGTTAGATCTACGACCTTATAATGAATTCTCCAGATTGAATACGAAATTAAAATATTTTACCAGGTAAATTTTCCCAATATTTCTCTTCAGGGGTACTGCCCTCTGGACCCCCTTGAAGATAGTTTTGGGGGGGAAATACCCCCCACACCCTCCCATTAGGGAATGGGGTCCAAGAACGGCTAGAACAAACCTCTAAATCATGAATATAATCAGGATCCACAACCAATAAGAAGAACTAAATCAAATAGAGAATAATGAAACATGGGAACTGGTTCCAAGACTAAAGACCAAATATGTGATTGGCACTAAATGGGTGTTCAGAAGAAAACTAAACAAATATGGTGTTATCACTCTGTAATTTCTTAAAGCTCTGAAAGAAATTGATAGAGGTAACCACAAAACCACTTTGGAAGATGGGATCTAGCCCTGCCAACTTCAAAGAGGGATCTCTCTGTAAGATTTAGATTTTTTTATATTAAAATATTAGGCTAGTTATGATAGTTCAGGGTTTGTTTGATTTGAATTGTTTGGTTGGAACAGTGAATATGGGCCATTGGGAAAATCGAGTCAAAATTTTGAATTGATCAAATAAAAGGTTTAATAGGCTAATATTGTAGGGTGGGGTAGGCAAATTCACTCGATCCTCAAAGATTTAAGGTATGGAGGAGATGAAAAGGTCTAAAAATCCAATAAAAAACAGAGGAATTAAGAATTATGATTTTAATCTTCAGTAAAAAACAAAAAAAATATTATTAACCCAGAGACAGAGTGTACATTTAAACAAATTATGGCATTTATCTTCTTAGAATAATTCAAAATTTAGGAAACAACAGTGATAACATAAGAGAACAAATTAGCAGGGAAAAATGCACTTCACCAATAAAGTTTACACAAGCATCCTGTAATAATTGCATTGTATTACTGGAAAATCTGATCAATGGTATCTCTATGGGTTGCTATACAGTACTATTCCTATCCTTCAAAACAAGTCCCAACCAACTATAAGTCTTATTACAACATATTTATAGAATTTCTACTAAACTAATATCAGATTCCAAAAAGGAATTGATTTACAAAATATTCTCCAACATTTTCTAGAAAAATATGAATACAATTTATTACAAACATGTAGATATTTTCTAAATATATTATGTATGATCATCTATTCAAAATTTTAAGTGAATTGTTGCTGACCGTGGCTATTTCTGGAAAAGTATGCATAATAAACTTAAAGATAAAATAATATCTCTAATTTATCTGTTGGAAATATTAAACTTCCTGCAAGTATCATGCATTGAAATATGGAATTGGTTCATTTACTGTTGATATTCTTCTACTAGGTGTCTTCATGCCCCTGAAATCTAGAACAAGGTTGAAACTATCTCCAAAAAATCTGCTTACTGTCCTCTCAAACTGATTTCTTTGTCGTCTGTCACTTTCACCTCTATTTCTATCATTTTTTTGCTTTTCGTCATCCTTTGAATAACTTCACCGGGATATTAGATTGTAGTTGAAAGGTAAGTGATGGTAGTGGTAGTCTGACAACAAGATTTTCTTGATCTTCATGGGTTCTCAATTAGCAAAGAGTGTAACAGGGGGGAAAATGAGGTTTTTTGTATGTGCAAGGATTTTTGTTAAGGCGCGGGACCATTATGAGAAAACTAATGGTCATGGGGAAGGATTTATTTGGATAATGAATAGGAGATGTGGGGACATGTGTCGTGTAGGGAGAGGGGGAGTAGCAAGAACAAGTGTTGTGTAGGGAGAGGAGGAGTAGAGGTGGGAAGGTGAGTGGTATCAGGAGTGATTTAGGTGGATTTTGGAAGGGGGGGTAGGTGGTGTGTGGTAATTAGAGAGGGGGGTGCGAAATGACGATGGAATGCCAAGTTAGGAGGGGTCAGAGTGGGGGAAAACAAATTTTTGGACCGCCCCCCTCTACCGATAAAGTTAGGTAGGTTGGGGGGGGGGGGGCAAAAACAAATGAGGATCATTGATAGGGAAAGGGACGATGCCACCAGGAAAAATCTACGTGGATTTATTCTCTACAAGACAAAACTTCAACTTTGGTTAAAAACATATGCATCATGAAACATAAGAGAAATAATTTTATTTCTAACCTTTTGATCTAGATTTTAGTCTAAAGCACCAAATATACCATTGGAAAGTTTCTCTTGAGAATTATGCCATGAAAACACCTGCAACCTGATCTGAACCGAATTTTAAATGAAAAACATAATCCAAAGATCCATACTTTGTTTTGGCCATCAAACTGTAGATTTTAACCTTGTACAATGTTTACTGCAAATAGATTTTTAGTAAAAGAACAAAAAATATACAATGGAAAATACAAACATTACACAGATATTTTTCCCCTGGAAACCCAAACTAGGAAAAAAAACATATTCTATATTCATTCATAATGATACATTGTTTACAATACAATATACATATAAGAGCCAACGACATCCAAAACCCTAACCCAATGACCTAGATTAGTCAACAACCCTAATTCCTTAACTGGAAATAGAAAACCATTGGCAAAGAAACCATGTGCCGAAAAAATGCCTAAATATGTGACATGTTTCCAGAGGTAGAAAAACTTTTCTCGGTGTCACTACCCCTGCACCCCCCTTCAAATCCCCCTGCTACTCATGCAAAGAATATATAACACATACCCAACATTCTCCCACTTGTTGTTTTCTTTGCATACAGGGGGTTACAGGGTTACATAGTCAACAATCCAGGGTAGAAATGCCCATGGATCCTCTACACTAAGAGAACTTCTTAGTGCTCATAGATTTTGTTAATGAATCTACAACATTATCCAAAGTTTCCACCTTCATCAACAATACTTTATTTTCTTCAATCATGTCTCTCACAAAGTGATATTGAATATCAATATGCTTTGTATTTGAATGATAAGTCAATTTCTTCGCTAGAAAAATTGCACTTTGACTATCACAATCTATCCTTACAACTTGTTGTACCAACCCAATACCTGAACACAATATTTGTAACCATACTGCTTCCTTACTTGCATGAGTGGCTGCCATGTATTCAACTTTTGTAGTTGAAAGTGCCACTACAACCTGTATTTTGCTCATCCAACTTATTGCTCCTCCAAACAGGTTAAACACATACCCACTTGTAGATCTCCTACGATCTAGATCTCCAACCCAGTCTACATCCACAAAGCCATGTATATCCACCACTTTGTCCAATCCCGGTCTTCCTTGGTAGGATAATCCATAGCTAGCAGTGACACGCAAACACCTGAAAACCCCTTTTACTGTTGTCTAATGCTCCTTCCTTAGTTTTGACATATACCTGCTCAAAACTCCCACTGCATGTGCAATGTCCGGTCTAGTACAGAACATTGCATACATCAAACTTCCAAATACACTCACATATGGAACATGAGACATGTCCTCCTCCTCTTCCTATGTCTTGGGACACTGATCCACAAATAACTTTACACCAACAGGAATAGGAACCTTGACCGATTTACATTCCTACATATTAAACCTCTGCAATATTGTCTCGACATATTTTCTCTGATTTAACCAGAGTTTCCTCTTTTTCCGATCTCTTTTAATTTCCATGCCCAAAATGAAATTTGAAGAATCAATATCCTTCATGTCAAATTTAGAGGACAATTGATTTTTCACATTCTGGATAATCTCCTTGTTTTTCCTATCAGCAACATGTCATCCACATACAAGACCAAATAAATCAAATGATCACCAATTAATTTAAAATACACACAATGATCCTCCTTTCTATTTTTGAAGCCATGTCCCAGCATATAAGTATCATTTTTTTGATACCACATCCTTGGTGATTGTTTTAAACCATACAGGGACCTTTTTAGCTTGCATACCAGCTCCTCCTTTCCCGTCACAACATAACATTATGGTTTCTTCATATAGATTTCTTGTTCTAGATCCCCATGTAGGAATGTTGTCTTCACATCCATTTGTTCTACTTCAAAATCAAATGCAGCAACAACAGATAACATAAATCTTATAGAGGTTAACTTTGCAACAAGAGAAAAAATCTCACCAAAATCAATTCCCTCAACCTGGGAATAACCCTTTGCTACTAACGGAGCTTTATATTTCTCCACTTTTCCTTTTGCATTCAACTTGTTTTTAAATACCCAATTGTTGCCAATGGGCTTTCTTCCAGTCAACAACTCCACTAGATCCCAAGCCTCATTCTTATCCAAATATGCCATTTCTTCATCCATGGCCCTTTTCGATAGATTTCCGTCCTCTGAATCCACTGCTTCCCTGACAGTTCTAGGATCATCATTAGTAATAGAAAAAGAAAAATTTGAATGGAAATCAGATGGAGTATACCTTTCTGGTAGCCTTCTTTCTCGAATCGATATCCTCAATACCGGAGTATGAGGATCTTCTTCTTCTGATTCCTATTCTTCTGTAGAGTCTGACTCATCATCCTTTAAATCAAACTCTATTTTCTCTGGTTCTTCGTTACTTGGTAGGACTTCATGTTTAACAACACCCTTCATTTCTCTAAATACCACATCTCGGATATACACTACCTTCTTAGTTTCTGGATTCCAAAGCTTATAACCTTTGAGACCATCTTTATATCCAATAAAGATACACTTTTCAGCCTTCTTATCTAGCTTACTCATATTTTCCTTTGGAACAAGAACATATGCATCACAACCAAATACCTTGAGATGTCTGAGAGAAGGTTCCTTGACAATCTATACCTCTTGTGTATTCTTTTCATCCAATGTTGATGAGGGTGATCTGTTGACCAGGTAACATGCAATACCCACTGCCTCTGCCCAAAATTATTTCCCTAACCTGACACCAATGAGCATGCACCTTGCCTTTTCCATCAACGTCATGTTCATCCTTTCTGCAAATCCATTCTGTTGAGGTGTATATGGAGTGGTATTTTACTTTTATATACCGCACTTCTTACAGAAGTCTTCAAATTCATTCCCGCAAAATTCTCCGCCATTATCTGTCCTCAACACCTTAATTATTTTCTCTGTTTGATTCTCAACAAGAGCCTTAAACTCTTTAAACCTGTCAAAGACTTCAGATTTCTTCCTGGGGAAATATATCCAAGTATTCCTCGAGAATTCATCTATAAATGAGACATAGTACATATATTTTCCTAATGAAAGGACTGACACAGGTCCAAAAACATCACTGTGAACTAGCTGTAAAATTCCTTTTGCCCTCGTTGCACTAGAGGGGAATCTTACCTGATTTTGCTTCCCATATAGAAAATGTTCACATAAATCAAAATCCAGAGAGAATTTAGACATACCTTAACCCTACCTTTACTGTGTAGTAGTCGAAGACCCTTCTCTCCAATATGCCCCAGTCATTGATTCCACAGCATAACCTTTTCTCCATAGGCTGTAGGAGTTCTTTCTTCTTCAACTCAAATATCAAGAACAATGGAACTATTACACCCATCACTAATAGTGCTTCTTTGCAGAGTATACAGAGTTCCAAACCGAACTCCCTTCATCAACACCATTGCTCCTCAAACCATCCTGCAGGTTTCCTTTTCAAATATTGTTTTTACCCCTACATTGTCCATTTTGCTTACAAAAATCAAATTTCTAGCCAAACCTGGGATGTGTAAAACACTAGGAAACGTTCTAATCATTCCATATATGAACCTCAACTTGAATTTTCCTTGTCCTATGATTCTGTTTGTTGAATCATCACCTAAGAAAACATTACCTCCATCATACCTTTCATATTCATAGAACCACTCCCTATCGAGAGTCATATGAAAGGATGCACCTAAGTCAACCAACCATTCCTCATGATCTGCGTGTGTGCTTGAAGAATCCAAGTACACATCCCCTCCTTCCTTGGAGGTTAATTCTTATGTAGAAGGAGATTCTTCAAATCCCTTCTTTTTCTCAACTTCAGATCTACACTGCTTCTTATAGTACCCTTCTTTTTCACATATCCAACATACCTTTACAAGATTTCCAGGATATTAAGATCTACCCTTAGACTTAGATCAACCACTTGAGAACTTATATCTATTTCTTTCCTAGGAATGTCCTCTTGCAAATAATGTGTATGTGATCAGCCCTTCCATATTCTTTGGTCTCATTCTCTCCAACAACAAGGATGAGACTACTTCATCAAACTTCAAGGCAATTGTATTACTACCTATGGCCAGAACTAGACTATCCCAGAAGTCTGGTAAAGAACACAGTAAACTGATACATTTATCTTCATCTAAAATTTTAATCTCAATAGATACTAACTAACTTGCCACAGTATTGAATGTGCTCAAATGCTATCCCACCAAGTCTCCATCTCTCATCCTCAGGTTATACAACTTCTTTCTCAGTAATAGTTTATTTACTAGGGACTTGTTATCCCCGATATCTAGGGATAACTAGGAGATCATGTCTCGAGGCCCACAGGTCCCAGACATGGAGTACCGCAGATCCTAGACATGGAGTACCGAGAGCAGGATCGACCTGAGCATGGCCCTGGAGGGGCCATCCTTCTTCTTCTTCACCAGACTTGTCCTGTTAGTAGCAGCAGCTTCCATCACCATCATCTTGGACTTGCATTAGAGAGGACTCTTGCTCCATGAGGTAATTGGTCCAAGGTATCATGGTATGTGTCATGTTTGATCGTTATAACCTTCTTATATATGCATTAGGTTCCTTTCA
>JZKD02S1078999.1:272613-283964 GCA_000966675.3 Picea glauca | reverse complement strand
CGATCCAGTGGCAGAAGCAAATGCCGGTTGCACAGAAACCTCAGATGGAGTATATACTGGACCAACGGGTAGGCAAGAAAACCAGACGAAAACAGTATCTTGAATATCTGGTGAAGTGGAAAAACCACCCCGTAGAGGACACCAGCTGGGAGCCGGAAGCCATCATACAAAATCATGGACACACCGTACAGGAGCTCATGGACAGGAGCCCATGAAACCTTTGAGCCGAGGAGTATGATGCAGGAGCATCCGCACCTCGTCGTGCGAGCCTGCACGGGAAGATGGAAAAGACTTCAAAGGGAGACATCAGGGTCACGGTCGTGACTATTTTGAGGAGCGCCGCCGATTGAATAAAAGAACCCATATTTAGGCGTACTTATGTATCAATTGGGACCTGGAGCAGATAAGCTCTCGTCCTTGTACAGCAAGAACACTTATTAGATTTTAATGCAGAAAGATTAGATTGGGTGCAGGTAGATAGGATCATTAAGTGTAGATTGGACAATTTAGCTTTTGTGAGGGAAAACAGAATATAGGCACCCTCCTTTTTGTATTATTGAATAATCCGGAATCAGTGTTAGCATCGAGAAGGAGAAGGAAGAGAAAGCAGAGAACTTGTGAAGAATCCCCATGTACAGATAGGGAATTAATAGAAAGATTGATTCAGGTCATGGCTGCGATTATTCTCTGTGCCTTGTTAATATTATGCTGTTGCATGTTAGCTTCCTTTTATGCTTTCCTTCTATATGCTGCATATGTGATTTCATATCAAGTTAGAAATCTTAGAGAGAGATAAATGAGTTTCAATTGTTTCTCTGCTTGAGCCTGGAGATTCCTGCATTGAGTGCAGTCGAGCCTTTCCGCATAGAGTGCGTCGAAGAGGTCTCACAGTTAGGCTCTTACTTCCATCAATCTGGAGTCAGTGGAGCGGAATCCCATTCATGGGTGTGATTATCCCTTGGGTGTTGGCGGGATTTTGTCTTTGCATCTTGGTTCTTAGCTATGTCCTTCTTTCATATGCTGTTTACCTGATTATGTGGAAGGGTAAGGAACTAGGTGCATGAATAATAAGTTTCAACTGTTCCTCAAGCCAGTTAAGAAGTTCTGCGGGGTGCAGTCGGGTTGAGTCCGGGATGGTGCAGTCGCAGGGTTGCTTGAAGAGAGTGTGGTCGGTTATGGTGACCATAGCAAGAAGGAATATTACAGAAGAAGAAGACCTCGGAGAAATCGTCAGAACGCGAACGTAACCAAAGTGGAGTGCTTTGGAAAGATAGCAGGGAAAGGCCGACCCATTGAGCAAGGAAGTCGCAAGGACGGAGAGTTTAGGTCCCGACATTTTCCTTTATCAGCGACTCATAGGTCATTGACGGCATCGGGACATCGCGACCTTGGGACATCGGGTCTCAAGAAGTGGGAAGACTAACGGCCGAGGTGCGAAGCCGCGAGAAGGCGAGATCGCGGGATCGACATTTCGGGACTTCAGAGCCCGGGTGCCGGAAGAACAAGTTCTCTGAGCGGCTAGAAGTGAAGGAAAGAGTCAACGTTGACTTTCCTCGGTCTCGGGAGCCCGGAAAAGGGACGTTCGACGTCGGGACTCGCGAGAGGCGAGATTCTGAATCTCTTCCCCAGGTGAGTTAACAAGGGGAAGCGTGAGTGGAAGAGACTGTGGGTTGCGAACTCCCAATAAGGGAGGGAAGAATCCCAAGGTTCCTCGGGCCGCAGAGGAAAAGAAGGTCCTGGTAGCGCGACTGAGCCACCGGTAAGGTGGGTTGGCGTCACTTATCATTGAAGTATATGTTGATGAAATTATCTTTGGAAGTGATGATTATAAGATGAGTGAGAGGTTTTCCCAAGACATGCAGAATGAGTTTGAAATGTCACTACTTGGTGAATTGACATTATTTTTGGGACTTCGTATTTATCAGTTGGATGAAGGAATTTTCATTTCCCAAGCTAAGTACATCAAAGAAATGTTGAATAAGTTCAGAATGGAAGATTGCAAACCAGTAAGCACTCCTATGATAACCAGTTGCACATTGAGAAAAGATGATGAATCTAAGGAAGTAGATCAAAGACTCTATAGACCAATGATTGGAAATATACTCTATGTGACAACCTATAGACTAGATGTAATGAATGAAATTGGACAGGTTGCAATGTTTGAAGTAGCATCGAAGGAAACTCATGTTCTGGTAGTAAAGAGGATCTTTAGATATCTTAAAGGAACACCTGAGTTTGGATTGTGGTATCCAAAAGGGAATGATATGACTATGGTTGGCTACATATATGTAGATTGGGCAAGAAGCATTGATGATTGAAGAAGTACTAGAGGAGAAACCTTCTATTTGGGTGATTGTATGGTATCCTGGTTAAGTAAAAAGCAATCATCAATATCATTGTGTACAGCGGAAGTAGAATATATTGCAACATCAACATGTTGTACTCACATTCTTTGGATGAAGCAAACTATGCAAGATATACAAGTGAAGTATGATGATCTCATTTCGATATTATGTGATAATATAAGTGCAATAAGTATTTCCAAGAATCCAATAATGTATTCCAAGAACAAACATATTCCGATCAAGTTTCACTTTCTATGGGAACAAGTTGCAGAAAAGAATATCAACATAGATTACATTGGGACAAACGAATATATTTCAAACATCTTCACTAAACCTCTTCCAAGAGAGACATTTGAGTATCTTTTCCAGAAACCTAGAATAGTTTATGCTCCAGAGTGATTTCCACGACATTTTTGCAGAAAAGACAAGGGAAGAAAAATCATCTGTGAAGAGACGATAAAGGAATCATAGTATGAATTCTTTTTATATGTCAATTGTTTAATTCATCAGGAAAGCACCAATGGACAAATTCTACTAAAAGAGAGAAATTTCAGAAGCATGTCATCAGGGGAGGTTACCATTTTCCATTGATTTCAAAGGGGGAGAAAAGAACATAAGAACGCAGAAAAGGGGAGTATTGTTCATAGGGAAGACATGGGTAACATGAGTGTTTCCATAAATTTCAAAGGGGGAGATTGTTGGAAAATTGATTGTCATTGATGTCAACTTTAGAGGAAGTCTAGAAGCCTCTAAAACATTGTGTATAATTGAATAAGTATCCAAAGTGGTCCCCTTATGGTGTATCTTTAAGCATGGCCCTCATAGGAAGACGCTTTGAATAAGTCTACAAGAAAACCATAGGTGTGGTGATGAGGCCTGAAGTTGACTGAGGGAACTGAGATTGAAGAAAAATTCAAGTACATACAAAACCCTCATAGATGGATATTCCTTGTCATGCCATTTCCAATAGTAGGTGGTACGCCACATGGTTCCTCACAGTTGAGGAGTTATGACCTCATGAAGTTGGAATCCACGAAGAATGGTTAAGAAGCCCATAAACATTTACAAGTATTTAGTCAAAGGGTAAAGTGGTTGTAACAAGAAAGTTCAAGAAGCCCTAAAGATAAGGAAAGAGGTTAGTTAGAAAAAGTATAACTACATCTCAAGAAGTCACTCATAAGGATATTCATGCACAAGTTCATTTGAATATATTCTATGTGAGCAAGTGATTTATTGGTAAATTTGAGACAACAGTTCTGAGGTAGCAAAAGAGAGCGAAGGAGAAAATTTTGGGATTACAGAGGGAGAGAGGGTTTTTATGAAAAATCCCTATTTTAGTTGACCCCCATGGGTCAAGCTACTAGTGTCCTGCAAGGAACCCCTATGAGTTGCCTAGTGTCTTTCACACGAGGCCCCGCGTGATATCAAGCATCTGTCCAGTGAGGCTAAGCTATATTTGAAGAAGGATGCTTGGTTCAGGTTGCAATAAGGTTTGATGGTACAAAAAGGTTGTTACAGGATATGAAATTGTATGATTTAGGTTTCATGAGTAAAGGTATGTATTTTGTATGTATATTTAAGGCTTTTTTCATGGATGATATGGCACATGCTTAAGGCATATCTTGGAGGGCCTTTTTGGTACATGGTTGCATATGGTTAAGGTTCATATCTTGGTGATATTGATACATGCTTGATACATACTCTTGGTATTTATTTTATGGATGCTATGGTTCATTGTTAGAGGCACATCTTTGTGATATTGACATACAATTGAGACATACACTTGGTATATGGTTTTGGATTCTATATACATGAGGCATATTTTATGGTACATGGTATGATGCATGCTTGAGATACATTTTGGTACATGGTTTGGATACTTGATGTTGGGCATATGCTTGATATTGTCTATGTGAGTGGATCTAGTTGGAGCTTCATGGAGTTGTAGCTTACTTCAGGTTGAAGCTTGTAAATAGGGGGTTGGAGCCTCCTTCTAGTTGTAGCTAGAGAATTCAAGGAGTTTTAGCAACCTTCAGGTTGGAGCTTGTAAACATGGGGTTGGATCCTCCTTCTAATTGGTGCTAGAGATTTTGAAAGTTGGTGCTTACCATGAATGTATTCTTTTGAGATATAAGAAAGAATTTCGTGGTTTTCTTCCATTTGGATTTCCATGTAAATTCTGGTGTATTGTGCATGCGATTATTTGATGTGATATTTTTCATAGTTATATGTTCATGAAAAGTTAAATGAAGGCATAATTGTTAATGATTATATATTATGATTAAAAGTGATAACCCCTCTTAGTATTCTAACAAAGATTATAAATATCATAGTACAAAGACTTCAAATGGTTATTATCTACATGGAGAAGTTGTAAATAAAATAGGAACGATTTCCTCTATATTTGATTCAAGATGTACCCATGACAATGTTCTTCATGATAAATATAAAAGTAATAAAAGTAAATTAGAAAAGCTAGTAACTACATTCATGCATGCAACGAAATAATCCACTTGTCATACATTACATGATACCAATCAAATTTGAGACATGCACATATCATATTTGGCTATTTCCTAATTAACTATTTTGGGACAACAATTTACTATGTGTTTACAATTCATTGTCCATCATACATATTGCAACCAATCCACATCATACAAAGTATATCATGGAGGAATAAAAAATAATAATTATGTCATCATGCTCGATGATGAGATTGACCACCTTGATTATTGTATTTATGGTGAAGGGCACTACTTTTATTTATGGTGAAGGGAACTAGCATTATTGATTACTCTGGTGATTAATTACCTGGAGGATTAGGCACTGTGAGTACTTTTGGGATTGTTCATTTCAACCTCCAAAGAATAAGTTGTCGAAGAGGATGGATCAAAGCCGTAGTGTTGCATAGGTTTCATTGGGGGACGGGGAATGGAAATGGAGGCATGGTAATCATTGAAGAAGATAGGTCATAGGTAGAGAGTTTCATAGGTTCCATCGGTGGATCAATGGGGAATGGACATGGAGGAGTTCTAATTTCGACATGTCCTTCTAACATTTGGATGACTTCATTCATCCAAGGATGACGATATGCATTGCATTGTATGCACCATGGTGCAACTAAAATTAACCTTTTTGCGATGCCTTGCTCTTCCTCTGACATGTTTCCTTTTCTCAAATTCTCAAATTGACCATTCTCCACTTGCTTGAAATCCCACTCTAGATAATATAATTTACTTGATCTAGTCTCTTTATTGTGAAAATCAATGTTTTGTCTCGCCCCCACCATATCCATCACCAAAATTCCATAGCTATAAACATCAGATTTATCAGTGACAACTCCATAAATCCTAAACCACATATCTAGGGCAGACTAACCTATTGTTCCTCTATTATCAACATAGACATGGCTTTCCTCTCTATCTGTTATTTTCGCTAGACCAAAATCTGCAACTTTCGGTAAGAAATTGGCATCAAGAAGAACATTGTGAGGCTTTATATCAAAATGTAAGATGTGATTTTTGCACTCATCATGTAGGTATCAAGGCCGTCATTTGTTCCAAGTGAAATTGAATATAGTCGTTTCCAATCCATCTCATCATGATGACCTCTGTGGATATATCTCTCAAGGGAACCATTCACCATGTATTCATACACCAAAGATTTTATTGATCCCTGGGAGAAATAACCTAAGAGGTGCACTAGGTTAACATGACAGGTCATCCCAACAGTTGCCACTTCCGTTATAAATTGTTGTTCACTCTATTTGGATTCATCCAAAATCTTCACAACTATCCCATGTCCAATGGGAAACTGTCCTTTATAAATTGTTCCAAAACCTCCTTTACCAAGCATTTTTGCCAAGTTGTTTGTGTAAGTCATAATCTAAGCATAAGAACATCTGGTGGGAACTTGTGAGGAATAATAATTTAAAAAATTCTCAACTGAGGGAACTCTTGAGTCGACAGGATCTGATTATGCATGCTAAGGAGTTCACATGCATATCATGTCAAGGGCGAGTTCCTAACTGAAGTGTTAACAGTTCTAAATCTAGTTGTTGAGTTAATGTTTAGTTCTGAATCTGGTTGTTGAGTTAATGTTTAGTTCTAAATCTGGTTGCTGAGTTAAGTTCAGTTGTAAAATCATGCACTCATGCCTCTAATTCGATCCCCCTCCTCTCCACCTCTCCACTCCTATATAAGAAAGAGATCAACCCTCTTTTCTACACACTAGGTTATGTAGTGAATAGGTGAGGTAATAGGGAGGTATACCAGTCCAGTCTAGAGCGCATAACAGAGAGGTATATCACTCCATTCCAGAGCGCATAATAGAGAGGTATATCAATCCAATATAGAGCGCATAACAGAGAGGTATATCAGTCCAATCCAGAGAACATAATAGAGTGGTATATCAGTCTATAACCGAGTGGTGTATCAGTCAATAAGAGGCAGCAGTAACAGTCAATAAGAGGTAGCAATAACAGTCAATAAGTGGCAGCAATAACACACCATAAAGAAGCAGTGTAATAGTCCATAAGAGGCGATGTATATCATCAAAGATACATCTTCAGTGTTGGTTTGTAACAAGCAATTATAAATCAACAAGGTCTCTTGGTTACACAGTCAGGTCAGAGTCAACTTGGAAAGATCTTTAAGAGCATAATTTCATAGTGGTCATACATTATTAATGCAATAAAAGGAGATTGTTTGTTGGGGGTTTTCTCCTTGTATAGGGTTTCCCCAGGATACATGTGTTGCAATCTTGCATGCTGGTAATTTATTATGATTATTGTTGTTCTAATTTCTGAATGATGTCAAGCTAAGTTCTAAGTACAATCAAAATTCTAAAGAAGTACTTATAGTATTAAATCAAGCTCTAAAATTAACAAATATTTTATTTATAGTATTTCCATTTTTGTATAAATCTAAATCTCTCCTTTTATTTTTCAATATAGTAGTTTTTATATTAAGTATATATATATAATCTCTTTCTCCAAAAAAAAATTCTTCAATAAATTCAATAAATGTAATAAGTGTATATATATATATGATCAACATAAATTATTATTATTATTTTTATCAATATTATATTTTTTTTAAATCAACATGTAAGCACTACCCACTTATGTGACAATTTCCCTAAATTACTCTTTATGCAAAGACGTATCTTCTAAAAAGATTGATATTAAAAAGTGTTAAGAAAAAATCAATGTAAATGAACAAAAAAAAACAAACAAAAAGAAGTTCAAAAAATTAAATAAAAATATGCGACCATTCCACCATGTAAATATCTATGTCATAGAGACAAATGCATCAACATCAAGATGGGGAGCAAGTCTCGTAGAAGATATAGAGCTATTTAGGTATGCCTTGGGAGTGTGGTCAAAGATGCATCAACATCAAGATGAGCAGAAAGTCTCGTAGAAGATACAGAGCTATGTAGGTATGCCTTGGGAGTGTGGTCAAACATATAAGTACAATATTATAATTAAAATAAAATCTTGTGTTGTCTAATTGTTTTATGTTTTGGTTTTTTTTGAGGGAATCTAGTCATATAAATTTGGATGAAATCACAGTAATCTGTTGTTTAAATTGCATTTTTGAATATATAAATGGGTCCATCCTGCTGAAAAATCCTTGGGGCACTTTGATTATATAGACTTAACCCGTCAAATTTGAAGATCCAATAATTTATTTCCAAATTTCGAGAAAAACTAACAAAAAAAATCGCTAAAGCCAAAACGTAGAACATTTCCACTAGCACAAAATATTTTAGTTGTAAAAGCCTTAAAGTCTTTCAGGTTGTGTGTCATGACCTATAAATTATTGACACAATCAGATTACATCGATTAAAAGAGTTATTAATCAGGAATTTTGATCCTACACTAGATAGACATTGCAAGTTACCAAAATGGCAAAGCTTTATATCATAAGTTTAAATGTGAAGTGCAACATAGCACAAGGAAATATCATGCTTGGATAAGACATTGCTAAGATTGGAAGGAATGAGGAGAGTGTTCCCATTCAAAGGAATTAGAATGCACAAACAACTTATTAGTGTCATGGAACCAACTCATAAAAACACTTCCAAATGCCCTCATAAGACAAATACAGTTTGATGTTGAACCTTCGTATTACATACAGAGAGTTAGGAGATACATTTACAGAGAGATATGGAATACATTTGCAGAGAAGCTTATTCCAACACAATGTTTCCTCAAAGATACCATAGAGCATACAATATTCCATGGTGGATTTATGATTACAACTTGTAGTGGATTTATGATTACTATCTGTAGTGGATATTAGTCTCAGTGCATAACACTATCTTCAAATCATGACATGGGTAAATACCACAGTAATAGAGAATATTGGGTTGCTATTCACTAATTGGGAAGTCCCTAATGGATAATTGTATCTACTAATACATCACATGACAAATGGAACTCCTTCAAGGAGACATTATCAGTAGATATATACAACAAGCGATACACATATGCATGAAGAATATGACAAATCATATGTATTGCAGTCGATCCACATTGTACAAGGTATATCACAAAGGAGCCACATTGTACAAGGTATATCACAAAGTAACCAGGAACATGGTCTGCATGTTCAATGACAAGATTGACCACCTTAATGAGTCACAATGAACTGATACTTTTACTTATGGTGGGCTGAAACCCATAATATGGATAGTAGGAATTTGGTGAGACAAATAATTCATATACCAATAAATTCTTAAATCAACTGTCAAGAAAACTTTTCAAAATTGAAAACTATATTTTTAATTTGCTTTACTAAAATTAAATAAAGGAACAACTACATGCAAGATGCCAATTCCACACATTGTTACAAACCAGAGAGTCTCAAAATGTAGATCACATATTTCTATAGCCATTTCTATCCACAAATGTAAAAGGACAAAATACTTACAGAGAAAAAGAGTAATAAAATAATCGCAATGAAAGAGTCTCAAAATGCAGATCACAATTTCCTATCCACAAATGTAAAAGACAAAATACTTGTAGAGGAAAAGAATAACAAAATACTTGCAAAAGAAAAGAATAATAAAAATATTGCAAAAGACATCGATATTGCAAGGATTTTTGTACACTCTAAAAACTGGTTTACCAACTAGAAAAGAACTATAAAATTTGGTTTACCAACTAGAAAAGAACAAATAAAAGATAACAAGAACAAGGAGTTTCATTTATAACAACAATTCATTTGATGAAAGATTTTTTAGTTCACAAATTTATATTTAACTATTAAATATAAGTTATTTTTATACAAAACTTTAAATAACGGAATCCCAATCCTATGACATAAATCACTAGCGACCAAAATATAATACCAACATTCAATTTATTCATCATTTTCCACTACCAAGTAATCATATCAATTGAAAAAGATAACAAATACAAAATTAAACTGCTATGGCGTTGGAAGTTGTAATTATAAGTTGGTGAGATCTTCACGTCTTCATCGATTTGTCTTTTTCTATAAGTCATTTTGTCAGAGGTTTGTCAGTTAGCTACAATAGTCAGGCAGACATCCTGTAAGTGCAAAGCCGCACGTTTACTCAAAAGTCAGTCGGTGAGTAGTGAAGCTATAAATGGAGCCGATCTCTATCTTCCTGATTTCAGTTAAGTGGTTGAAGAGTCAATTAAATTAATGACAGTCTTTATTCTTGAGTTGGTCTTAGCTTCTATAGGAATTCTTAGTCAGAGTTATATAAGTTTGAGTCTCTTAGTTAGTAGGATGATGCATAATAGATGCAAGAGGATAGGTGCACAACAGAGAGGTAGAAAGAACAGTAGAGAACCAACAACAACTGAGGAGTTGAAGAATTCTCAGCACAGGCTCCGTGTCTATAAATTCAACAGAAGAAGTCATTTGAGCCAAAGCTAATCTAGTCACTGTATTTTGTAATTTCATGCAGTGCGCCCAATTTCATTAATATAAAATATTTTCAGTATTGACAAGTCTCTGTCTTATTTCTGAGTTTTTCTGCTAAGAATAGCACTATGTTATTCCACATTCATAAATCATTTCATTAAGTGTGTGTATTCATAGTGCGCAACAAACTAAACAATATGTGCACTATGTAGTAGTCTTGAGAACTCTGTCACGTAGCTTGTTTGGTGCGCAGCATTTGAAATTGCATTCCGCAGAGTAGACTCCGCAGGGCATTGCGTCATCGATTCCCTTCAAATTGGTATCGGAGAAAGTTGATCAAGAGCAATTTGGTCAAGAGAAGAAACTATGTTGAAAGTGAAAATGGCTTCTACCTCAAATTTGCAACCTCCCACTTTTACAAGAAAGAACTATGAGATGTGGTCCTTGACCATGAAGGCTTTTTTACGAGGTCAAGATGTATGGGAAATAGTCAAGAATGACTATATGGAACCAGTATATCAGGCAACATGCAATGCCCTCACACAAGCTGAGAAAGATGTCTTGAAAGATAAAATAAAGAAGGATGGAAAGGCATTGTCTTACATGAATCAAGCCATGCATGAGAGAATAATTACAAGATTTTCATCAGAAAAGAAAGCCAAGGAAGCATGGGACACATTACAAACATCTTATCAGCATATGGACAAAGTAAATACTGCAAAATTACATATTCTTAGAAGAGATTTTGAAACTATGTCAATGAAAGACTCAGACACAGTAGATTTATTTTATACCCATGTCATTGGAATGATAAATCAGATTAAGTCTCATCGTGAAACCATAGAAGACAGAAAAGTTGTTGAAAAGGTACTTAGGAGTATTCCTCCTAAGTTTGACACCCTTGTTGTGACTCTAGAAGAGAGAAAAGAATTGAGATAGTTTAGTTTATATGAACTGCAAGCTTCCTGCAAGTTTTAAACCTGCGAAGTAAAGCAATGCATATAGATTCTTAAGCAATACAGAAATTAATCAATGGCCCATACACAGAGTACACAGAGATTTTTACCAGAAACCCTCAACCGGGAAAACCTTTCTTATT
>JZKD02S1078999.1:258430-269189 GCA_000966675.3 Picea glauca | reverse complement strand
ACAGATCCAAGTTGACTTACCAGAGTATTAAAGGCATTTAGATGTTCTGTCACAGAATCTCCATCTTCCATCCTAAGATGATACAACTTCTTTCGAAGAAACAACTTCTTTACCAAGGACTTTGATTGATACAAATTCCCTAACTTATCCCATAGTTCCTTGGCTGTAGATTCTCTCGAGACATTCAACAACACCGAATCTGCCAGGCAAATTCGAATGGTACTCCTTGCTCTTCTGTCCAACTTGTCCCAATCTTCCTTCAACATACCAATAACTGGTGTACAAGTAGTTTGTGTACTGGTAGGTTATGTACCAGTAGCCTGTGTGCTTGTAGATGGTGTACCAGTAGCCTGTGTACCATGATCCACAACGATCCATTGTTCTCTGTCTACAAGAAGGTCCTCCATCTTGAGCTTCCATAGCTCAAAGTTTTTACCGTTGAACTTCTCTATCTCGATTCTAGATGATCTTTCCATTCCTCTTTATTTACTCGAATCTCCACTGCAAAATATCCCACTAAACCCAGGTTTATCACAGACCCAAGATAAACTTGATCTATCAAGACCAAGCCAAACCCTCAACAACAAAGGTGTCCCTCTGAAGCCAAAAACGAGATTCGATACCACATGTAAGTTTTAAACCTGCGAAGTAAAGAAATGCATATAGATTCTTAAGCAATACATAAATTAATCAATGGCCCATGCACAGAGTACACAAAGATTTTTACTGGAAACCCTCAATCGGGAAAACCTTTCTTATTTTTTATATCGAATTTCACCATTCACTATACAATATATACAATGTTTTTAGGTATTCCGTAGATACCAAAAACCTAATCCCTTAATCTGGGATTAATTTACAAATCAGCTAAAAATAGCAAAAATCGCCCAAAAGAAAATTTCGAGGTGTTGCACCGAACATTGTGCGTAACTAGGGGGGGGGCATACCTGCCCCCCTCTGGGACCCCCCTAGGAAAGCACCTAGCGCACATGACAGAGGTCTAGGTGAAGGGATCGTCAGACGCAATTTTCGTATCTGATGCACCCACACACACACACACATGCAAAGAATATAACACATACCCAACACTTCCCTCATCAATCATGAACACGGATTGAATAGGTCAAATATGTCATTAGATAATGGATTTTTCGTGCAATCATCTATAATCCGTGGAAGAGGAAGAAGGAGTGCTAACTCTATAGGCAGAGGAAGAAGTTTTTTCAGAGATGGATGCAGTAGAAATCCTAGAAATAGTGGTGGAAGAGGTCAAAACCCAAGTACCAGTCAGCCAAGTTGTCAGAGAAAAGACAAGTCAAAGATTCAATGCCATTACTATAAAAAGTATGGAAATTATGCATATGAGTGCAGGAAGAGACAATATAATTAGAACAAGCAAAGTCAAGATCAGCCACACAATGCAAATAACCAAACTCTCCCTATGTTTATGGCACACGCTGTAGAAATACCTAGCGTTGTAGAAATGTCCAATATAGTGTCACCAGTTGAATGCAATATTGCTCAAGAAAGTCCATGTGACATATGGTACTTAGATTCAGGCTGCAGTAATCACATGACAGGAAACATATAACTATTTTCTAGTTTGGATGAGTCAGTCCAAACTAAGGTTACACTTGGAACATATATCTAAGTCACTGTCTTATGCAAAGGAAGTATAAACATTTTAACCAGACAAGGAGAAAAGAAAGTTATGACTAATGTATATTATGTTTCTAGTTTGAATCATAATCTGATGAGCATAGGACAACTATTACAAACAGGATACAAAATCTACATGTAAGATAACCATTGTGTGATCATGGATAACTGCCCAAGCAATCGACTTATTAAAAAAATCCATATGACAAGTAACATGATGTTCTCGTTGACATTGAAGCCAACCAAGAAAAAGAATACAAAACTAATTGTTGATAAAAGAAAAAGTGTGCAGATAGACACTTCATTTACAACAGAAAGTGCACGTAGTTCCAATGAAGAAAATAGTGCGCGCAGTATCAAGAAAGGAGAAAATGGCACAGAGATAAAGGAAACATTCCAATCTGAAATACATGATGATTCCTAGTTATGGCATTTCATATTTGGACATTTGAAATTTGGAGGTTTGAAGTTGCTACACACAAAGGATATGGTAAAAGTATTACCATTGATTGAAAAAATAGAAAGGATATGTGAAGGCTGCATATTTTGCAAGCAACATAGAGAATCATTTCCAATTGGCAAGTCTTACAGAGCAAGAGCTCCACTGGAAATAGTACATTCAGACATTTGTGAACCAATGAAAACTCCATCTATAGGAGGCAATACTTATTTTCTAACATTCATTGATGATTTCTCAAGAAGGACATGGATTTATTTCCTAAAGCATAAATCTGACGCATTGGGTTGTTTTCAACAGTTTAAAACACTTATGGAGAAACAGAGTGGTTATTACATCAAGTGTCTAAGAATAGACAGAGGAGGAGAATACATCTCAAGATATTTCTAGAAATTTTGTAAAGTTCATGGCATCTACAAATAATCTACTGCAAGATGTACACCCCAGTAGAATGGTTTCGCAGAAAGAAAGAACATAACCATCATGGAAATGGCGTGCAGTATGTTGACAGCCAAACATTTGTCAAATGAGTATTGGGATGAGGCAGTAGCAACTGCAGTATACATATTGAACATATGTCCGATGAAGAGTGTGAAGAATAGAATTCCTCAAGAAGCTTGGATAGGTTCAAAGCATAATGTGGTGCACTTAAAATTTTTTGGTTGCATCGCATAGGCACATGTTCCAAATGAACTGAGAAGGAAGATGGACAAAAAAGGACATAAATGTATTTTTGTTGGGTATTCTGAAGAAACAAAAGGATACAAGTTGTATGACCCTATCTCAAGAAAAGTCATAATCAGTCATGATGTTCAGTTTTTGGAGAATGAAGCATGGAATGGAAGCATAACAAAGATAGTCAAAATTATTGATGTGATGGAGCATAATGACACAGAAGAAGAAGTGGTTCAAATACCATGCACATGTCAGTGCACAGTCCCTTCTACACATGGCACTGCAATACAAATGACCACGCAGAATACTCTAATAAGAACAACAAGTGCGCAATATACACCTAGAGCGCAACAAACACCAGCAAGCAGTCCAGGCAGTTCTACATCTCTAGGTCCAACATTAACAAGTCTGTTACCAAGAAAAACAAGAAGTTTGTGCGACATCTACAATGAAGACGCAACAAATTCATTTCCATCTTTTGCCCTGTTTTCACAAATAGATGATCCATTAAATTTTGAAGAGGCATTCAAAGATGATGTATGGGCACAAGCCATGGATGAAGAAATCAGATGCATAGAGAACAATCAAACATGGAAATTGGTTAATGTACCTGAAGACAAGGATGTTATAAGTGTCAAGTGGATTTATAAAACCATGCAAGATGGAAAAGGAAATGTACAGAAGTACAAGGTAAGGTTAGTTGCAAGAGTCTTTACACAACAACCTAGAATTGATTTCAATGAAACATTTGCACTAGTTGCATGCATGGACATAGTCAGAACTGTGCTAGCTATTGTCGCATAGTACAAATGGCCAATTTATAAGATGGATGTAAAATCAACATTCTTGAATGAAAACTTAGAAGAAGAAGTATATATGGAACAACCACAAGGTCATGAGGTTCCAGGACAAGAATAAAAAGTGTACATATTGAAGAAAGTACTGAATGAATTAAAGCAAGCTCCCATAGTTTGGTACGGTCACATTGATTCCTATCTCACACAGAATGGATTTCATAGAAGTGAAAATGAGCCAACATTGTACATCAAATTGAATCAACAAGGTAATGTGTTAATTGTTTGTTTATATGTGGATGATTTGATATTTACAGGTGACTTTGGCATAGAAGAATCAAGTCAGTCATGAAGGATGAATTTGAAATGACTGATTTGGGGCTTATGATATATTTTATGGGAATATAGGTGCACTAGTCCAAAACTGATATATTTATCACACAGTCCAAGTATGCACATGAAATATTGAAAAGATTCAATATGGTGAATTCAAAAGAAACACCTACAGCTGTCATAACAAGATTGAAACTAAGCAAGGAAGATAATGTTAATACTGAGAGGGGGTGAATCAATATTAAGTATAATTTAAAAACCTTTTTCAGATTATACTTAAACCATTCAATTATATCCAATGAGCAATGAAAAATAGTATAAGAGTTACACCAATACACCACAATACACCATGCACAATATATGAGAAATAATCAATAATTTTTGTTCAAGGGAGGTAATGACTTCCAAAGGTAGCTACAGCTTCCAAATGTAAAGGGATAGATAAACCTCCAAGAGGAAGATACAATTATCAAATATCAAGAGAGATTTGAACTCTCCATTCTTGCCCCTTCCTTCCACCCAAGAATATATGAGAGATAATAAAAATTTACATTAAATCATCACCATCAACCAATCATCACATAGAACCTGATAATGCTTCCTGCGACTTCTTCAATTTGTGCAATTCTTCAATTATTGGAGTACTCTGATCCTGTAGATAATATTACTCAATGTATTCTCTGAAACGCCTCCAATTTTCACTCCTTGAATCCTCCCAAAATAGAGGTTATAGAAAGAATGGTAGACTTTATTCAATTCTGGTCTATTCAGAAGATTGAACTTGCATAGAATGCCCTGCGCTCAATAATTAACATCCCATTTTGAAACTTGCACACAAGAAACTAAAGTCTGTAATCTTTCCAATGAAATTTTTCCCACTTCATTTGGATTCTCGATGAAGAAGTTATGACTTTTTTACCCATAACACCTATTTATTGACTAGCTTCAGGACTGGTCACAAACCCTATCTTCCACAGAGTGTATCTCCATAATTATAGCGAATTAAGAGCTGAAATTTTTACTAGAGGTACCTTGATATGTCTTGTCAACACTAAAGAGATTTCACCATCTGAATAGTTCTAGAAAAAAAGTTATAGAAAAAATGGTAAGATGACCTGAAAATAATATACCTTAGAACACATCACCAAAAGACTTCATCCTCCCTTGAAATCCGGACTTCTTTACTTCTTATTTCCTCTAAAATTTGACTTGTATCAAATGAATGTATAATGATTTTTATTTATACCATTTATGTCACTTCCTTTTAACATTAGGTCCGACCTGACACTTTCTTATTTTGTAATTCTTTTCTTTAATTATCTTCAGGGCCTACATGTACTTCTTTCTTCAATCCACTTGTAACATCCCACTCTGGCGCACTAAGAAAACTTATTCTTTGAGGACACTTTCTCACAAGTGATCCAGACTATTATTCTATTAAAACTTTCATCCTTGATTGTGAGGCATTATGATAGATGACTTGATGTTTTTCTGCATTGACATAGGCAGGTGCTATTGACTCAATTTTCTTGAGTGTGCAGGGTTTTGGATCTTGAGGATGCAGAGGCATCGATGGGAACCCCTTGGACTCTGGATTGAGTCAAGGAGTGTGTTATTTGGGTTTATTTATTTACTGTGATATTACATTTGATTTGATGATATGATTTGGACATGTTCTAATACGATCGTTGATGATGCAGGCTGACGATAGGTTGTTGACCAGACTAACATATGGAGTAAACGGGCCACACACATGATTTCCAAAGAGGTTGAGGGAGAGGTATGGACAGAAGCCCTGCCATAGCCTACTATCACTCCTGCCATGGCTCGAACTGTAGGTTAACGATTACCTAGTTCAAGAGGATCCATGATGCCGTGAGTGCAGACTGCGACAATCGCTCACGATGATTCTAAGGGGCACGCAATAAGGTGGGGGCCTTATTCCTTAGAGCCCTTAGTCTCCCACAAGTTCACCTGGCAGAGTGTTGACTCCAGGGGTTATTGATGTCTACCAATCAGTCAAGTTGGCGAGTGGCACCCTCGGAGCACGTGGTGCATCCTAAAGGGCACGTCGCACAAAAGAAACAGAAGTTGGCGAGTGGCACCCTTGGAGCACATGGTGCATCCTGAAGGGCACGCCACACAAAAGAAATGAACGAGGTGAGTGGCACCCTTGGAGCACGTGGTCCGTCCTGAAGGGCATGCCGCATTGTCGTTGATGAAGGAACAAACATAGATGGCCCCAAGACATTCAACACTTTGAGAAATTCTTAAACAACCTCCCTAATTAAATGTCGACTAGTTCAGAATCTAAGTCCTAACTCTAAAACTTCCCTAGGGTAAAATTTTGTCTAATCTTAAGAAAAGACCCTATAAAAATAAAAATAAAAATTTAAACTAAAATCCACTTAAGTAATAATTTAAGTTTTCATAAAAAATTTTGGGTAAAATGAAGAGAGTAAAGAAATTAATTAAATTAGTGGATTTAAAAATTGTAAAGAAGTAATAAATTATTTAACTTGTGAAAGTGTAAAAAGATATCAATTTAATAATAAAAAGGAAAAGAGTAATTAGCGCAACTTCCATTTTGGATCTAATAAAAGGGGAAAGAAGGGAATAATAAACATTAGGAAACTAAGGAATGGAGGAAACATAATAAGGGAAAGAAAGGAGCTTATGGTAAAAAGTGAGGTCAACATAGTAAGGAATCTGCAATTAAGGACCTTCTAAAATGAACTAAATTAGCAACTTCATTCTAGGGAAAGTATTTAAACCTAAAAGGGAATCTAGGAACACCTAGGAGTAAATTTAGGAGAAACTCTAGGTGGGTGAGGGAAATGAGACATTTAATAAATTTAAAGAAAATAATTATTGGAGGAAAGAGGGGGAAGGACGACACTTGTGCGAAGGAGAATATTTAGAATATTTTTATTAAAACTAAATTTAAATGTGATTTAGGGAAAGTTGGAGGTTCTAAAACTCTATAAAAGAAAGAGAAGATCAGGAAGAAGGGGGATCGGTTGTTAGCGTAACATTACGCTATCGGAATTGTGACTTGACTGATTACTTGTGGGGAGTTGGTATTTTCCAGCTCGGAAAGGAGTGGTAGCTCGGCCTTGTGAGGCGAGCTGGGAGTTAGACGTACCATCTGGATAGTGTGTGGCCCTTTTGCGGCTCGGGGAACTAAGGGGGAAGTAGAGTACCCCTAGCGATTGGCTAGGAGGTACCAGTGAGGTCTTGACGGTCAGTGGGCAGGAGTGGCACAGAGTGCGTAGACATCAATCAAGGCGTGGAAATCAATCGAGGCAGTCGATAAGGAAAAAGGTATGCTGGTTATTTGGTAGAGTAGAATGATTGGATTGGATTTTCACTGTAATTTTGTTGCTGTATAATTTTACCGTCAATGACAAACACTGTGATAGTTAGAATGCATGGTAACATATACAGGGTTGCATTGTTATTTATATAGTTACTGCAATGAATTCCACCCGGTTATTTACATAAGAAATGTGTGGTAATGGCATTGTGAAATTTATGAGTAGCTTGTGATGGTATTCCTGGTAGTTGCGTTGTGGTTTAAGGGCATTGTGAATCTAATTACTGGCATGCGAATGCCATTCTTGGCAACGCCATATCGTGTTTAGATTACTGTGATCTTTTTCCCTTTTTGAGTGCTTGCGGTTAAAAGTGGGACTGGGGGTCATTCCACATCTGGACGCATCTTATTTTATATGACTATCCTCAGATTGTGTTTTTCCATTGGGCCATGCGTCATTTTTTTACATGGGAGCTTAAGTTTCATGGTCTTGCTTTTGGTTTAAATTCGGGTCTGTGTAAATTCTGTTACTATTTATTGTTCTGGAATTTTCCTTGACTGTTGCGACCCAACCTTAGCAAATGGACTGAGTGTTTGGGATTCGATCTTGGGGACCGTGTAGTGTACTATTCTTTCATTAAATTTCTGGAGCCATTTCTTAATTTTGGGACCAGAACATATGCAGTGATAGCGTGAGGGGGATTCGATTTTTCTATGCAGTGTACTATTTTAAATGCTGAAATTTAATTCCTGGGTCTACTCGAGTTTTCCTGGTCCTTACAACTGTGAGGCATGGGGTGGTAAGGCGTTCTGTCTTGACCCAACGTCCCACTCATTTTCGGCCCAACGTTTTTAAGATTTACTATTGCTGGGGAAAGCGTCTGATAGTGAGTAATATAATTGATGGTTGTTTACAACCAAGTTTTAGAAGTCTGTCCTTATTCCCATCCCTTCGGTTCCTCCCCACTCATTGGATACCTGGCCAAGTCACAACAGGCTTTAATCATGCGTTCAACTTATTGTATGAGTGAATTTTCTCTTCTGTGCACAGGTGGACACCATTTGGGTTTCGTTTGTAATGGGCCTTTGACTTTTTCCTTTTCATGGATTAGCTGGAGAAAATTCGATCTAGCATTTTCGAGCTAGCCTGTCATTTTTGGCAATCTCATTGTAAGTTTAACTCTGAATTATCGTTCTGGTAACCCTCAATGATTTTTCACCAGCCTCTGTTACCTCAACTGATAGTGTGAGAGACCAATTCCGAATTGCGCCTTATTTGACGGCCTGATTTTGTTTGTTTTTCTTACTATCCAAAATTTTAATGATGCCTCTAAATCCGCCTCACTGTTGATATCGTGTCAGTACCTTACTATTTCGCCCGGCGTTAATCCCAAGGCCTGGTCCTTCACCCTTTCTTTCTTTTTAGATAGTTTTCTGGTGAAAAAGGAAGCTATGATTGTCAGAAGAGTCCATCGCACCGCGTTCCCGATAAGAAATTTTATCGGGCTTAGTGGCTTTTAACGCTAGCAGATTTTGGCACCTTTCTTGGGCGCAATTTTTGGGTTAACAGTTGGGGATCTTGGTTTATGTGTTGGTAACCAGCTTTGACACTGTGCACACCTGTCCCAATTTATGTTAAGGAGGAGATTTATGGTGGTCACACTTATTCCCTAGCCTCTCAAAGTTTAATCGCTGAAACTGGACGTCGTACTTGCACCTTGCTTTATTTAGAGTTGGATTTAGTTTAGTTCCTTTGCACTATGCTTAACGGTTTAGTTATTCTTTATTTAGATTTGGATTTTGTTTAGTTCCTCTGCACTATGCTTAATGGTTTAGTTATGCTTTATTTAGATTTTGGATTTAGTTTAGTTCCTCTGCACTATGCTTAACGGTTTAGTTATGCTTTATTTAAATATTGGATTTAGTTTAGTTCCTCTGCATTATGCTTAACGATTTAGTTATGGAACTGATGTTAAGGCTATTATGGTATTAGGGTAATGTTCAATGTAAAGTAATGCTTAATGTATGCTTATGGTAATATTAATGCTATTAGTTATAGAGCGCTAAATCCCCATTGCTTTCATGGCTTCTGAAATGCTAAGGTAATGAAAGGTTAATGTTAATGTTGATAATTATAGAATGCCAGCTTTCAATGCAATTATTTTTTTGGAATGTTAATGTCAAGTGTAAAGCCATGGTTACTTTATTGTCATATAATGGTAATATAAAATGAAATATTATTATGATTTATTTTCTGGCAGCATACAAGAAGTAAGATAATTGATATTTTGTTGCAAAGTTATTTGACATGAAATGTAATTTGTTGGAATGTGATGAAAACTAATGTAATGTAATGTTAAGGTAATATAGCGTAGTGTTTTATGTTAATACTGATATTCATGGTAATGTAATGTTAATATGTTCATTATTTATGGTAATGATATCGCAGTTTATGTATTAAGGTTAACACATAAATGCAATGAAATTGTTATTATGGCTAGTCATTGTAATATAAAAGGTACTATGGGTATTATTTCATGGTGTTGCTATTATCATCTTTATTGTTAGTAATAACATGCGATTGTAATGTCTTGAACCAAGTATAATAAGATTTCATGACTTAATAATGGGGAATTCAGATTAATTGGATTACCTTATGTTTAATGTACTCGTTGATTCATGAAATTTTAACTGGAGTAAATGGTATGTAATTAATCACAGTGGAGTCATAGATGATGCCTTTTATTAATATTAGTTGGTCATTGTCTAGGTCCTTTTGTCTTGCATCTTCCATAGGAGATGTGGTTGATCCTTAACTATTGTTTCACTTGGATATATATATTTTATTGCTTGGTATGCTTGTGTCGGGCGGGATGTAGACACCTCCATGTTCCTCAGAACAGTCGCCAACCCTGAGACCTTAAATGGTTAAAATCAATGGGAACCTGAGCTTGAGCATTGCTTATGTGTCTTGGAGGTCCTAACCATTGCAGGGTAGGAAGGATGGGTATCCAGTCTTACTTATCATCGTTGATCATCGTTAAATGCATGCAGTTACTTGACGTGCGTCTCATGTCGTCTTGTGGTGTTCGTTGCAGTTGTGTCTTGCCATCCTTGGGTGGTGACGCAGAGTCAAATGTGTTTGTCCCTTGTACACGCGCACACACACTTTTAAAACACCTTAAACAAAACAAAAAAAAAAAAAAATTGCACTTGTCTTAAGAGGTTGTCATCGTAACGAGGAGGTTCGTTACACCACTTTGTCATCTTCAAAAATTCATTTATCCTTAACCATGAGGATCCACGTGACGTGCCACATACCACCGGAAACAACACGATGTATACTATCCATTCATGGGTGTTGTATATGCATGTGCATTTTCCTTCATGTCTAAATTCCTTTATCAATATTGTCGTCCAAAACCCATGACTAGGGTTGACATCAATGACAATAACCAATCTTCCAACAATCTCCCCCTTTGTCATTGATGGCAACACTCATGCTCCCCCTATCATCATGATCCC
>JZKD02S1078999.1:242376-256496 GCA_000966675.3 Picea glauca | reverse complement strand
ATATGTCTTCTCAATACCATAGTGATTTCACCATCTGAATCATTCTAGAAAAAACGTTATAGAAAAAATGGTAAGATGGCCTGAAAATAACATACCTTAGAACACATCACCAAAATACTTCATCCTCCCTTGAAATCCAGCCTTCTTTACTTCTTATTTCCTCTGAAATTCAAGTTGTATCAAATGAATGTATAATGATGTTTATTTATACCATTTATTTCACTTCCTTTTAACATTAGGGCCGACCAGACACGTTCTTATTTTGTAATTATTTTCTTTAATTATCTTTAGGACCTACATGTACTTCCTTCTTCAATTCACTTTGTCATCTTCAAAAATTCATTTCTCCTCAACCATGAGGATCCACGTGATGTGCCACATACCACCGAAAACAACTTGATGTATACTATCCATTCATGGGTGTTGTATATGCATGTGCATTGTCCTTCATGTCCAAATTCCTTTATCAATCTTGTGGTCCAAAACCCATCACTAGGGTTGACATCAATCACAACAACCAATCTTCCAACAGATAAAGGGTCCAAAGTGGATCCCACACTATTTAAAAGACTGGTAGGCAGTCTTATGTATCTCACAATGACAAGACCTGATATTATGTATGGAGTGAGCCTCATTTCAAGGTTCATGGAAACTCCAATAGAATCACATTGGAAAGAAGGAAAGAGAATCCTGAGATATGTGAATGGAACAAAATATTTTGGCATCAAGTACTCCACTTCAGAAATTTTCAAACTGTATGGATACACTAACAGTGATTGTGGAGGCAACATTGATGACAAGAAAAGTACCTTTGGGTACACATTTCATTTTGGAACATGTATGGTATCATGGGCATCAAGGAAGAAACCCATAATGGCATTTTCTTCAGCAAAAGTAGAGTATGTCACAGCTACAAGCGCAGCTTGTCAAGCAATATGGATGAGAAGAATGTTAAAATATTTGTTGTAGGAACAACATGAACCAACAACAGTTTTCTTTGACAACAATTTAGCCATCATGTTATCAAAGAATTATGTGTTTCACAAGAAAATTAAGAACATTGATACAAGGTATCATTTTATCAGAGAATTGGTGAATAACAAAGAGATCTGTTTAGAGTTTTGCAGGTCAAAAGAACAAGTCCCAGACATTTTCAAAAAGGCTCTGGAAAGAGATGCATTTTAGCATCTGCGCAGTAGTCTAGGAGTCTACGCAGTAACACATGAGTGACAGTAAAATTGTAAACTCAATTTTTGATGTAATTTTCTGTTGTAATCCCACCAACTTATAATTAAGGGGGAGTGTTGGAAGTTGTAATTACAATTCGGTGAGATCTTCATGTCTTCATCGATTTTTTTTTCATTCATTTTGTCAGTAGTCTGTTATTCAGTCGAAATATTCACTCAAACAGTATGACAGTCTATAAGTTCAAAGTCACACGTTTACTCAAAATTCAGTCGATGAGTAGTGAAGCTATAAATGGATCTGATCTCTATCTTCTCGAGTTCAGTTAAGTGGTTGAAGACTCAGTCGAATTAATGATAGTATTTAATGTTGAGTCGGTCTTAGCTTCTATAGGAAGTCTCAGTCGGAGTTATATAAGTTTGAGTCGCTTAGTTATTAGGATGATGCATAATAGATGCGGGAGGATAGATGCACAACATAGAGGTAGAAATAATAGTAGAGAACCAGGAGTAGCTGAGGAGTTGAAGAATTCTAAGCACAGGCTCTGTGTCTATAAATTTAGTACAATAAGTCATTTGAGTCGAAGCTCATCTAGTCATTGTATTTTGTAATCATGCACTATGTGCCCAAGTTCATTAACATAAATCATTTTGAGTATTGACAAGTTTCGATCTTACTTTTTATTTTTTGTGCTAAGCATAGCACTGTGTTATTCCTCATTCATAAATCATTTCATTAAGTGTGTGTATTCACAATGCTTAGCAAATTGAGCAGTATGTGCACTGCGCAGTAGTCTTCAAAAATCTGTCGCGTAGCCTATTTGGTGCACAGCATTTGAAACTGTGTTATGCAGAGTAGAGTACATGGGGCATCACGTCATCGATTCCCTTCACATGGAACTCACAGAAAACTAGTGCTCCAAAGCCTTAAAAACATAGAAACTATAATCCTCAAATGGAAACCTGGCCAAAATAATTGCTATATGTAGAGCTCTTATGGGAACCTGCCTAAGGTATGCTACTATTAAAATTACAGAAAACACGGGCTTCAAAGGCCTAAAAAGACAAACCATCGTCCTTAAATGGACCTCGCCTATCTGATGCATGCAGGTGTCCTATGTTCCATAGAAAGAAAACCATAGAATGATGAGTTGCAGCTTGTTGCAACTATGAGTGGTTCAAAACATATATACATCAATGACATAAATTATTAGTTTTAACATTTTTACATGTCCAAGAACAAAACCTCAAATTGTTGCACTATGGAGGTGTTCATGAATCACAAGATCAAATTCAATACCTTAACATACCAACGTGATTGATGTAACTTGTAAGTCCAAGTGGAAATACAAACATTATCCCTAAATGAATACACTTATGCAATTCTGAGAACAAAGCCTAAAAATCTTGTAAATCAAATACAAAGAAAGCCACCAATGATGCAACTACTCTTATATTCTATGAACAAAGCCTAAAATTCCTATAAATTAAATATAAATCAAGTCACTGGTGATGATACTACTCTTATAAACATACATAAAGGAGAGGAAGGTCTACATACGTAGAGATGAATGTCTAGTAAATCCTCGATTCTCTCGGCCTCCTTTTGTAAAAATTAAACTAAAACGTCCATTCTTGTGGCATCTTAGCCAATGTAAGTTTCATCCTTCCCTGGCAGTTCCCTTCATGAGCAGTTGGGTCCACCAAAGCAGATGGTACAATAATTCTTCCTATGTAACCATGAAGTGTCACTTTATGAAAAAACATGCCTAGTGCAAAACCAAAGTTAATGCATACTGAGAAAAACATCACTCTATACCAAAGTTAATGCATACAGGGGAAAAAATCACTCTATTTATTGGCCTTTATCACTCCTGCACTCTGTTTTTCATTGGGATTGCTTTCATCTTCATTAATATCGTCATCATCCTCTTCTTCAAAATCAGGGAGACCGAGACAAGCTGCATCTTTTGCCCAGTCAATATTCTCTACCTCATGTTTTAATATTACTTCTTCGTCATCAACATTATTTTATTTTCCCACTATTAAACCCACCTAAAGGAGAAGAAATCACTAAATCCCTACTCTCCAACTTGATGAAATCTTGAACGGAAGCCAACATCCTTTGCAATTGGTCCTCTTCATAATCAAGTTATTTTGTTTTACAGACCCTATTTCTCCATAATCATCACTCTTCTCTTTCTGGATCCCTAATATTGCCAGAAGGGAATCAAACCCCCTAAAATCCCTATGGCACGACCAAACCCCGTTTTTTCTCTAATTACAATGTTTTCGGCATTTGAAGGCGTTTTCAACGCCAACAATGTGAATGCAAGTTGTTATCCTAAATTTTAAAAAACAATAAAAAAAAGTTGGCACATTTATAAGACTAAGCAATGTAAGTCTCAAAAACATTTTCAAAAAATAAATATTCTTCAACATTGAAACCTAAAAAGAAGGAAATAAAATTTATTTGATACATCCTGAAATTTCAATTTAAAACAAAATGCTAACAACCGAGCTGCAATGAAATTCCAATGTCGAAACACAATACAGGCAACCCACACAAAATGAAATTGATGTTATTTAGAAAATATAAATGGATCAATATTGTTGGCACTACTATTAGGTTTTCTCTTTGACACACAGATTATACTAATAGGTTTTTTCATAGATATTATAATAAATTGAATATAATTAAATGTTCAGAAAATATAAATAAAATTTAAATATGATAAACATTTACACTTATTTGGATCCCGTTGGAAGAGTTAATTTCTACCTACCACCATAACTTCCATCGATTTCTAGACAGTTCCTCCACCGACATACACTTCGATAACTCTCTGGAATCTCGAGAGCCTTCCGTGGCCTCTATAAATACGAGGCAGATGTATTTGTTTTATTCATTGAGCAATAAGAATTTGTCTGTGTTAATTTATGTGTTCTTCCTTTGTTTCTGCCCACTTCATCGTGGTATCAGAGCAAGGTGAGCAATGACAGTTGTGAGGACCGTGAGAGTTGGAAAATGCCTGAGTGTTGTAAGGTTGAGGACTGTAACAATCCTGTGAGAGAAGAAGCAAGTCGCCCTACGTGAAGATCAATTTTCATTTTGTTTAAAGGTGTCCCAGTTGGAAGAGTGGCCAAGTGATGGCAGAGTCTGAGTTGTGGGAGGAGATCATTGTATCTCTCCACTAAGAGCGTCTGCCAATAGAGCAGGAACGAGAGACCATTTTCGACGAGAATTCTAGAAGCAGACCGCAGCCCCAAAATCTACCACTAGTGCTTAGTCATCCTTGAGAAGGCCCAGTCGCCCAGTCAACGATGAGATAAGATCTGCCTCTGAGGATCCTATGAGGAGAGTCCTTGTCGCTAAGAAAAGAGTTTATGCAGTGCTAAAAGAGTCGCGCAACGAAAGTGTGGTCCTCTGAAATTTTGGAGGAGCCGACACTTCTACATTCTCGTTCTCCCTAGTCCAAGTTATTAGAGCCGGCAACAGAGGTAGCCCGAGTTTATTAGAGTAGACGACAGAGGTATACTCTTAGTCGCCTATTGACAGAGAGATAGAGAATTCACCAATCTGAATTCAAAGAGACAAAGCATTTGCAGGAGTTTGACAAGTTCACTGATAGATGCAATAAGAGGGACGTGGACTGCTTTTTAATCAAGAAAAAAACAAACCAGGTGATTGAAGACAGAGAGCTGGGAAGGAAGAAATTCCAAGAATATTTGTAAAGAGCACTCAACCTTTTTTTACTATAATCTCTTGTCTATTTTGCTGGAAAAAAAAATTTGGGGCTTGTTTTTTTAAAAGAGAATGGCATTAGGCATGTATCAACAACTTATGATTGCAACATTTTTTGGGGAAATTTTTGATAATTGGGCATTTAGAATTAAATTAGCATTTGATTCATATGAGTTATCTGATATAGTAATGAATGGTTATACTGAACCACAAGATGAGTCTATTTTGAGTGTTGATGAAAAGAAAAAGCTTTTTGAAAATAAGCAAAAGAATAAAAGGGCTTTGCAGATAATTGGACAAGCGTTGGACGATTCAGTTGTTGGAAGGATTAAACCAGCCACTATAGCCAAGCAAGCATGGAACATTTTAGAGACAACATATCAAGGCACTAGTAAGGTAAAAATTGCCAAACTCCAAGCACTTAGAAGAGAATTTGAAAACTTGCAAATGAAAAATTCTTATTCAATAGATCAATTTACATATCATGTTACAGATTTGGTTAATCAAATAAGACAAAATGGTGATGAGCTAGAAGACTAGAAGGTTGTAAAAAAGGTTTTAAGAAGTTTTCCTAGAAAATTTGATGCAATAGTTGTGGTAATTGAAGAATCTAAAGATTGACTACATATTCTATGGATGATTTGGTTGGCTCCTTGAAAAATTACGAAGACATGTTGAACATGAATGCCAATACCTCATTGGAGCATGCACTCAAAACACAAATGACATTTGGCAGAGGCAAAGGAAGAGGAAATCCAGGATTTAGAGGAAGAGAAAGAGGAAGAAATAATTTTCAAAGAGAAGAAAGAAAAAATCAAGACCCTAGAGGAAGGAGAAATCAAAATTTTAGCTCAAGGGAAGGAAATAACAATCAGGCATCACAAAGGTATGAAAAATCAAAGATTCAATGTTATTAATGCAAATAGTATGGTCACTTTGCAAATGAATTCCAAAAGAAACAAAAAGATATAAGAAAGCAAAATGCAAATTTCTCTAAGAGTAGTTCTGAGACATTGTTTATTACATGTGATGTAACTCAAGAAAATGCAAGTAATATTTGGTTTCTTGGTTTTAGTAACCATATGACTGGAAATAAAAGGTTGTTTGAGGATTTGGATACATCAGTTAAATAACAAATTAAATTGGGCAATGATAATATTGTAGAAGTTATGGGAAAAGGTGCAATTAATGTAATAACAAAGATTGGAAAGAAAATTATTCCTGATATTTATTTTGTACCTGGTTTGAAGCATAATCTCATAAGTGTGGGACAACTTACTCAAAAGGGTTATAGATTTACTTTTAAGAATAATGTATGCACTATACTTGATATTCCTCCTAGTAAAATGGTGATTGCAAAGATTAAAATGACAAGCAACAAAATGTTCCCTCTTCACATGAAAAGTGAAATGATGGAGAAGATTGGAGAAAGTTTCAAGGCATCAAGTCAAGATCAAGCATGGATATGGCACTTGAGGTATGGCCATATAAACTTCAAAGGATTGTGTTTATTGCAAATAAATGAAATGGTAATAGGTTTACCACCTATTCAAGCACCAATAAATTCATGTGAAAGTTGTATTTTGGGCAAGCAACATAGGAAAAGCTTTCAAAAAGAAATGTCATATAGAGCTTGGGCCCTTTAGAAATTGTGCATACAGATTTATGCGGTCCAATGCAAACACCATCATTATGGGGGAGCATATATTTTCTAACATGCATTGATGATTATAGTAGAAAAACATGGGTTTATTTCCTCAAACACAAATCTAAAACATTTGACAAGTTTAAGGAATTCAAGGCATTGGTTGAGAAATAGAGTGGCTTATCCATTAAGATATTGAGATCAAATAGAGGAGGAGAATACAAGTCAAATGAATTTTTGGAGTATTGTAGGTATCATGGAATAAAGAAGTTGTTCACTACAAGCTATACACATCAACAGAATGGTGTTGCAGAACGAAAGAATCATACAATAATGGAGATGGAAAGAAGCATGTTGAAAGGCAAGAATCTATCTAATGAATATTGGGATGAAGTAGTAGCTTGTGCAGTTTATATATTGAACAGGATTCCAACAAAGATTGTGAGGGACATGATTCCTCAACAAGCATGGAGCGGTAAACATCATAGTGTTTCTCATTTTAAAGTATTTTGTTGCATTGCATATGCACATGTGCCTAAACAAACAAGGAGTAAATTGGATTATAAAAGTGAAAAATTCATTTTTGTTAGTTATGATGAACAATCTAAGGCATATAAGTTGTTTAATCCTATAACCAAGAAAGTCATTGTAGGTAGAGATGTTGTATTCAAAGAGGAAGAATCATGGGATGGAAGTATAGACAAGACAATTACATGTACAAGAATACTATATAAAGAACAAGGCAAAAAAGGTCAAAGAGAACAATCAAATGAGTAAGGAGGAATACCATCAAGAATTCCACAAGAAGAAAAATCACAAAGGCAAGTTGAGCAAGGAGACATCAATTCCACAAGTAAGTTATGACTCAAATCCTACACTTGAATCATTAAGACCAAGATTAAGAGGCAAAAAGACTAGAAGCTTGCAAGAAATATATGATCAAGGAGATATGATAGATTTGCAATAGATTAAGGAAGAACATTGGATTAGTGCAATGAATGAAGAAATGAAATCTATTAAGAAAAATGATACATGGGATCTAGTTGATTTACCTAAGGAGAAAGAATGCATAGGTGTGAAATGGGTTTATAAAACTAAATATAAGGAAAATGGAGAAGTTGACAAATATAAGGAAAGATTAGTAGCTAAAGGATTTGCACAATAATATGGAGTTGATTACAATGAAACATTTGCACCTGTAGCAAGACTTGACACAATTAGGATGGTATTAGCTATTGCAGCTCAACACAAATGGAAATTTTATCAAATGGATGTCAAATCAGCCTTCTTGAATGGATATTTAGAAGAACAAGTCTATGTGCAACAACCACCAGGATATGAAATAAAAGGACAAGAAGACAAGGTTTACAAGTTGAAGAAGACACTTTATGGATTGAAGCAAGCACCAAGAGCTTGGTATAGCATGATAGATTCATACATGATAAAAAATGAATTCATAAGAAGCACTAGTGAGCCTACACTATACACCAAAGTCAATGAACAAGGTCATATCTTGATTTTTTCCCTATATGTTGATGATTTGATCTATACAGGTAATTTCTCTATTGATATGTTTAAATCAGCAATGAAGAAGGAATTTGAGATGATGGACTTGGGGTTAATGAAATATTTTCTTGGCATTGAAGTCACACTAAAGGATAAGGGAATTTTCATTTGTCAAAGTAAATATGAAAAAGATGTTTTAAAAAGGTTTAGAATGATAAATTGCAGTCCAGTTTCTACACCTATGGAATTTGGCACAAAACTAAGTAGAGAACAAAATGAGATGGATTTTGATTCAACCATATTCATAAATTTGGTTGGAAGCTTAATGTATCTCACAAGAACTAGCCCAGATATAATGTATGGAGTCAGTTTGATTTCTAGATTCATGGACACACCAAAGAATTCACATTGGCAAGCAGGAAAAAGGTTATTAAGATACATTGCAGAAACTATGAATCATGGCATACTGTATTCTACTTCAAATAATTTTCAATTGGTTGGATACAAAGATAGTGATTTTGCACGGAGTATTGATGACAAAAAGAGCACAACTGGATATGCATTTTATCTTGGAACAGGAGTTGTGGCATGGGCATCAAAGAAACAACCAATAGTGACAATCTCTTCAACAGAAGCAAAGTATGTAGCAGGTACATCAACAACATGTCAAGCCGTTTGGATGCAAAGAATATTGAAGGATCTAATGCATAATCAAGATGAGCCTACTATAATCTATTGTGACAACAAGTCCACCATTGCACTATCAAAGAATCGTGTTTTTCACAAGAGGACAAAGCATATTGACACTAGATATCACTTTGTTCGGGAACTTGTCAACAATGGAGAACTCATCCTACAACATTGCAGATTAAAGGAGCAACTTGTAGACATATCTACAAAGGCTTTAGCACAAGACCAATTTGAGTATTTGAGAGAAGCATTGGGCATTGTAAATATTGATGTAATTAGTAGACATTAGGGGGGAGTGTTGGAAGAGTTAATTTCTACCTACCACCATAACTTCCACCGACTTAAAGAGAGTTCCTCCACCCACATAGTCACCGATGCTTCGAGAACTCTTTGGACTCTTGAGAGCCTTCCATGGCCTCTATAAATACGAGGTAGATGTATTTGTTTTATTCATTTAACAATAAGAATTTGTCTATGTGTTAATTTTTGTGTTCTTCCTTTGCTTCTGCCCACTTTAGATCCTAATCCTAATATCCCAAATGTAGTAGATAGCTTTAATTTTCCACTCTAAAATTGAGAAACACTAGGATAATACAACTACATTTAATTCTACACACATTTGGAGCTAATAAGCCAAGAAATTATATAGATAACATGTGGAAATTGGAATCAATTGAAAACCGATTCAGTGGTGATTACATTGCCTGTAGGTTTAGGGTCCGTGTCCATGAGTACTTTTGGGATTCCTCGTTCCAACCTCCAAAGAATAAGTAGTTGAAGAAGATGGGTCAGAGGCATAATGTTGCATGCATGTCATTAGAGGATCAACGGGGAATGGGAATGGACATGGAGGAGTGGGAATTGTTGAAGAAGATGGGTCAGAGTTAGAGATTTGCATAGGTGCCATCAATGAATCAATAGGGAATGGACATGGAGGAGTGATAATGGCAGTGTCTCCTTCTAACATTTGGATCACTTTACTCATCAGAGGATGACGAGATGCATTGAACTGTATGCAACACAGTCCAACTAAACTTAACCTTTTTGCAATGCCTTGCTCTTCCTCTGACATGTTTCCTTTCTCAAATTTTCAAATTGACCCTGCTCCACTTACTTAAAAGCCCACTCTGGATAGAAAAATTGGCTTGATCTACTCTCTTTATTGTGAAAATCAATGTTCTGTCTCATCCCCACCATCTCGATCACCAACATTCCATAAAAATGAACACGAAGTAAGATAACGAAACGTAGATAGAGAAAGACAATATGGTCAATGAAACAAGTTTTAGAGATCTTCACCTTCAGAGCAAGTGTTGTAGTATATACCATGACGGCAAATGCAATAATCGCCATAGTCCAGATAATCAAATGTGTGTTATCTACTTGACCATAGTAACATCTTCCTCCAGTGGCATTACATGAAAAACAAGAGTCGGGTAGAGTCATGTAATTTGGAATCCTCTTTGCTTCAATTGTTCCAAATTCTTATCATCGCTAATGTTGAATGACTACAGAATACGTAGTGCAATTATCACAGAAGTCACGGTTTAAGCCACAAAAGTGAAAGTATGGACCACTATAGAAGAAGCACTGGCAGTCTGTGTCTCCCCAATGGAGCCGCATGAGGGTTTTGTTGATGTGTCGATTTTGTTGTGTATAGTTAAGAATTATTCCCTCTATGTATCCCTGAGAAAGATTGAAGATTGAGTAAGAAGGGGAGAAAACTGAGGAATGGCCGAAGACATTCTCAGGGGCGATTTGAAGGGTTCGGGTATAGTAGGACGATTCTGTGATATTTCCAATTACTCTCGCAGTGATTTGAACGCCATACTCATGACCGTACGTGATATCTTGGGCGATTCATAGTTCCAATTACTCCATGACTGCACGGAATCCATTGGTATAATGACCGTACAAGGTCATTTGAAGGGTCTGATTGTCTAACCAGTCAGGAGATCCAGTGCCACATTTTCCGAAGGGATATCATATGATCGAATTGCCACAAATAGAAGGAGCGCAGTCTTTATAAGATGGATAATCCTCATCTGTGGCGAGATAGTCGAGGATGTGTGAGAAATCCTCATCTGTTCAAAACTTATAGCCACCCCCTTGATAGTGTTTTAAACTATGAAACCTATCCAACAGTGCAAATTGTGTGTCAACCAAAGATCATATGAAAAAGATATGTTTCCCACAATTTGACCTTCCATGTTGACCACCATGGTAGGAGAGGATGCCATGTCATTCCCCGTTACTCATGCATATGGGGCTAGCCACGTATGTAATTTCAAGAATATTATAGAAGTTTCAAAACCTTATCACATTTGAGGGTTGAGAAAGTCAAAAACCTACCCCTAGATGGCTATCGGGCTATGTTAAATACCGAACCACTAGGAGGAGAAGGGGTTCCATTCTATGTTATTGTATTTTGTTTCTATATTAGAGAAAAACAACTGGGAGTGGGAAAATTATAGAGCATAACAAAGGGGGTTAATGTTCTATAGCATCCTAATAGGTCAGAGGTCTTAGGTCACTCTATAGAGAGTGACTTCTCCGTTCTACTTGCATTACTTCCATACCAGAAAAGAGAGCATAGAAACCTCACCTTGTCACTGGGTTTTCTCCCGTAAGGGTTTCCCAAAGAAAATATGTGTGTTGTTTTGTAGATGGTGTGTGAATGTACTTTACTGAACTCTCTATTTTTTGCATTTTATATATTTCATGCATAAGCAATGATTCAAGTGGATATCGGTGGCCACCCACCTATTCCAACTATCTCACATGTAGTTTTGATTTTGAAAGTTATTTTCCTAGTTTTCAGGTCTTGAACTTCTGGGGCCATTTTGAGGCCCTAAAAAACGTTTTTTGGGATTTCCGCAATCACATTGTTAATAATGTTAGAGTGTGACAACATAATGTGTATTCCTCGAATAGACCTTTCCAATGGTCTATCATGCACCTAAAAAAAAAGATCGTATGCCAAACTTATGACCCCGGGATGTTGATGTACCAACTTACCCCAACAGGGCCCACATGACTTTTGGCGCTTCATCTCCTAGGGTTAGGTTTTTGGATGTCTATGGTTTTAGAATTCATGTCTATTGTAAAAAGGCTTTTGGAGCCTCATTGTGCTCATCTTCTTGTGAATGAGCACAGTCGTCACATCTCTTCTCAGAGATAAGCCGCCACCATTCTAGAAAACTTGTTTTCAGTTTGCATTTTACAGTTCCAACATATTTTTTTATTGAATAGAATCCACTTTTACTATATCTTTGTATTTCTCATTGTGTCTTTGTGTTAATAACATTAATAATATGTGTTCATTTCGTTATGCTCATAAAATATGGATCAATGGTTTCAAGGCGGTCTGCTCCCTGTCATTCTTAGTGCATGTTGCATGTCCCCGACGAGGTCAGGGTACAAAGAGTTGGGTCTCTAGCTTGTTTCTCTTGAGGATAAGAGCTCTTGCACACCCAAGCGACCTTCTATGGCAGGAGAAAAATAAAGATCACAAGAGAGGAGATCATTTCAAATTGTTGCTCGAGGAAGCTCTTGTGCAACAGAGGAACGAGATGATGGATATTGTTGCGCAAATCCTTCGATGACTACCAACACATGACACATATTCTAGCGGAGGCGTCGCCCCCTTCAAGGTACATATCAACTTTGATATTCGTATATTTGAAGGTCAGATAGACGGGGATGTTGTAGACAAATGGTTGAATCTACTAGAAGGGTATTTTTTTGTCCATAACTTTTCCAATAGAGAAAAGATTACTTCTACGCTCCTCAAAGTTGTCCCCCATGTAAAAGATTGGTGGGAGAATTTCTATGAGCAAAAGGCAACAGAGGAACCCTCATTATTTATAGTCACACTCACCTGGGAGTCATTCAGGGATGCCATTAAGGAACAATACTACCATGTTGGAAGTTATGATGACTTATATACAAAATAGACCACACTGCATCATGAAAGGGACCAAGTAGTGCCAGAGTTCATAAATATCTTTCATACCTTGTGCACCAAGATGGGTATCAAATATTCTAAGAGACATATGGTGCTCAGGTACTGTGGTGGGTTGCATAGATACTGTTAGAATATAGAAGATGGTGTTCTCGTTTTACCATTGACGATACCCTCATCACCCAACCATAGGACGAAGCCACCCTCCGAGCACCTTAACCTTGACTGAGAATTTCTTCGGAAGCAAACCCTAGGCTAGATAGCCAAACAAAGGGTAGCACACCTTTCCCCAAGGATAGCACATCACAAAGAGCTGATCAGATAGTTCAAACCCTAGATAAGAGGTAGTCCAAGCCAATACTGAAATTGACTGCTGTAGCAGTTGCACCTGCAACACTCCTCCACATGTGCGCACCAAACTGGGAACTGCAGTGCGTAGAACTGGCTCTCTACAACTGATGAGATGTGTCAAATGAGAACTGGTGCCCTGTATTTATACTGGCTCTAGGGTTATTAGCCAACTCATTAGGGTTTCTCTTTCTTTCTAGAGTCTTCTATTCTTGTCAGGTTTACACGTGGAGGTAAATACCTCCCGCAGCTACCATAATATTAACACTCCCTCCTAGCTAGGGAGGTATTATAGGTAATGGTCTTGAGCTCAAAAACATACCATTTACCTGGTAGCATCAATATAGTCATCTAGACTAAGATCACGAGCATCACCATCATCATCAGCTGCATCATCTCTGTAAACCATACTTCATCTGAGTAATTAGACCTGATGTTGGATAAATCACTCTTACCATAGAGTGATACAAGAAGAGTAAATGCTCTGAACTTTTTTCTGTCAGGAAAATATTTGTTCATCATTCATCTAGATGATGATTATCTCCAATAAACTGTTGATAGTCTTCAAGGCAATTAGAATAAAAAATAGAAAACAACTGTGTCTATTCATAGTAGTACATAACTACAATCCAGTGGTTCACTACCACACCAAGTAGCACACAAGTACTTGATCAACAATGTATGGTTGCAAACAATGGAACATATCCATCACAGTAGTCCTCATCTATTGTCATACAGTCTTCATAACAAACATCTGATAGAAACCTGCATAGAAACAATGTTATGATATAAACTGATTTGTCTGGTGATTCGGATTTATGTAGGAACACAATGAAATACATAAATACACGTAAACACAGAGATGCAGTGGAAATAAGACTTTATTTCATTAATAACAAATGACTGAAATATGCTTATAGACGAAATGGAAATAAACTAGCTAGGGCGTTGGTAGCTTATCTCTGAGAAGAGATGTGGCTGCTACTTGCATCCATGAGAAGATGATTACAATGAGGCTCTAGAGGCCTTTTTACAATA
>JZKD02S1078999.1:226438-238383 GCA_000966675.3 Picea glauca | reverse complement strand
TCAAAAAACCTTCATTTAGGCCCTCAAAATGGCCCCGAAAGTTAAAACCTGCTAAAAATAGTAAATTGCCAAAATTGCCAAAAAACTGTTTTGAGCCAGTCCGAAAAGGTGGGTGGCCACTGATATCCACCTAGATCATCTAGGAAAATATTTCATTCACATCTATGAGCTCTGAAAGAATATTTACCCTCATCAACAATGGGCTATCTGCCTTATTCTTCTAAAACAAGGAAGAAGGATTGTTTCTTATTTCTGTGCATGGACCATTCCTCACCCTTGGCCATTCTTCCTACACTAATCAAAGTGAACCTTGGAAAAAATGTATAAGCCCTAAGGAATGCTTGAGTCTGGACCATTCCCCACCCTGGGCCATTCCTCCTACACTAATCAAAGTGCGCCCTAGAGAGAATGTATAACCCTAAGGAAGTTCTGTCCCTGATTGCTGAGCCTAGACTCCTACACTAATCAAGGTGCACCCTGGACAGAATTTATAAAACCTAAGGAATGATTGTCTGAACCATTTTCTCTATTAACCACAAGAGGAAAATATTGTCCTACATCAACCTCCGAAACGGACCATTCCTCATGTTAACCACAATGAGAAATCACTTTCCGGTGAGGTGGGCCAGTCTTCTTGAGTAACCTTCAAGAAGAGAGACTTCCCTAGACCAATCCCTATGTTAACCACAATGGGAAGCCATTGTCTATGATACATCAACAATCAGACTACTTCCCATGTTAACCACAATGGAAAGTGATTATCTGTTAGAAGTCTCAATCCACTTTCCGAACAGGAAAGTATTTGTCCAATATGGACTATATTTCAAATTTAAGGATGAATGTCTTCAATAATGTTTTCAGTGCTCCCTCCTAACTTGGAGAGTCATTTATTCCTTTTCCAATAAGAAGGAAGTTGTTTCCATGAGCTCTAGCTTGAGTACACAAACTCTTTCATCTTGGATAGAAATTTTACCAAAATGTTTGCTTGTCTTCTCATCTGTGGAGATATGTATCAGAGAATCATTTTCTCCTTTCTAAACTTCATCATGGATAATGTAATGCTTGATTTCAAATGTACTTTAGTATGGAACACTGTGAAAGCTTCATGTAGACCTGAACAATAGAGTATATCATAGTTGGAAAGCTGGAACATATCTATGTGGCTCTTCTTCTGTCATCATGAGATCTGATCTACTGAGTAGTCATCTTTATAGGAAATCTTCACCACGCTTCTACTGTGCATTGGAGGTTCTCCACCATGTTATCTTCTTCTATCTGCATGCAAGGGTGTCTTTCTCGTATGCCTCAAAGTCTTGAGATTTCTTCTTCATATGCTCTTTATTCAATTTCTCTAGTGAATATTCTTTGCATTCATCTGATGTAGAACTCCAACTCATGGATGTTGTTGATGATATAATGACTTGTTGTTATGGTTCCTCTTTCTTTCTTTGAATCCTCATGTTCTTCTTCATTTTTTTCTTTAGCTCTTGGGTCCATGGAGTTTCTTATAGATTCCATGCCCTATAGATTCCACTTCTTATTTTCATCATAGGATCACGGATCTGGATGGACAACCAGGAATACTTTAAGGCTTCTCTTCGAAGAAGTCTTCTTATGCAGTTGAACTGAAGATGTAATGTCTTTCATGGCTGCTACCATGGATATATATATATATATATGTATATTTCATCATCTTCAATGAATCATAGGATTAGCTCCCTCCTAACCCTTTCTTCATGTAAGAGTGCATATAATTGACTCCTTCTGTCTAACAGAGTCCATGATTCCATCTGCATCCTTATTGTCTTTTGTAATATATAATTGGCTTTCTTGTCTAACAGAGTCCATGCTTCCGTCTTGTTGTTTTCTACAAAACGTCATAAGTCTTTTTCCAATTTCTTCTCCTTTCTATCTTTGCTTCTTCTAAGTCTCTTCATGATTGATTTGGCTTATCTTGCAATAGCTTCCATATGATTTGTATTTCATCCTTTCATGTGTATTATCTAATGATATCCATTCTTATGTTGTTGTTCTTTCATAGGTATAGTTCTTCTTGGAACACATTATCTTTCAAGAGATATATATAAAAGATATGTACATAGCCAATGCAAACAAGATATGTACAAGAAATAAGAAGAGTGTTGTTACCTTTTAGAAGAAGAAGTCTCTTTCATCCTGCTTAGCCTTCCTTGTAGGTTCCTTTTCTTCGGCAATCGATGCTTTGTGTTTCTCCTTTCTTTTCTTTAGCTCGAGACAATGATTCTTGTAGTGACCATACTTTCGATAGTTGAAGCATTGTACTTCTAAAATGTCTTTCTCTTGATTTGGCTTCCTCCTCGAACCAGATTTCCTTTTGTTCCTGAAGTTCTTGAATCTTGTTGTGAAAGCTTGATCATCGTACTTCTTTTTGGGTTTTCTCTTTTGCATTGATCCTTGATTCTTCTTGAGCACAACAAGTCCAAATTTCTTCAAATGTCGGATACTCCTTCCTTGTGTTCATGCTTGCAGCAAATGCATCCCATGTCTTGGGAAGGCCATTGAGTACCATGTCCACCAATTCCTTCTCTGAAGTGATCTCTTCAATATCTTGTAGTTGATCTCTTAACTGGGAGATCCTTACAAAGTATGATGTTATGATGTCATCCTCATTCATCTTCATGTCATGAAGCTCATTCTTCATACTCGTAATGTGTCCAATGTTTATGACTAAGAAGAGATTTGTTAGGGCATCGTACATCTTCTTTGATGAGTTAAGATGGGAGATGTAGGGTATCAAGTGGTCTTTTATAGAATATACTATGATACTCATGATATTGATGTAAACATCCTTGAACTTCTCCATAACTGCAATGTTCTGCGGTTCCTTCTCTTTTCCTTCTTCAAACTCTGGCTTCACGATATTTCCTTTCAAGATATCCAACACTTTATTTTTGGAAAGGATGAGATCAATCCTTGTCTTCCACGCTTTGAAGTTAGAGGCTCCATCTAACTTTTTCTCAGAATTCATAGAGTTAGTCATGGCTTGTTTGACTTGGTCAAACCCTAGATTTGACCAGAAATTCAAACTTCACGTCTTGGCTTGCTGAGAGTATCAGGAGATGCACTAGGCTAGGGAACACTGATCTATCTGAAGATTGGGTCAATCTCTTCACTTAAGGTGCCTCAACTAGAGGATTAGGGTTTCTGCAACTGCTTTTGCTAGTAACCCTAGCGATAGTGTCTTGGAAGCTGCTTCTTCTAGTTACCCTAGCGGCAGTTCCTAAGTGAGCTCAATATTCTAGCAGCTATGTTTCCTTCCAACATTTAGACTGAATGAAGGAGGTGTGGGCCCATAACCTGTTAGAATATAGAATATGGTGTGCTCGTTTTACCATTGGTGATACCCTCGTCACCCAACCATAGGTCGAAGCCACCCTCCGAGCATCTTAACCTTGACTGAGAATTTCTCCAGAAGAAAACCCTAGGCTAGATAGCCAAACAAAGGGTAGTGCACCTTTCCCCAAGTATTACGCATCACAAAGAGTTGATCAGATAGTCCAAACCCTAGCCAAGAGATAGTCCAAGTCAATATTGAAACTAGTTGTTGTAGCAACTGCACATGCAACACTCCTCCACATGTGCACAACAAAATGGGAACTGAAATGTGTAGAACTGGCTCTCTGGAACTGCTGAGATGTGTCAAATGAGAACTGGTGCCCTGTATTTATACTGGTTCTACCAGATTTGTTGCGGCCGACTTCTCCTTCTAGATATGTGTTTGTTCAGTATATTATTATTATTTCTAGCCGACTTCTTATCTTTGAGGCTAATAACCTAATATAAATTATCTTCTTGAGCCGAAAATACTTCTAGGGTTATTAGCCAACTCATTAGGGTTTCTCTTTCTTTCCAGAGTCTTCTATTCTCGTCAGGTTTACACGTGGAGGTAAATACCACCCGCAACTACCATAATATTAATAGATACATCCAAACAGAAATGAAGTTTCTGGACATCTCATCCTTGGGCGTGACCTATTGATATGTCGTCAAAATTGAGCAGAAGCGTAAATAAAATACATGACAGTTTGAGTCTGGGAACCCCTCACAGCATAAGCATGGAAAGGGAAACCCCAAACCATAGAAAAAAGGGTGGATAAAAGAGGGACAACCTTAGGAAAACCAGTCTAAGCCATAAACAAGGAAGGATAATGGAAATATGAAGAAAGACACTAGGAAGTGGTGCAACTTCCATAAGATCCCCTGGCATAAAACTATTTATTGTCGCTTAAAACAATGATTGGTGGATGGGGTGAAAGCCATGGAATCAGATGCGGGTTCCAACTCTGAGTTAGAACCAAAAAAGGGGAGACAAATCATTGACGTTGAACCCATTGCCACTATTGCTACCACCAAGATCCAACTCGGTGAACTTGATGATCCAGAGGAAGGCGAGTTCCTCTTTCATTCACAGATGTGGGTGAAAGGCACCCCATTGCACTTCATCATTGATAGTAGTATCCAAAAGAACCTCATCTCAGCGGAGGTCATCAAGCAGTTGGCCCTACCAACAAAGCCACACCCATATCCCTACACCATCGGATGGCTCCACCAAGGAATTGATCTTCACATCAACCAACAATGTCGCATTTTGTACAACATCAAGACCTTCAAAGATGAGGTATTGTGTGACTTTTCTCCCCTTGAAGTTTGTGATGTTCTTTTGGGCTAACCTTGTTTATGGAAATGTCATGATGTATATGAGTCTAGGCCTTGTGGTGTTATTATTACTTTGGATAGGAAATTGTACAGGATACCTGAGGTAGCCCCACCTAGTGCCATTTCCTTGATCTCTACCAAGCAATGCAGGAAGGTCATCTCTCAGACCGGGAAGTTTGTCTTCTTCGTGAATTTCTCTAAGAGTGAGCGAAAGGTTGAAGACACATCCATGGCCTCCGCGACCGACCTCTCCATGCAGCAGAAGAAAGTGGATAAGGTTGTGGAATAATACAAAGACATCTTCTCCTCACCTATTGGGGTACCTTTGCATTATCAGGTCAATAATTCCATCGATCTAACCTCCAACACACCACTACCTAATGGTCTAGCTTATCATCGCTCTCTATTAGAAAATGAGGAGATCAAGCGTCAAATTCAAGAACTTCTCCAAAAGGGGCACATACGACCCAACTCATAACCTTGTGTAATCTCAATCATGCTTGTGCAGAAGAAAGACAAGATTTGGCGGCTCTACATTAATTACAAGGACCTAAATAAGATCACAATCAGGAACTAGTGCCTAATTCCCCAAATCATAGATGATTTTAGGGGAAAAATTTCTCTCATGGGTGAAATTAAGGGGTTCCAAATTTTGATTGGGGCGAAGTTTTTGTATTGTATTGGTTTTTTTATTATTTTATTATTAGCCCCTAATTTAAAAACAAAAAAAATCGTTGATAGGGTTAGCCCAGGTTTTTATGAGGGAAAGGGATAAAAAAATAAATTTCGTCCATGAAATTTCCAACCGCATCCTTCATTCACCCAATTTCTATAGATATTAGAATTACTGATAGCGAATTCACCCTCCCATTTGATATATTTCAGGATTTATGCTTTAATTCGCCTGAATTTAGGGTTATGGGGAAAATATAAACTTTTGTTCACCCAGTTTTAAGAAAAATGGGGATTTGTTACCAAGCGAGCAAATATTTCCTTTGTTTTCTTTTCAATTTATGGAGAGTTAGAAAATTCCTCTATTGGATTTTCCTGATACAGAAAAATTAGAGATTATTGGGTGCAATTAGTTTCAATTTTTGTAAAACAACTTTGGTAGAGTTTGGATTAGATGGGGAATGGGGGAATGGGGGAAAGGGGGAAGTGGAATGCAATGAGATGAAGGAGGTGGTGAGAGTGAGACTGTTATGCCTACATGGATTTAGGACGAGTGAAATCATTCTGCAAAAGAAATTTGGGAAAGGGTAAAAGTTGCTGTTGGAGAGAATGGATCTTTGCTTTCCAGATGCACCTTTCCCTGCCCAAGGAAAATTAGACCTGGAAGAACATTTTCCTCCCCTTATTATGAATGGTTTCAATTCAAATCTGTAAGTACTTATTTTACTACCAAGATTCCATGTTGAGAACTTCAATTATACAAAGTTTGGTGTTGTTTCTATGTGAGGGCAAATTTTAGGATACTATGGTGTTTATCTTCCAGCTTAAATCTAAAGGGAAATATTTTTTTTATATCAATGAATTTTCATAAGTTATTTTCTAGTCTTTTTGAATGGAAAACGGAGCTGGGAAAATTTGGTGACTATATTTTTTCAGATCTTTGTAAAGATTTTCCCAGTTGTGATGCATATCATGCCCGATTTTTAAAACCTTAATTTTAATGAGGATATGCCTTCATGTATGAGTTGAATAAATAAAGTTATATCTCTTATAAAATACATATCATGAGATATGTATGCCAAAACGGCACCAACAAGCACCTTGAAAAGGTAGACTAGTTTGTTTGATTAAAATATTTAGAATTGGCAGGAGTCTTTGTCGATGATATATGTCGAACAACCTCTAGTAACCTTCTTAGTTTTTTAATTCTGACTTCGATCTGGTGAGACTCAATGCTCAAATGTGTCTCTCCATTTATTAGATGAACATGTTCTCTCAATGGATTGGGAGGTTCAAACTACTCCCGTTTCTAACTATGAATGGTCCAATGAATGCATTTTAGCGATTGCCTATGGTACAAATAATTCTCTTATTAGTCCCTGCTGAAGGCCAAGACTCTAGCGTTCACTAGAGCATTGACCTTCAATTAGTTTGTGGTTGACCAAATGTATTTTTGTATGATCTTCAAAGTTTTGAATAGGAAAAATAAAATAATCATTTTTAATATATTTTATTTACTTTTATTTGACTTCGTATTGGTTAATAATCTTCAACTCTTATTTCCGAGTTTCTTTTATGCATTTACATATACCTTTATGTATCATAAGTTTGGATGTTTACATTATGGGAAATCCTGACAAGGATTTGGAAATCTTGACACAAAGATCTGCATTATATTGGCTGCCTAATGTCTTCCTAATGTTTTCGAAAATCCTGACATACATACTTTTAGTTGCTTGGAAAAGATCTACATTATATTGACTATCAAACCCACAAACGGATTTAATAATTGCAGCCACTGTCTCCACCGCCTTGACAACACCATCAAACTGATCAATCTATGTATGCGAGGGATTTAAAAATTGTGGCCACCATCTCCACTGCCATGAGAACACCATCAAACAAATGGATCTATGTATGCCAGGGCTCCATTTTACTGCCTCAATAGTACAAGGTTTTCAAAGTACTTCTATGTACTGCCTCACCACATTTTATCTTCGTTGTGATTGACTACTTGCTACTCTTCCATCCATAGATTTAGTTTAATCCCCTGCATCCTGGTGGGGGATTGATACTCTTCCATCCATAGATTTAGTTTAATTCCCATCCATAGATTTAGTTTAATCCCCTGCATCCTGGTGGGGTGAGAGAGTAGGTGGGATGGTTGGAATAGTATTCAGAATCACGGGATTGGCTTATACGTGAGATTCATGAATCTTACCATAATATAACTTTTGTGTTCTTCTACTTTTCAGTTTCTATGATATCACACACTTACCAGTAAGTGCATGATATAATTCATGTCCATATAAATATCATATAACGAATGAATAACTATCAATAGCAAATAAATAGCCATCAATAACGAATAAGTTACAATTTTATACTTACTAGCAGAATTCATTCAAGATATTTATCAATATGATGGAGTTAGAATTGTGAATTTTGAAAAAACTTCATCCAAAATCCTAATTTCAAACCTATGACTTCTCTTCGAAGTTTTCAGAGTAGCTGCATTTGTTGGCGGAATCATTTCGTTCTTCTTCTTCTTCTCAACTCCACTGTCCATGCCGATGTGTTCTTTTGTATTTCTCCTATAGGTAACTTATTTTACCATGGCCAGTTGTCGCCCCTCCAACTTCCTACAGCACCACTGGATGATATTGATATTAATATTTCCTTTCCATAGTATTGTAATGTCCCTGGAGTCAAGATCCAGTTCCCCAAGTTACTCAAAACTGCTACTAAGTTGAAGATATCTTTGTTGGGATTTAGAAAGTCGGCTAAACCTGGCATGGATTTGTAGTCTCCTTTTGCTAAATATGTTGGCACTAGTATTTCTATGGACCATGTTGTGCCCAGGAAGAATAGATCATTCACTATGAAATTAAAGGTCGTGGAAGTACAGTTGGTCTCTCTTTTCACTCAAGGTAATTCAAAGGATTCCAAGAGAGATGACAACAATCATGGGTTGCAGAAGAAATTAGAGGATTTTGATGATAGAGAAGGACAATGTAAGAACATGGATAGAGATATCATTCCATGTGCTTTTTCCTGTACATAAAACTAGTGTTCTATCCTGTTAACATTAGACGTTCACTCCCCTTCAACGGGTCCTTGTTCCTATACAGAAAGATGGTGTTCTAGCCTGTTAACATTTGTTGTACAAAAGACTAGGGTTCGATCATGTTCATGTAAATTAATTGGTTGTGTCGAGGCTTTTTAGGCATTGCAATGTGAAGTTACAAATACATCTTCAGAGCATGTTTTCCTCACCACTTGGCAGGCATGTGATATTGGTGTTGCCATTTGTTATAAGCACAAACAACATAGCACTGACATCTGTTTCTTGTGCCATTTGTAATATTTCACTCATAAACTGGTCATTCTACACAGTTACCAAGTCTAATATATCATAGGTTAGGTGGTGGGTCCATGTAGCGAAGCTTGAGCAATCACCTCGTCGGTCAAAATTTTTGAAAGATTCACTCAATGACAGGTTGGTGGTTCGAGTCTTTATCTGCACAAAAGTTTCAATCAAACAAAAGTTAAACCAGCCTAGCACTAGCTGTAAAGGTATCCTCCTCTCGCTTTCCTTGCCATTGTAGCTTCAGGACTTCTGTCAAGAAGACATAATTTTTTTTTCAATAATTCAATCAATTTAAAGATTTTGTCTATCAAGAAGATGGATAATTTCTGTCAAGAAGTCAGACAATTTAAATATTTTTGTCCAAAGCAGAATTCCAAATCTTCTCTGAAAGTTGCAGTGGTAGCAGTGGTTGGTAACGCAAACTCCTTTTAAATTGCATGAGGATGCACAGTATCCATAAAAAACCTCTTTTACTTTCCACGGCAAGTCCACAAAAATGGTTTTCAAAACCAGAAATCTCGACCACTTCATGATGATAATAATAATAATAAGAAATTTACTAGTTACAGGTTCTCTTTCCTGCAACCTATGCTGGTTCAAAATGCATGGATTTGGCTTCCCAATCGTCCTTTAGACACCATATAAATTACATCGGAAGGCTATGATCTTGTCATGGCCTTTGAACCTAGGCTTGACATGAAGGTTGGATGAACCCTGGTATGTGTTTCTTTTTCTTGTGTTCCATTCATTCCTGTCAATCCCCAATTTAGATACTTCAATGGATCATCAGGATTCATTCATAATTTTATTTCATTGACTCGGAGCCATTGGGTCTCATTCAATCACACATAAACCATAAGTTGAGATTCAATCCACCCAACTAATAACAATGACTCGGGTGTAAATGATGGCATAATGTGTATAAAATTTGGCATAGTGTGTTTACTGATTCGCTGGAATTAATTTATTCCTCTCAGGAGTAGCTTGTTTCTGATTTGGACCATTTCATGTAACGGGTTTGTATGGTCCTGGGATATGGGTCAAGTGGGTTATGTCATGCTGTCATTCATATTCAGTTAATACCATTATGTGTTTCAATAATTGTAGTAATCTTGCAGTAAATGCAACTGGAGAAGATGTGATTAGTAAAGGATCTGAGTACTTTTCAATATTTTGGGAAAGGTGTTTTTCCATCTACCCTGAAAGGCTTACCATGAGTTCCTAGTAACTGCAATCCTGTTGATTTGGATGTTATAGCTTCCTCATACTCCAGTACATTACCAGTTTTGGTGTTATTGGCATTGATACTTCCCTGCCCTTCTAAAGGATTTATGTTAGCAGTTTTGGTATTATCGGCATTGACACTTCCTAGACCTTCTAAAGGATTTGTGTATCCATTTTTTCTTCATGATCAAGATATCAATTTTCATTCATATTCATTGTATCTGTTTGACCGTTTTCAAAATTTATATGTCATGGCCACTTCAAGTATTTGCATGAAATATATTGTATTGATTTTGAGATTATCTTAATGTGTTTTCATGTGCTTCCATCTGGGTTCATCCAGTTCTTTAATCGCTAAACAATACCATGGAGATTTTGCATTTTCTATTTGCATTGGATTTCTACTACCTTAGCCAATACTTGAGCTGGACCATTCTATGTATAAGCATTTGGTTTATTTGACAAGGATGGTATTAGACTTCTAGTCTATCTTCAATATCTTAAATACCTTTTCTGGACTATCTGAGCTTCATTGCGTAGTTTTCAAATATATTGACGTTCTCAGTTGATAAGAGGTTTTGGATTTTGCCACTTCTGATAATTTTATAATTCTTTGTATATTCTACTAGGCAAGGTATTTTGGCTACTTGTGCTAACTGTGTATGTGTGGTATTAATTGAAGTAATTTTACTTGGTTTTTTCAATTTTTTTCAAGTTGATACGGGGTTTCCAAATCTAATTATGGCTTTAGATTTGAAATAATGAACTTCTAGTATTAGTTGTTGATCTTTAGTTTATCTCAATTTGTTTTGACATGGTATCCTCTAGACTATATCAATTGTAGGCTAAGAAATCCCAAAATTTTGGAAGCTGCAATGGACATGACAGGAGAACCTACATGACAATAGAATTCCTAAATGCAGTAGTGAAGCTGGTGTTGGTAGGTGGGCCAAAGATGAGGGTTGCTAAGGAAAAAAGTGCATTTGCGGAATTAGCAAATGCATCAGGTTATCCCATGGCTATAATTTTGTCTGCTAAGGGAAAGGTTCTGGAAACTCATCCTCATTTCATAGGGACTTACTGGGGTGCAGTAAGTACTTCATTCTGTGTTGAAATAGTTGTGTCTGCATATGCATATTTATTTGCAGGGCCGATTCTCAATGACTATAGTTCAGTGGGATATTCATTGCTATTGAACCAGGAGAAAGCTATAATTGTGCAACCTAACAGGGTGACTATGGGAAATGAGCCTAGTTTTGTAAATTCTAACCTTGTACAATATCTACTGCAAACTGATATTCAGAAAAGAACAAAAAAGATACAATGGAAAATACAAACATTACACAGAGATTTTTCACCTAGAAACCCAAACCGGGAAAACCAGCATATATTATATTCATACATTGTTTTACACTGTTTACAATACAATATACATATAGGAGCCAGCGGCATCCAAAACCATAACCCAATGACCTAGATTAGTCCAAAAACCTAATTCCTTAACCAAAAATAGAAAACCATCGGCAAAAAACCATGTGCCAAAAAACCACCTAATATCACGTGGTTCCGGAAATATGTCGTCCCGGAAATATGTCGGCCCGGCAAAAATATGTCGGCCCGAAACCGGTGAAAATATGTTGGCCCGAAAAAAAAAAATTGGGGGCGCTGCCCCTGAACCCTCGTGCTGGGGGCTCCGCCCCCCTGCACCCCCCTCATGCAAAGAATATAACACATACCCAACATTCTTCCACTTGTTGTTTTCTTTGCACACAGGGGGTTACAGGCTTACATAGTCAACAATCCAGGGCAACAATGCCCATGGATCCTCTACACCAAGAAAACTTCTCAGTGCTCACAGATTTTGTTAACGAATCTACAACATTCTTCAAAGTGTCCACCTTCATCAGTGATACTTTCTTTTCTTCAATCATGTCTCTCACAAAGTGATATTGAACATCAATGTGCTTTGTCTTTGAATGATAAG
>JZKD02S1078999.1:195883-206260 GCA_000966675.3 Picea glauca | reverse complement strand
ATGGTTGAGGTATGTTCCATGGTTATCTCTTTCTGTTATTTTCTGCATACACACATATAAACACATCTAAAAGGTAGATCAACAAAGTGTTTGACGAAATACCACAACCAGGAAATAGTTTTAAAAAGACACCAAAACAGTGATGATCCTTGCATAATGGCTTGGATCATTACACACCTAGGAATACTTGTCCCATGCTCAAACTGAAGCTGATAAAGACACCTGGTTCATTGAGTGGATCCAACACATTATCCAACAGTTTCAGGATATTTTACAAAATTTCAATGCCAAGTACAAGCAACGCCATGATCAACACTAGGCACCACACATGTTTTAGGTGGGAGACAAATTTTGGTTGCACTTGCAGAAATAACACCTTACAGGGCCCCTTTAGAAGCTTTATCCACTCTACTATGGACCTTACACCATTATCAAGTTTGTGGGTGAATTTTTTTTTGAGATCAACATTCCCCCCTTTGTTGGCTTGCACCCAGTGTTTAATATGGATCTCCTTCGACCATATTTTCCACTAATATTGGACACCTGAGAGATAGCAGAACAATTGACACCAATAGAGCTCAACCCTATCTGCATGGAACAAGAATCCACTGATCATATCGTGGAAACACAAGTCAAGGGGACTCACCAATAGAGGATCCATCTTTATTGGGTTGTCAAAGAAGGGCAACTCTTGCACTAAGACAAGTGGCTCACCCGGGGCCAAATTAAGTAGAAATTTCCTCATCACATGGGGGAACTCAATGAAATGGAGATCATTGATTCTTAAGGGGGGATTATTGATCCAGGTGGATATTGGTGGCCTCGCAACTATTCCAACTATCTCACATGCGGTTTTGATTTTCGTAGTTATTTTCCTAGTTTTTGGGTCCTGAAATTTCGGGGCCATTTTGAGGCCATAAACAATGTTTTTTGAGCTTGCCACAATCACATTATACAAAAAATTAAAGTGTGATGTCATATTTTGTAGTCCTCGAATATTCCTTTCCAACGGGCTATCGTGCGCCCAAAATGGAGATCCTATGAAAAAGATATGACCCCGAGAAGTCGATGTACCAACTTACCCCAACGGGGCCCACATGAATTTTGGTGCTTCATCTCCTAGGGTTAGGGTTTTGGATGTATAGGGTTTTGGCATTCATGTTTATTGTAAAAAATCTTGTGGAGCCTCATTTTACTCATCTTCTTGCGAATGAGAACAGCCGTCACATCTCTTCTCATAGATAAACCACCACCATTCTAGCAAGCATGTTTTCAGTCTTCATTTTACAACTCCAACATATTTATTTATTAAATAGAAGCTAATTTTACTATATCTTTGTATTTCTCATTGTGTCTCTGTGCTAATAACATTAACAATTTGTGTTCATTTCATTCTGATCATAAAATCCATATCAAATAGAAAATCAATAACTAAATATTCTAGAATCTAAATGAATTTAACCTTCATATTGTAGATTTCAGTTTTATTTATCATATATGTTATGACAAACTATTCCAGTAGAATATCCATGACAATTTACAAATCAATATACCTTTGATATTTGAATAATATACATTCTAACTCCTCCATCCTACACCAATAGATGATCGACTTGACTTTATTTGTCTCTTTAAATAAACTATTGATTTAGGGATATGCTTTACTTCTTTGAATAATAGACATTCTCACTCCTCTACCATATAAAGTGTGCAATGTTAACTCTAGTTCTACTAACATCCAGATGAATTGATTAATTAATAATTTTACATACTTTTATATTAATAATGCATATCTCAGCTACATATGGTATTATAAGAATTTTCTTTCATTATCATAGACAATCGATTCAGATTTTCAATGTGATTGCCTTTTGACAATTTTAGAATTGAATGTTGTTCATTCCTCTAATGAATATATCACAAACATGGTATTGATTACAAGAATAATTTTCATGCACACATTAACATAGTCATTGTGTATATCATCCCTTATTCATGTGGACATATGTATAGAGGAGAATTAGGTATATTTAGTGAAAATTGTGTGAGTCTACAACATATGCATGTGAATAAATTGTCTTAGTTGAACATTCAAAAGATATAAAGCATCATGCATGTATTTAGGATGTAAAATTCATAGATTGGATAAATAACTAAACTGGGGGGTTTATTGAAGAAGGAACTGAGATGATAGAAAAACAAGCAAATAATCTGAACACAGACATTAAATGGATTCAACATGTGATTCAATATGTTACTAAATAAATTTGGCATCGAATCAGAATTTGTTTTTAATGTATTACATCGTGTATATGCTTATTGCTTCTTCAATCTAATCATAATAATCATCATGAAGATGGGTTCAAAAGTTTGACCCAAAACATCGATACCAAAATTAATTCAACATGATTATATCTAGAAATTATATCTTACAAATAATCAATTTCCTCTTTGTACTTTATGTTGAATAAACTATTGTCATTGATATCAAAGGTAAGTATTTAAATATAAATATTCAAAGGAAATGCAACTTTAAGAAATACAAACTGGAAGTGGAATAGAAATAAAGTTACATGAAAGTGGATTAAATATGAAATTTTATTGTGGTGTTCTTGTAACTATTTTCTCTCTACGAATACCATGGTATGAATATTAATCATCAAACTCATTGTTGCAATATTCACCTCCATTGTCTGATCTGAGACACTTCAACATTTTTCCTGTCTTATTCTCAACCAAAGCTTTCCATTTCTTAAAAGTATCAAAAACATCAATTTTTTGTCGAATTCAATAAACCCAAGTCTTTCTAGTTGCATCATCAATAAAAGTAACATAATAATGAGATCCACCAAGAGATGATACATGAGTTGGTCCCCATACATCTGTATACACAAGCAATAAAATTTCACTCTTCTTTTCTTTTCCAACTTTGAGAAATCTGGCTCTCTTCTATTTTGCATAAATACAATGCTCACAGAAATCCAAATCAATTTGTTTAAGATTTGGAAACAATTTTATTTTGTGAAGTTCTACATCCCCTTCTCAATCATGTGTCCAAGCCTATGATGTTGCAGTGTTGTATCCACTCTCGTAGAAGCTAAAGAGATAGAAGAGTCAATATTACCAGTACATAAATACAATGTACCTACCTTCTCTCCTTTTGCTATCACCGGTGATCCTTTGGTGACCTTCCATGCCTTATCTGTAAATATGGATATACAACCTTCACTTTCCAATTTCCCTGTTGAAATTGGATTTTTCCTTAGATATGGAACATGTCTTACCTCTTTCAAAAACAATTGGTTTACATTCTTTTTCTTTATTTGTACCTTACCCATTCCAACAATTTTGCATGGTGCATCATCACCCAAATGAACCTATCCAAAATCACCTTGAACATAATCTAAAAAATGTTTCCTATGGGGTGTGGCATGAAATGAAGCCCCTAAATCTACTACCCAAGAGTCATAAATATTATCTACGTAAACAATCAAAGCATCTTGTAACACATCACCTATTACATTTGCTTCTTATTTTTTCTCTTGTTGTCCATCTCTTCATTTATTTGGAGCTTTGCAGTCATTCTTCAGATGTCCTTTCTTCCCACAATTACAACACTCTATATTTCCTAGTCTGGATTTGGATCTGTCCTTCCTAGAATTCCCATGGTTCTCTAAGCCCTTTCCTCTATCCTTTTGTCTTCCCCTATTCTCCACAATCAATGCATTGCTTGATGTCTCACCTGTTATTTTCCATCGCATTTCCTCGCTAAGGATAACACCAACAACAACATCAAATTTTAGAGTGTTTGAACCAGAGACAGAGTTACTTACAGCCATGACCAAGCCATTCCATATTTTTGGCAACGAGCACACGATTCACAAGAGACCTGACCTCATCATCAAAGTTCACTTTTACAGAACTTAGTTGATTAGTAATCATATTAAATTCATTTAAATGATCTACAATAGACCCACCTTCTAACATCTCCATATTAAATAATATATTCATTAGAAATACCTTATTGGACATCGATGGTTTTTCATACAGTTTAGCCAATGCATCAATCAACTCCTTCGTTGTCTTTTATTTTGAAATATTGAAATCCACCAACGCTGCTAGACTCAGTCATATCGTTCCTAATGCCTTTCTGTCAAGAAACTCCCATTCTTCATCCTTCATGGTCGTCGACTTCTTTGTTATTCCTCCCAATGGTAGGAATAGATCATTCTTATATAAATAATCTTCCATATGCATCTTCCATAACTGGTAGTTTTGGCCATTAAATTTCTCGACCCTAAACTTTATTTCTTCCGCCATTTCTCTCACTCGAACCAGGAACCCTCTTTTCCTGCGAGTTACCTTTCGCTCTAATACAGTTGTTAGAAAAGTAGGATCGCAGATAAATAAAATAAAACAAATGTAGAAATAAAACACAAAAGATACACAATACAATAGAGACACAGATATACATCGTTCACCTAGTGTGGGCTACGTCCACCAGAGAAATTTCTAGGTCCTTCCTTTTTATTATCCAACAAAATGAAGGGATACAACCTACAACTCAATCTCTATAACTTGCTCTTCTTCCTCTCATAGTCTCTTATCTCAGAATATAATAATCACACACATACACATCCGCAATACAATGCCCTCATAAAAGAGGGTTTCCTTCTAGGGAAAAAATCCCTAAAATAAATTCTGCTGTCAGATCTATGACCTTATAATGAATGGTCTAGATTGACTACGAAATTACAATATTTTACAAGAAAAATTTTCCCAATATTTTGCTTCGGGGGGGACTACAAAAATTGTCGCTGCCCCCCCCTGGACCCCCTAGTGATAGTTGTGGGGGGGGAAGCCTCCCCATTCCCCCTTGTTAGGGAATGAGGTCCAAGCACGGCTGAAAAAAACCTCTAAATTAGGAATATAATCAGGCTTCGCAACCAACAAGAAGAACTGAATCAAATAGAGAAGAATGAAACATGGAATATGGTTCCAATACTAAAGAACAAAAATGTGATTGGTACTAAATGGGTATTCAGAAAAAAACTAAACAAAGATGGATAGGTAACCAAAAACAATGGAAGGTTGTATATTTCAACCTTGTATAATTATTATTGCAAACAAATTTTCAGTAAAAGAACAAAAAAGATACAATGGAAAATACACACATTACACATATATTTTTCCCCTGGAAACCCAAACCGGAAAACTAGCATCTTTTATATTCATTCATATCATACATTGTTTACAATACAATATACATATAGGAGCCAGTGGAATCCAAAACCCTAATCCAATGACCTGAATTAGTCAACAACCCTAATTCCTTAACGGAAAATAGAAAAACATCGGCAAAAAACCATGTGCAGAAAAACCACCCAAACCATGTTGAGGCAAATTCGTGGGCATTGCCCCTGAACCCCTGCAACCCCCCCTCTTACCCCCTTGCATGCTCAGTGCAACATAGACACTAATTCTCGCCATGCAAAGAATATAACACAAATCCAACAAAGATTAGTATGCAAAGGATATGCTCAAGTTGAAGGAGTATATTTTGAGGAAACATTTTCCCTTGTTGCAAGAATGGAAGCAATCAAACCGATCTTGACCTATGCATGTTAGAATCAAAGTGTATTAGATGGATGTGAAATCAACATTTCTAAATGGTGGATTATAAGAATAATTCTACATCGAACAACCTGAAGGGTTCTTGCTGTTAGAAAAGGGAGATTATGTATGTAGATTGAAGAAGGAACTATATGGACTAAAGCAACCCCCTAGAGCCTAGTATGCAAGATTGGATAGGTATTTGCAGCAACAAGGATTCATAAAAGGAAATTCGAATAGCAATCTCTATGTGAATATTGATGGGAAAAACATACTTATCATTGAAGTATATGTGGATGACATTATCTTTGGAAGTGATGATGATAGGATGAGTAATAGGTTTTCCCAAGACATGAAGAATGAGTTTAAAATGTCACTAGTTTGTGAATTGACATTCTTTTTGGGACTTCATTTCTCAGTTGGATGAAGGAATTTTCATTTCCCAAACCAAGTACATCAAAGAAATGTTGAAGAAGTTCAGAATGCAAGATTGCAAACTAGTAAGCACTCCTATGATAAGTGATTGCAAGTTGAGAAAAGACAATGAATCTAATGAAGCAGATTAGAGACTCTATAGATCGATGATTGGCAACCTACTCTATGTAACAACCTTTAGACTATATGTAATGAAAGAAATTGGACACGTTGCAATATTTGAAGTAGCACCGAAGGAAACTCATGTTCTGGCAGTAAAGAGGATCTTTAGATATCGTAAAGGAACAACATAGTTTGGATTGTGGTATCCAAAGGGGAATGAGATGACTATGGTTGCCTACATAGATGCAGATTGGGTAGGAAGCATTGATGATCGAAGAAATACTAGCGGAGCAACCTTCTAATTGGGTGATTTTATGGTATCCTGGTTAAGTAAGAAGCAACATCAATATCATTATCTACAACAGAAGCAGAATATATTGCAACAACAACATGTTGTACTCACATTATTTGGATGAAAAAAACTCTACAAGATATACAAGTCAAGTATGATGATCCCATTTCGATATTTTGTGATGATATAAGTGAAATAAGTATCTCCAAGAATCTAGTAATGTATTCCAAGACCAAACATATTCTGATCAAGTTTCACTTTCTACAGGAAAAAGTTGCAGAAAAGAATATCAAGGTAGATTACGTTGGGACAAATGAACAAATTACAGACATCTTCACTAAACCTCTTCCAAGAGAGACATTTGAGTATCTTCACCAGAAAACTATAATAGTTTATGCTCCACGGTGATTTCCACAACATTTCTACAGAAAAGACAAGGGAAGAAACATCATTTGTGAAGAGACGATAAAGTAATATTAGTATGAAAGCTTTTTATATGTCAATTGTTTACTTCATCAAGAAAGCACCAATGGAAAAATTCTACTAGAAGAGAGAAACTTTAGAAGCATGTCATCAGGGGGAGTTACCATTTTCCATTGATGTCAAAGGGGGAGAAAAGAACATAATCATACAGACAAGGGGAGTATTGGTCTTAGGGAAGACAGGGGGAGCATGAGTGTTTCCATCAATTCCAAAGGGGGAGATTGTTGGAAAATTGATTCTCATTGTTGTCAACTTTAGAGGAAGTATAGAAGCCTCTAGAAGCACTGGGTATAATTGAAGAAGTATCCAAAGTAGTCCCTTTATGGCGTAGCTTTAAGCATTGCCCTCATAGGAAGATTCTTTAAAGACCCCCAAGGGTCAAGCTACTAGTGTCCCACAAGGCACCCCCTTGGGTTGCCTAGTGTCTTTCACACGAGGCCCCATGTGATATCAGACATCTGTCCAGTGAGGCTAAGCTAGATTTGAAGAAGGATGCTTGGTTTAGGTTGCAACAAGGTTGTTACAGGATCCAAAAATGTATGCTTCAGGTTTCATGGGTAAAGGTATGTCTTCCATATGTATAGTTAAGGCTTGTTTCATGGATGATATGCCACGTGCTTAAGGAATGTCTTGGAGGACCTTTTTGGTATATGGTTGCATATGGTTAAGTTTCATATCTTGGTGATATTGATACATGCTTGATACATACTCTTGGTATTTATTTTATGGATGTTATGGTTCATTGTTAGAGGCACATCTTTGTGATATTGACATATATTTTAGGTATACACTTCGTATATGGTTTTGGATGCTATATACATGAGGCATATTTTATGGTACATGCTATGATGCATGCTTGAAATACATTTTTGGTACATGGTTTGGATACTTGATGTTGGGCATATCCTTGATATGGTCTATGTGAGTGGATCTAGTTGGAGCTTCATGAAGTTTGTAACATACAAAATATATAAATATTAAGTGATAATAATCATAAATAATAATAATAATAAATAGTTATTAATTGTATAAGGGACACATCCTTTCATGGATGGTCACCATATGTACCTTTAGGTTCTATATATATATTTGACACTCTCATTGTACATCTATTCATCATATATTATCTATTTTATGTCATTATATATATTCTTATTCAATATATTATTGTCCAGTATGGATTACAGTTAGCAAAGATTTGTTGTTGATCCTGACCACTGGCAGAGAATTTTTCCATTAAAAACAAATCATCATAAAAAAAACCATTGAAGAAATAATCTTTCAGTTGCAAGAAATTATAATTTATTACTAGATATCAAGAAGAAGGAAAAAAAAAGAAAGAAAGAAATAGAAAGAATAAAAAAAGAATTGATAGTTTGAAAGAAAAAGTTCCAAAGAAGATGGAAAAGTAAATTCTGATTTTACTGTTGGTGATTTACAAGCCCATGGTTTTGGTAAACCATTGGCCCATAGTATTTTCCTACCCTATAAAAAAATAATTTACAGTGGTAACTTTTTACAACTTTCTATATACATGTGGTTGGGTTGAAGCCAAAATAAAAAGTCAATGACCTAAGTCTTTTGGAGTAATATTAATTCAATAAAAGTCAAAAGATATTTTAGAAAAATAATAATGTGCCCAATTAACTTGTGTAAATGATATTCATATAGGAAAAGTAAGAAGAGAGGGTATCATATCAAATATTGTGGAGTTAAAGATATCCACAAAAAGACAATGAGGAAAGCTTTTATAACAATTTATAAACAATACCATCATAAATTTGTGTAAATAAAAAAAAAAGTTTGAAGGATTATTAGAATTTTAAAAGTGAAGTGGATCTAGGAAAGTGAGGGGTAGTTCACAGAGAAAAAATATAAAAAATAAAATAATATATTTGAAAATTAAAGGATTTAAAAAGAAGAAGAAGTGAAAAGTGTATTGTTTTAAAAGCGGATTCTTGAAATTCATACATTTATCATTTTATTAAAAAAAAAAAAAACAAGTGAACTATGACATCTACAAAGAAAACAATTTCGGCAAAATGTTCCTATTGCTCAAAAGAGAAAGAGTATGAAAGGGGCCTTATGAATGGAAATCTCCCTTGTCCATATTGTAAAAAGTTTTTACTATAGTAGAAAATCAAGGTGACACACATTGGGAAGTGAATATAAAAGAATTAGAGAACCACTAATTCATTATCAACAACACAACAATTCAAGTTGGGTTGGAGCAAATGCTAAAAAACCAAAAAGAGAGACAAAAACAAAATCTTGAGGGAAAATTACTAGAAAAAGACAAAGACATTTCTTACTTAAAAAATCATAACCAAAAGTTATTGGTACAAATAAACGAGTCAAAAGATAAGAAACACAGGGATCATAAGTCAAAACAAGCTAATCACCATCTCATTAAGAAATTAACAGAGAAAGATGAAGATGATTTTTGTTTAAAAAACCATAATCAAAGCTTGGTTGAACACATCAAGAAGTTAAAGAATGACAAGAAATTATCCAAAAAAAATGAAGAAATCTTTCACTTGAGAATTCTTAATCAACAATTGCTTGCACAAATTAAAAGTTTAAAGAACAAAATAATGAAAAAGTGGGAATAAAAAAATGAAGACAACAAGTCAAGAAATAATGACGAACTTTTACGCTTAAGGAGACATAATCAAGAATTACTTACCAAAATTAGAAATCTAAAGCATGATAAGAAGTCTTTACAAGAAGAGTTAGATCACAAATAAACAATGACTAAATCAGTTGAAATAGAGAGGCTTCTAATTCAAAAAATACAAAACTTAGAGAAAGAAACAAACACTAATCCAATTGAATTACCAGAAACATCAAAAGTTGAAAAACGATCCAATAAACAATATTTAGAAGAGATTTGGGTGCCTTATCGTCATCCAAATCACAAGAGTCGTTACGACCAACAAGAAGGTCAAGAGGAATCTAAACAATGTTCTTCTTATCAACAACTAAACTACAACATTGAAAAAGAACGAAGACAAAATCGACAACTTCTATGGAAGCCTAAAATAAGAAATCCTATCTGAACAATCAATCATCAAACAATTCCAATGAAAGTAGATTTGGGATGGATCACTTCCAAAAATATGCATCATTTCACTTCAGGAATTTGAAAATTATATCGTTTTGTTTCTTCAAGTGTCACAATTACGAAACAAAATATCATGAGAAGTCAGTTCGATTTAGAAAAAGAGATAGGTCCTTCTCTAATCATGCTTTGAGGACAAAGCATTTTTAAGGGGAAGACAATGTAACAAACAAAATAAATAAATATTAAGTGATAATAATCATAAATATTAATAATAATAAATAGTTATTAATTGTATAAGGGACACATCCTTTCATGGACGGTCACCCTATGTTCCTTTAGTTTCTCTATATATTTGGCACTCTCATTGTACATATATTCATCATGTATT
>JZKD02S1078999.1:169405-186939 GCA_000966675.3 Picea glauca | reverse complement strand
CTCCCTTGATAAGGGCATATTCTTCTGCTTGATTATTAGTCCTTTGTCCCAAACTCCATGCATTCTTTATTTCTTGATTTCCCCTCAAGGACATAAATTAGCTTCCTCTAAATTAGAATACTTTGTTTCTTTATTTCTTGGTATCTTACCCATGTGTACTTTATTTGTTTCAGCTAAATTATCTTCCTTTTTGGAGTCTGTTGCGGGGTCCTAAATCCCTTTAACTCAACAACAGGAACCAAACCCACCATGGAGGCCCAACTAGACTCTGCAACATTTGATGGTGGAATGGTTCTCCATATCTTTTGATCTAGCCAATTTATCGATGGGATTTACATAGTGATTTACATGATATCTTCTTATGAAAGTTCCTCCTTCAGTTCAAACGTTCTCCTTTTGTCTTTTCTTTTATTAGATGGGTCTGATAAAAAGATGTGTGTTGGCATACACTAGCTGGTAAAGGGGGTTCTTAACTACTGGAGAAGGTTGAGCTTGGAATAACCCGTGTGCTCAAGCATGCAGACAAAGATATCCACACCCATGACAAGCCTATTATTAATACATTAACTTACTGGTATTTCAATTATTGACTGAGATACAATTATCGTAAGAAAACATGCATGCAATAAGATGATGGCAAGGACAATAGTTTCCTTAGATCCAACATTAATCACACATTAACACAACGATTTGCTTTCATCATTAGAGACAAGACCTACAAAAAATATTGAAACAACTAACTTATCAATAGATTCATAAACTCTTACTTGTTACAACATCCATTAATGAAATAAGGTTGGAAGTAATTCCTCCTCAATCCAGTCACACAATGACTTTGATGAAAAACAAAAATTTGTCTCTGGTCCTAAACAAGACTTCTCAATTAAGGTAGTTCAAAAATAGTTCTTTACAATTCCAAAAATGAACTCTTTCCCAAAACTATCAACCTTTTCTAAAAGTTCAATCCTCTTATTTATAATGAATCATTAACTAAAAATAGCTATTACAAGTGTAAGATAAGTAAAACAAAATATCCTACGTGGTGATTTAATCCCCATGTTCTCTAAGAATCATTGAATAGTTTTACTGAAGTGGATGACTCTTCTCATATTTCAACCATTTGATGAAAATTTATTCGCATGTGTTGGTATACGGGAACTTGTGTTGGTCCATCGGGGCTAAAAGGATTTCTTTCACTTCTACTACCCGTTCTTTGTACTTGATTATTTTAACACTCAGTAGCTGCAAAACTGCTTGACCCTTAGTCAGATGCTCCATGAATTGTTGTACTTGACATGATGCCATGCTTGCCACCTTTGCTATCTATGTTTTCCATGTCGAGTCTTGTTCTACATGTTTCTTGACTATGTGATGCAGGTCAACAGAATCTTCAGGTTAGCCGAATTATGGGAGGTCGATGAATTTCATCTCCTGATTAATCTTTTCCCATCTCTTTTCACACTCGGTCCACTTCTCCTGAATCTCCCACTGAGGTTCCTGGGCCATTTTTACCGATTATTTGGCCCCTTTCCTGATCTGATTGATGTTTCTATCCCTTAGCACCAGAATGTCGTGCTCTTCGATGTCTCATCCCTTTTGAACCATGCTAATGTAATCGATCCTTTCTATTGCTTGGTGAGATTTCCCATACCACTTTTCCACATCCTTGCAGGTCGCTAGTGCCATAAGGGTGTCTTCCCGGAAATCAGATATACCTATAGTGAAAATTTGTCATTCATTCATGAATTTGGCATAGGTATATTGGAACTCACTTCTCAAAAACACCATGGCCTATGTGGAGTTCTGATAGTATTTTTCCAAATGGCACAGATGCTCCAACTCCTTCAGTGTAGTGACCAACTCCTTTTCATCTCTTCTTTCTCTATCCAATGTGGCATTCGTGATAGCCATCCATGCACTGATAAGATCAAACGTCTTAGTGTGCTCTGTGCTAAGAAAATTCTCCTCCGTAGTGATGACAATCAAGCTATCTAACGTGAGCCTCCTCTTCTTAGTGGTCCTCTTCATGATGGATTTTCTCTTCCTATCATAGGCGATTGCTAGTATGTCAACGACCTCATCAGCAAGTTCGGGGATTTGTTGTTCTCCCTAATTTAGAGTATTTCCTAGGCTCCTGACAGTGTGTATCTATTCTAGAATGGGTTTGTAAACTTATTAAATATGTCTCGATGGCTCGACCTCTGTTTTTTGCTCATCGACGGGTGAGGTATCAACCAAAACTAAAGAACCAGGGGGAGGTTCGGTACTTACTTGGTAATTGGTTGTCGAAGTGTCAATTTCTTGCTGTGGAATTTCCTCTTTTTGGCCACTCGATCCTAGCTCATCCCTCAAGATATCTATTGGGGTTTTCGTCAAGTCGAGTAGCTCAATGTCTCAGACACTTTCGACCTTATGGTCACTCTACGAAAGGTTTTGAATTGAAGCATGGATACTTGGGGTAGATGCTTTCTTAGGTTCCTTTTCTTCTGTATTATGCACTAGAGTTACCAAGGACACCTCCAAACTCTCCTCATCATCATAGATGGTTATTAAGTCAAACAAGGGGTTTGGTACACTTGTCCTACCTGGTGTCCTTGCTATCTGAGGCTGGGTTGAAATTCCCCCTGGTGATCTGATTTGTGGTGGTGGAACTTCAGGGTTTTCTGGCCCGATGATTTATTCAAGTTGTATTCGCTCTCCTATTATTTCGATTGGGTCATCAACGAGAATCCTCAAAATCTCTATGAGATTAGGGTAATTATGTAGCTGATCAATGATTCTCTGTGCCCCTTCTAGCAAGAGAAATCATCTTCTTTGTGCCTCTGTAGTCTCTGCTTCTCTAATAATTTCCCTAACTATGAGGGCCTCTTGGGATGAATGCTCTATTGTATCCACCTATTCATCCATTCTCATATCCTTGAACCTAATCATGTTTAGGTTGGGCATTCTTTTTACTACCTTCTCCAAGTTCTGAGCGCATTATGTAAAAATTTCATATTCAAATTTGTCATCTGTGTATGGCCAACAGGAGGATACCTGTGAAGCATGTTGGGGAACCAGGCCTTTAGGGTCGTGCTTTCATAATCGTCCTGTCGGGAACCTAAATTCAAGTTGGCTCAACCCTTATTGTTTGTCTTGAGGAGTGTCCTTTACCAAATAAATCCCCACATGGAAACCGTAGGGTATGAAATCCCACTTCTTGTTCTTGACTAGCGTGGCATTATAGCCCTACAAGATATTTTGATAGAATATTTCTCCCATAATGAGTCGGTATGGGGCATGATCAGGGAGTAGATGCAATTCTCTGGTGGCCCTGAACACCCTAAAATAGTTTTTTTGTTCATCTAAATACCAATGGCCTACCTTCACTACCATTTTCTTAGCTGCTATGGATAGTCTCAGGCACTCCTTTTTAAATACAATAAAATGAATACAGGTGATGAATTCATCGCAAATGAGTGTGTAGGAGTTTTTGTACCTGTTCTCCCATAGTATGCTGAAGTAAAAGTGAACATGGAGCTCCACAACATGCCATCTTAAATTCATACCGATGAAGACATTTCTCGCATAGATCACATTTCTTAAATAGGTCTCCCCACTATGGGAACATTACTTTGGATCCAATGTTTTCTTCTATATCACCAAAGACCGAAGGTTGAACAAAAGATTTCTTTGTTGAGGTTTTTACGACCGACTCTACCCTGGGAGCATACTCCAACTGCCTCGTAGTACCAGGAGAATAAACTTCACCTGTTTCTTCTTCATTTATCTTGGGTGCTCTTGGTGAGCATCTGGTGGTTGGATTTCTCGTAGGTATTTTCCCTGGAGCTTAGAAAATAGTTAGAGAATGTGCAAGAAATTATATGTATATATAATAAATCACGACCGTCGAATTGACAAACTTGAACACATTCCTCCGCTTCTTATTTAACCTGGTCTTGATAATATGATAATCAACACAGTCTCAAGATGCTTTCTTTACTTCTTCGGATGCTCTCAAATTCGAACTTATGCACAAAATGAAATTGTTCAAAACCATTCTAGAGATTTAAACAGGGATGAACTTACCTTGTCATATTAGCCATTCAATTCAGGTTATGAGTGTAGTTCTATTAAATCTTCCACCATATCTTCAAATACATTTAGAATTAAATTCGATTGTAGGTTGACGATGTGGGCATGAGTTGCAATGTGGCCTATCGATGATTTCAAATTGTTGTCTTTTAATCGATGCATGGGGTAGAAACATATGAGGGATGAAACATTAACTAGTTTATTAAATGCCATAATTCGAACGTATCTTATGCTGAAAACATCTGATCATTTCGCTAGTTCAGCTGGTGAGTTGGGGGTCAAGGTTCCACGTTGAACACTTTTCATTGATATATCCTTGAAAAATCTCTAACGATGAACGATATTGCCTTACAGGGCTGACGTGGCAAGGTTGACTTAGAGGTGTGACTAGGACATAGAAAACCTTAAGATGACTCGAGACAAAACTAGGCCATACGACACCCTATGTGACAAAGACACGTGGCACTCGAGACCGACGTCTTTGTTTACCCATGTTATTTAGAATTGATACTTTTCTTAAGCTAAACATTATAAAACATGATCCTATCTCATCGTCGCCAAAAGGTCTCAAGGATCGATGATCAACAATAAATCTACCCATGTGCTCCCGGATTGACTCTCTCCAAAATTTCCCGATGCCAAAAGTGTATCAGGGTTCGATGATCGTCGATATGTTTATCGCAGAGAAAATCAATTTTTTTAACCCTTCTAGATTTCCCTGACCCCAAGCAAGCACATCATTCATCGGCTATCAGTGGTTTCTTTATGGATTGTGTGAATGTCTATCCCTCCCTTACTTGCCGACGACGATGGGGATCGACTATCTCTTGAAACATCATGGCAAATAACTCATGAAAACCAACTCCTCCTTCTACTAATGTCATTGGTGCATCAACAATTGACAATTAGTGTAACTATGTGGCCACTTTACCTGATTGAATTTTTTTGACGCTGAACACAAGCATGTTGGTCGCAATGTTAGCTGCAGATTCTTTGTTAGGATGTCAAGTTATTTTAGACACAAGGTTTCATTTAACAAGTTCAAACAAACTTGACTTGATTGATAAGAGTCATGAGAACAAAACAAAATAAGCAATCCTCCAAAGTGAAGTCAATTTAGACAATAAAAGAAAACAAGTGGTACCCAAAAAGTGATAGAATTTCATGAGGCTTTTCAGGGTGTGTTGAACGCTCAACAAATGATGATTTACTGGGAAAAATTAGAATCTTCGTTCCTTTCCTGGGATTAGCTAATGCAGAAGATGGTTAAGAACCTAACTAGTTTTTCTTTTATTAGAGTCTCTCTTATCCTTGCATTTACAATTACCCCAGTTCGTGACTTCGGGCCTACCTATGGAGTTTTAACCTTTGTTTCATCTTTATTCCTCTTGACCATAACCCACGCCCCCTCTTGACAAGAACCGAGTAAAGAATTCACTAGAACTAAGCCTTTTAGTTATCATCATTCACTTGTTGTGGTGTTGATCCACTGCCAGTAAGTGTCCATATCCCCGAGAGAGTCACCCTGAAGTCAAAGACCTTGCTCTGCTACCAGTGAGCATCCATAGCCCCGACAAAGTTATCTACATACCCTCTCCTACTTTTCTCTCATTAGATATAATTGATTTATTTTTGGCAGAGATTCCATGAGCAAGTGGGAGAGGAGGACGTATGTTATTTGCAAGAAGAGATGGTTAAGGTGAACTTCTTCCTAGCTCTGTCTTGAGGTACACGTGGTCCTTTCCAACTTGCCATTTTTCCCTTTAGTTTTTACCAGACCACTAGGTGGAAACTTCATCACTTTCCAAGGTCATTTATCTGCAAAGGTAAGATACATAACTCTCTTAAGAAAAACACAATTTGACCAACATTTCTTGTGTTGCATGTAAGTGTGAGTCAAGAACAGAGTTTTCTACATCGTATTGATTAAGGTCAACCAATGCCTTGCGGAACACAACTTTATTGCACAAAAAATACCACACAAAAGAAAAATAGAGATAAAGGATTCTACAATCAACCTACCTAGCACCTACACATAGAATAACATGAAAACACACACACACACACACACACACATTTTTTTTTTAACAAAAACATTGTTTTAGGGCTTGGCCATTCACCGGGAGGCTGTCAAGTTCCCCCTTTAGATTTTGCAACTGATACGTGCCTGCCCCAAATTTCTTGGCTACCTAAAAAGGTCCAAGCCATAGATTCTGAAACTTTGAATGTTTTCCCTTTGGTTCATTTGCTCTATCCCATTTCAGGACTAAGTCTCCTACAAAATTCTTCTCTTTGGCCTTATACTTGTCAAACCATATTTTTACTATCTGCTGATGAGATACGAAGTTTGATTTTTCTTTCTCCCTTTCTTCTTCCAGCATGAGGAGGGTATCAATTCTCTGTTGAATAACCGATGAGGGTTGTCCTCTAGATCCCTGAGTAAGCTAAAGAGATGGAAGATATATCCTGTTTCGGAGAATGGATTCTTGTCCGTATACCTGAAAGTATAGGGAGTTTCCTATAACTTCCTTGGGTGTTACTCTATTGGCCCATAAGGCATTATGAAGAGAAATATGTCAATTCCTCTGATTGTCTGCAATCATTTTCTTCAAGATCCTTACTAGGTTCTTATTGGTTGATTCCACGACTCCATTCCCTTGTGGATAGTAGTTTGCAGAATATATGATTATGATTCCTTTATCTAGAGAAAAAATTGTTAGTAGGGTTGAATAAAAGTAAGAGACATTATCAAAAACAAGAATGGAAGGCATACCAAACCTTGTGATCAGTTGTTGTTCTATGAATTGGATTACCTCCATTTCATTTATGTGAGTTAGAGGGATGGCCTCTGCCCATTTCATGAAATAGTCCATAGCAGTCAGTATGTATCTATGTTGTTTTGAATAACCCAGGGTAATATCTCCTATGACGTATAACCCCCATTTCTCGAATGTTCTGGATATGGCCACTGGTTGGAGTGGGACAACTGCTCTTTGTTCTCTCCCCACACTTATTTGACAAGTTTTGCAGTTTTTAGTGTATGTATGAGCGTCTCTAAACAACATACGCCAGTTATAGCTAGCCCTCAGTATGTTGTGAGCGGTGGTATTCCCTACAAAGTGTCCACCCACAGGACCATCATGGAGCTCCTTTAGAACCTTGTCTGCATCTTCGTGTTCGAGACATCTCAAAATTACCCCATCATAATTTATGTGGAAAAGAACCGAATTTATGAGGCGATATTGTGCCAATTTTATCCCGAGAACTCTCCTTTCCTTAGGGATTAGGTTTTTGGGGCAAGTCCCATGATGCAGGAGATAAATTATTTTTCCATACCAAGACTTATTCTCATGGAGAACATATAAATCTTCACTACACCATAACACCAATTCATTCTCCCACCCGGAGTCTTCATTTACTTGGTATTGCGCTTCAACGACTAGTTTTCACAATCCTTGCCCCTTAAATAGTTTGGCAGGTTTTATATCTAGATCAAATTCTTGGACAACTTCCATCCAATTTCTTCTTATTTCCCCCATCTCCTGTTGAGTGAATAGGGATCGGACTGTGAGATGAGGCACAATGAATTTGGTGTGACTTTTTAGGATGTAAGATCTGAAATGTTTTACTGCTTTGTATACCACATAAGCCTCTTTGTCTATAGCAGGATAATTCAGTTCTACCCCTTGGAAATTAGTGCTCATAAATGAGACTTGTGCCTCATTGTTGTCTTCATCCTTCTGAGTCAATACTGCAATTAAATATTGGTTGGATGCAAAAGTATAGAGGAACAAAGCTTTACTAAAGTCAAGACTTCACAACACTAGAGATTGAGATATTGTAGTCTTAATATTGCTGAAAGTATTTTTTTGTTCATCATCCCACTCAAAATCAACATCCTTACAGATCATTTTTTGTAAGGGTTTGATAGTTTCAGTGAAATCGGGAGTGAAATTCCTCACAAAATTGATCTTCCCAAAGAAGGATTGCATAGAACTTTTGTTGTGGGGTAAGTGAAGCTGAGATATTGCCTTAATTCATTCTGGGTCTATGCAAATTCTTGCTTGATATATAATATGACCTAGTAATTTCCCTTCCATGAAACCAAAGAAATTTTTCTTAGGGTTTAAAGATATACCATATTTTCTACACCTTTCGAAAATCTGGGTTAGATGTTGGATGTGATCTTATCTGTTCTTTGAATACATAGTCACATCGTCCAAATAGTCTACTACATACTTGTTGATCAATCCATGAAAATCTATGTCCATGGCCCTCTGGAAGGTTTCCCTTGCATTAATTAAACTAAAGGGCATGCATTTATAAGCAAAGGTTCCCCACTTGGTTCGGAAGGTAGTTTTCAATCGGTCTTCCTCTGAAACTAGAACCTGGTTGTAACCTGAAAAATCGTCTAACATGGAGAAAGTTTCAGAACCAAACACAGTCTGCAAGAGCTGTTCCATTGGTGGGACTGGGGATTTATCCTTTTCTGATGCTCTGCTGAGGTTTCTGAAATCCACACACATGCAAATTTCCGCAAACGTTTTCCTGACAGAAACAAAATTTTCTACCCAAACAAAGTGTCTAACTTGAAAGATAATTTTAACATCTAGTAGTTTCTTTAACTCTTGACACATGAGGGGTTCCAGAGATAGGTGGTACTTCCATAGTTTTTGTTGAAAGGTTTTTAATCTAGATTTTAAAGTGATTGTGTATTCAATAATACGAGTGTCATAATTTTTCAGATCTCATTAGGACCACGCAAAAACATCTTGATTTTCTCTGAAAAGTTTGAGATAGGCTTTCCTTTATTCTTTAGACACTGTCTTTCCTAAATTTATATTTTGGGGGTTTTCTGGGGTTCCTAGATTTATAGTCTCGTACATGGGATATGAGTTCCCTATCTTTGTGTTTGTTGACCCTTTAAATATTTCCCTTAAGTCAAAGAGGTTCTCCAAATTGGCTACCCCTTTTGGTATCATGTGAAACTTTGGTTTGTTACTAGAGTGATCTATTTCACCTCTTTGTTCATGAGAATTAGTTTCTACTAATTGTTCTTGGAATACTTCATCATCAATAGCCAAGTCTTTAAAATTTTCCTAATTGGTCAAGAAGTTTATAATCTATTCATCTCCTTCAAATACCTTCCAATTAGAAATATTGTTGTGAATTGATGGTTTGTAGAGTAGTTCCACAGTGAACCTGGATGCTTCATAGTCTTGTAAAGGAGATAGCCATGAGGAAACAATGGCCAGTGAATCAACAAGAGTATTCATTATCATGTAATTGCTCTTATATTCAAGGCCTCAAAAAGTTCTATTAGCCTCTGCACTTCCAGTTGATAATTCCTCACGTGGGGAGAGTTGCAATGTATATTATTATTTACTTTCCTGACGATAATATCAGAGTCCCCAAAAAATTTTAGTTCTTTAACGTTTAAGTCAATGGATTTCTTTAGTCCTTGCACTAATGCTTCATACTCGACAGTATTATTAGTGCATTCAAATTCTAGTCTGCAGGATAAGAAGTTTTTTTCCCCTTCGGGTCAATGAGGATACATTCCGCTCCTGACCCTGCTTGCGATTTAGACCCATCAAAGTATAGGGTCCAAACTTGTGAGCAAAAATCATCAGCTTCTCCATGCCTAATAACTTCCTCCTCTCCATTTATTTTTTATGTGGTTTCCAACAAAGGTTCTTGACAAAAGAGGGTTTCTTCTACTGCTACCAGTAGATTTACTTGAAAAGTCATTTCAGAGTTTCGAGTAAGAGTTACATTAGATGAGAGAGGAGTAAAATTGTTGAAACTAGAATCGCAGGAGTAGTTGCATAGCGTGAGGGAATCTACCGATGAGGGTTCGTTGAAGGCTTCTAAATCGGAGACAATATATTTGATATACCTTTCCATATCAATCCTAATCATGTTTGTGTGTACCTTTAATGACAACCAAAGGTGAATCTAGTCCGTGCTAAAGTATGCATTCAACTTCTTGGACCAATATCGACTAAGTAGCAGTCCATAAGATTCTGGTATATCCACTACAATGATGTCAATTACTTGAAAAAATTTCGGGTGTGTAGCCATTCTGATCATGACGTCCTTGAGTTCCCCAATAACTTTTACCTGATTTTTGTCTAGTTGTATAACGTGTTTATCACTTTTGAGCAGGACTGCATTTAATTTCTTGCAGATAGATAATGACATGACATTGGAGGAAGCCCCTGAGTCAACTAAAAAATTATGGAGGTTTTTGTTGAAGACTTCAAACGTTAAAAGGAAAGGTGGGACAACAGGCTTTCCTTTTTTATCTATAGAGAAAGTGTTCACATTCAGTTTATTCTTTAGGTCTTTGGGAGCTGGGGTTTCCCCTTGGTCTGTGCTTTTTATAGGTATTTCTACTGACTTTAAGGCTTGTAACATAAAGTCCTTTTGTTGGGGAATTCTGCACATATCCATGACCAATACATTTTCCTTCAATCTTTTTAAATATTCTACTATGTTGTAGTCTAGCTTGGGTGATTCTCGTGTAAGGATGTTTATAGGATTTATTTGGGAGAGAAAAGGTGCTTTCAATTGATCGACTATTTTTTTTCCTCTCGAGTTTTGGACAATGGTAAGGTCATTTGAGACCAACTAACCCTTACTTCAGGTTTGTATAGCCAAAACCTCAGCAGGTGGTTCTTGAATCTCATATATATCATCAGAAGGCATTGGAAAGTCAGGATCCCACAACAACATGGATGTTTCTTCCAATGGGTCCACTTCCTCATGATTTGCAATATTTACCGCTGAGCCGCTTGATTGTTCTGTAAGGGAGACTTCATCTAGGAACCGATTGGCCATCAAATTTATGGCATGCACCCATTGTGGACAGTCTCTTTCAGAATGTTTCTCTTGATGATATGTACAAAAAGAGTCGAATGCTACATTGCACAGGTCGATGTTTAAGTTGGATGGGGGAGGTTCAATTTCTTTGAACAATGGGTTTCTCTTAAAAAAGTGTTTATAAGGCCTTTGGCCTTGGTTTCCTTCTCCTACATTTCTTTTCATGTCTACGATTTCATTTGACAATTTCTTTATCATCTGTTGTAGGTCTTCTATGACTCCACTTCCCTTTTCGAGACCTTGTTCTGTTTGTTTTCCCGGGGGTTTGGTCAACAAGAGTCATCTCCTGGGTGGAGTTTGAGCTTCCTTCCTAACTAGTGATACTTGTCCCTCTTTACATCCCTTCATTTGGAATTCTATTGTTTTGGCTTCCTCGAAATTTTCAGCTAGGGTATGTTTGGAAACTCTTTTTACAAACATGGAAATAGAAGTAGGGAGAGCATTAACATATACCTCAATTTGCAACTCTTGAGTGGGTTTAGCTTTGTGTTGAAATTCATTCAGGATAGTGGTAAATCATTGATTGAAGTCTTTAACCTTTTCTTTTTAACTCATGGTGGCGGCGAACAGTTCAACCATTAAAGCTCATGTAGTTTTTTCTTCTGCAAATTTGTCTAAAAAATCTTTTTGAAACTTTGTCCAACTAGTTATGGACCCTACAAGAAAGTTAAAATACCACATGGAGGCAAAATTCTCAAAGGTATAGGGAAAAATCGTGCATACTACATCTTCATGTTGGACATTCATCAATCTAATAGCTAGTATGAACTTTTTAATATGGTCTTAAGACAATCCATAGGTTTCAGGGTTGAATTTGGGGAGTAACTTCTCTGGATGTCGAGGGAGGTTATGTACCCGTCTATGGATTTCCAAACCATCTATGGCCAACAAAGGTTGATTATTTTAAGGTGGGTTTCTCATTTCCTCATTATGATCATTGTTATCTTCCATGTCATCGGACTCCAAAGATCATTTATCCAAGTTAAACCCTTCCTCGTCAGATTCAAAATCGTTGGGCTCAGAGTATTTACCAGCTGGTGTTTTAGGGATTAGATTAAGGGGATGTTCGATCTTAGTGAGGGAAAAATCTATCAAGTCTTCTATTGTGTGAACAAAAACCTGGTCGGGGGTGTTGACCACTAGTTTGCTTACTTGTTTTCTACGAGGAAGTAAAAAAGCTAAGGGTAATGATCCAATTTTTCGGGCATAAGCTCTTCTGATTCTTTTGAATTGGTTCAACTCCTAGTGGGGAAGAGCATAAGGTATTTCAGAGAATATATGATCTTCCTCTTGCTGGGGTGAGTTACTCGTTTTAGGAGTACTTATTTTATGTGGGATGCCTTGAGAATGACTAGACATCCATACATGCTCTTTTGAATCTGGAGGCTATATTGAATATTATATCATAAATATTGTTATCCATTCATTCATGGGCCCTCCTTCTAGAGCCAATTCTATTGAGGTGTCCTAAATCTCTTTAACTCAACAACAAGAACCAAACTCTCCACAGAGGCCCAATTAGACTCTATAGATTTTGATGGTGGAATTATTCTCCAGATCTTTTGATCTAGCCAATTTATCGATGGGATTTACGTAGTGATTGACATGATATCTTCTTATGGAAGTTCCTCGTTCAGTTTAAATGTTCTCTTTTTGTATTTTATTTTATTACATGGGTCTGATCAAAATATGTGTGCTGGTATAAACAAGATGGTAAAGGGGGTTCTTAACTACCGAAGAAGGCTGAGCTTGGGATAACCCTTGTGCTCAAGCATGCAGACAAAGATATTCAAACACGTGACAAGCCTAATACTAATACATTAACTTGTTGGTATTTCAATTATTGACTGGGATACAATTATTATAAGATGATGGCAAGAAAAATAGTTTCCTTAGCTCTAGCATTAATCACACATTAACACAATTATTTGCTTTCATCATTAGACACAAGAACTATAAAAAATATTGAAACAACTAACTTATCAATAGATTTAGAAACTCTTACTCATTACAACATCCATTAATGAAATAAGGTTAGAAGTAATTCCTCCTCAATCCAATCACACAACGCCTTTGATGAAAAACAAAAAATTGTCTCCGGTCCTAAACATGAATTCTCAATTAAGATAGTTCAAAAATAGTTCTTTACAATTCCAAAAATGAGGGTCTTTCCCAAAATCACCAACCTTTTTTTTTGTAAGTGAGTGTGAATTCCTGTATTATTGAGAGAAGTTATGATACAAAAAAGAAACGGGGAGTCCCTTGATTTGCAAAAAAGGAAACCAAATCAGGGATCCCAGAGTTGCGCTGTATAAGATGGCAGGGGGAGGGTTGAGCCGCCACCATGGGAAAACGACCCAGTTCTCTGAAGACAGTTTGATAAAATGAACCGTAACATATACAAAATACATAACCATAAAAAATGGGTAGCTCCTACACTGAATATAACTTGACCAGGGGCTGAACCTGTACTAGTCCAAGATGATGGGATGCCTTTCATCTCCATCGTTTCTAGCCTCATTCTCCCTCCTCTACTCCACCATGTGCATCTTTCTGATACAAGTTGGTGTTCCACTCCGATCTGCTGGATTGATGTCCATGTGGTGGACATAGCGTATGTAAAGGTCCAATTGGCCTGCCATTCATTCCATCTTTTCCTTCTGGCTCCTCTGGTCCTCAGCTAATCTTTTTTCACTTGCCTCAAGGTTACTGAGGCGACTCAGAATTTCTGTCAGCACCTTCTTGTGGTCTCTGATTGCCTCCCTGATGGTCTCTTTCTGGTCAACGCTCATCTTACCTATCAACATTTTTGTTCTCCAGGGCTCCTCCACTGTTTTGTGGTAGAGTGTTGTTCTAGGCTGTGTGGCCCCTGGGTTCCTTATCCCGTCTGCTTGCTGAATTAGTTATGTCCAGGCTTTGCCCTTGCATGTGGTGTTGATTTCTTTCTCCCACCTATTGATGATCGCTTTTCCCTTTGGATCGACATGCGTGAGAAAGGTACCCTTGGTTTCTATGGCTTCTTACTCCATCCTTGTAATCCTCCAGGTGCTTGGTAGAGGTTCTTTCCCATGGGGACCTCTCTTACTATGGGTTTTCTTCATTAGTACCATATCGTCTTGTTTTTGGTGGTTTTTTCTTGGGGTTCTTCTCCTGTTCCTATTCGCCCCTTTCTGGTAAGTGAGATGGCCTCTGTAATTGCTTCTCTCTAGTCTGTGGCTATTCCTATTGTTTCTTATTTTATGGGATCTCCCTGAATGCGGCCTCATCTTGGAAATCATGATCCGCTCGTAAAGGTGTACCTTCTGATCCTTTTTCACTGTTTCAGAGTGTGTGCTCTCGGTATCTCTATCGTAATCCCTGTGCCAATCCTTTTCCCTTCATGCTGTACGAAAATCTTTACCACTCCTTGTATCTGTACTTGGGTGAGGTGTACCCATACTTGGCCATGGAAATCCTTTTTGTTCTTTGTCCTTTGCCGCCTGTTGATTATATTTTTTGTTTTACCATGGGAAACCCCTGTACTTCTTCCTATTGATAGGACCATGGTGTCGTACCTCCTCTTGTTGTGTGAGCTAGCACTACTACATATTGAAAAATTTGCGACGACCACATGTGATGAAAGTACTCTTTCATCGCAACATGCAAAAGAAAAGTTATTTTTTTCTAAATCTATCCCATGTTCATTGCAATCTCAACGCCTACTGTTTGACTGAATTATAATGGCCAATGTTCGTCTCATAAGCGATGTAGTTAGATTGTTCGTCGCATAAGCGACGAAAGTTGACCATAATAATTTAGTCATACTTTACCGTTGAAAATGACCTAAAATTGGCCTATAAATATTTGACGATTTAAATATGTTGCGACAATCTTGTTATAACAATGACGGTTCTGAAAGGGTATTTTTATGCGGAAAAATGTCACAAAATGTTGTTAGAGGTGGGGAAAAAAGTAAAGTGGGTGAAAAGGGTGATGGTAGATGTTATTTCCCTTGTAAAAAATGTTGCCTCAGACGTCCCGTAAGAATTTTAATAGCAACAACTACAAAACATTGTAGGAAATATGGTTACATTGATGGTGGTTCGAATGAATATCATCCCATGGTAATTAGCTATATATTCATTATCGTTTTTTGATTTTGTCAAATTTATATAAAATTATATATATGTATATATATTGGTTGAATGTTTCTTATAGTATACACTAATTTTGCATGATTGTTTGTAATTATAAAGTTAGAGTTTCCCTTTAACTTTTCGCATAATATTGCACCAAGTATTAGTAGAAATCATGTTGTACAAGATGAGGAACATCATCATGACCAAGCAAATGAGGATCTCATGGAAGAACATGATGGGACAAATCAAGTTAATGATCCCATGGAATAAGATGATGGGACAAATCAAATGATCCAAGATTTGTTTTCACAACCGGATGAGGATGGGGAAAATGCTGGTATTTATGATGAACGTCTATTAGAAAAGGCAAATAAACAACTTTATGAAGGATCAAGAGCAAATCTTCTCTCTGATACATTGTTGTTGGTGAACTTAAAGGCTATGAATAATTTTTTGAACACTTGTATGACACATATACTAAGGTATGTAATATGTTTCATCTCATACTGTACATAAATGTTGATTTTTTTATATTTGTTTTTAGTGTTAATTAATGTGTAAAATAAGAATGCATTTTTTACGATTAATATTCTTACATTAACTAGTTGTTTGTTACATTGTAGATTGTTAGGTGAATTTTTGTTACCATCATCAAATATTTTACCTCGCACATATCGAGGTTTGCATGCCATTATGAAAGACATTGGAATGGATTATCAAACTATAGATGCATGTCCTAATGACCATATTATATATTATGGAAAACATGCTTCGAAAACCGAATGTCCACAATGTCTTATTAGTAGATATCAAACCGATCAAGTAACAAAAAGGGTGCCTCGAAAGGTTCTTCGTCATATTCCCATAATTCCACGTTTGCAGTGATTGTTCAGGTGTGAAAGCATAGCACAATTTATGGATTTCCATGCACATAACATAAGTGAAGATGGTGTTCTTTGAATGCCTGCCGATGGTTCTGTATTTAGGAAAATTGAGGAAAATGGGCATATTTCAAAGATGAACCTCGTAATGTTAGGCTTTCATTGGCAGCTGACGGTGGTAATCCATTAGGAGAGCTTAGGTATATTTACTCAGTGTGGCCTATTTTTGTTATCAACAATAACATTCCTCCTTGGATTTGAATAAAGAGGGAGCACATAATGTTGACAATGATTGTTCTAGGTATTTTTTTACATTAATTTTTTGAATTTAACATTTTAATTTGTTTCAATTTTTGCATAATATATTTTGTTTATTTATTTAATTATATATATTACGTGATATCATTCCTTTAGTAATTATGTGTAATTTCAAACAATTAGGTAAGTACCAGGTTAAATATATGAATGTATATGTCGAGCCTCTTATCGACGAGCTACTAAAGTTATGGGCTGGCATCATAATGTACGACTTATGTAAACCAATCCGGGAGAAGAAATTTAAATTCCGTGGAATACTTTTATGGACAATTCATGATACCTTTGGACTAACACATTTTTTTGGTATGTATAAGCACTCTAATATTGCTCTTTAATACTATACAATATTTTAATGTTATCATGGTGTCTGTTTACTTTTTAAATAATCTCATTGTATAATTGACATTAATCCATTTGTTGCATGTCTTCAAACAAAGGGTAAATTTGCATGTCTAGTTTGTGGCCCTAAGATGAAGTATCGTCATTCAAAGAGTTTAGGAAAGATGGTATTTTATGAGTATAGGAACCTTCTTCCTAAGAACCATAGGTATCGTACTACTGAAAAACATCTTTTCAATGGGAAAGAAGAGACTGGTTTAAAACCACGAAGAATGACACCTCACCTATGGAGGTTGAAATATAATAGAAATAATCAAGGTACTCAATTTCATAATGTATCGTAGATAGTGTAATGTTTTGAATGTTTGTTTTAATCATTGAATTTATTTTACCGTATTTGATAATTATTTTTGTGATTTCTTTTATGCTTCATGAAAGCTGCAATCATCATGAAGGTATTAATAATGGGCTTCCACGAGGAATGAAATATTATCCCACTTAATTCATGAGGTTTCCCTACTATGAGGAGATAAAAATAGCTCATTTGTTTGATAAAATGCATATCGGTAAGAATGTGACTGAAATGTTATGGCGAATCATAGATGGTAGGAGGGACAAAGACCAAATTGTCAAAATTTGTACTAACATTCAGGAAGCCAATCATGCAATGTGAAGTATGATCCGATATTCAAATAGATCAGATGGAGTACTAGACCAAAATAACCTTCCATGGTTATTAACAAAGCAACAAAGAAATGATGTAAAAGAGGTCATTCAAAGAATTAAATTTCCCACGGGTTTTTCTTCAAACATAAAAAACATCTTAATGAAGAAAGGTGAATTTGGTGGGGTAAAAACACATGATTGGCATACCTTCATTAAGGTAATAATTTTGGTATACATATTTATATATATTGGC
>JZKD02S1078999.1:151398-168702 GCA_000966675.3 Picea glauca | reverse complement strand
ATGCATCTTTTACATATCTGACATATTGCAGTTGAAACACCACAAGGCTATGTGGTGCAATGGTTGTAAATTTTGCATCAAACAATTGGATGAAACAAGGAAAACTTTTGATAGTAGGATAACTGTAGTATTCCAGGTTACTAATGTTTCCTCTAGGAGTGACAGACATCCCCGAGATTCTGAAAATAGATACAATGGGTATTTAAACGATATACTATAGTGTGACTTTAATTCCTTCAAACTAGTTTTGTTTGATGTAAAATGGTATAGGTTACGAATGCATGAACATGATGAGGAAAGAACTATTATTCAACATGCCAACGGATTTCCAATGATTAAAACAATGATGTTTGAAAGAGGACATGATCGCTATGTTTTTCCAAGACAATGTGAACAGGTCTTTTACTCGAATGTTCCAGGTGAAAGGGATTGGTCATTTTTTATTAGATATGATCCAAGAGGAAGGCCAATCAAGTATACTCATTTACAGGAAGAAGATGATATTGAAGATCAAGAAGATGATTTGACATAATATCAGACAAATTCGGAAGATCATGGAGGGTCGACAGATGAAGAAGACGAAGAAGATGATGGTCTAGGCATAGGAGACAATGTTGCAATTACTAATGATGATGTTGATGAAAATATTCTCGAAAATGACATTGATGACGATGATGATATCATCAATCCTTTCAACATCGTTTCAGAACTAGATGATGATACAGATGTTGAGTTCGATGAAGAATATCAAGATAGAGAATAAGGATGATTACATAGATGTTGAGGTTGGATTAGGTATGTGATTATATAATATTTTAATTTGTATGCATTATTCTCTTAAAATAATTTACTTTTAATGTCATTGGTTAATTACATGTTTTTAAGTTTTATGTGACGTTTTTATATCCTAGTTTACATGTTGTTTAATTATTATTTCAAACCTGAAAATAGTTGTCAATATAGTAAAGAACATGGTAGACTAAAAATATCATTTAGAAACACATAATTTCATGTACCCTCATTAATTTTTGTTTTTGTAGTTTCTATGCATGAATCTTAGTAGGACGTTGCTTTCGATTATTTTATATTTTATAGATTGGGTTTTGGGGATCAATTGAGAGTGATGTGAGGGGGAGGGGAGGGGCCATGTGAGCTTCCACCTTCACATGGTTGGCCTTGTTTAGTAGAGGACAAATTATTCTTGAAACCAAGAGAATATCTTTCATTTTTATACCATCATGATCGTATAATATTTCATCAATATTGTTACCTATTTGAATCTTCTTAGAATTGAGATTCATTACATAGTCGTTGAGAAAAGACAAAAGACTTATGTATGCACTGGAATTTGTCATGTATACTATTACACATCAACATTACTCAATTTGACAAGTGTCGCAAGTGTCGCATGTTTTTCACAAGTGTCGCAAGTGTCAAGCAAAGCATACTGCCATGATACATATGTCATACTTATGACGACACTAAGGAGACACTTAAAATTCCTCAAACACTTGATTTGAAGGAAGAGGAATGGTTAACTGAAGTTAAGAACCTCTTTCCACCTGACAGAATCATTGAATCTAAGGTTTTAGAAGACAACGCTCCCCTATATCACTCTTAGGAGCACTGGTGCTCCCCCATAAAGTGCTAGGGAGCGTTATAACACCAAACAACCCTTCTAAAGGAGTGCTATGGATTTCAAGAGAGTTGGCACCCCCCTAAAGCCTACTAGGGAGATCTATAGCGCTCCGATGGCCTTTTTGAGGGAGCGCTACCTATTCCGGGCAACAGTTGATCTATTGAGGAGAATAAGGGGAAGATCTTTCAATCTTGGAAGGCAGTTGCATTCAAATTTCTAGTTTTGCCATGATCTTAGGAGAAGATCTCTGACTTAAGGAGGGAAATCCTCAACTTACCCTAAAGATACCTCAAGAGGTTAGGCCTCTCTAAACCTATATAAACAGGCTCTATCATGATGGAAAGGAGGAAGAATTAGAAGCATGAAACCTATGATCTCATAGGAAACACATAGTGAACTAGAGGAAAGTAGTCAGTGAAGTTGGTGTCATCTGGATCGCGGACCTTTTGAGCAAGGGTTAGACAAAGGGGACTTGACGAAGCTGTTGCATTCGCATATACGGTTGTAAGTTACTTCTGTCATTGTTCTCATTAATATGACATGCTTGGCCTGTTTCTTTCTAGTTTGTGTTTAATCTCAGATGAACTTGTCTATGATAGATAGGTCTATTTCAAGATAATATCAATAGAGTAGGAAGTGGTTGTACTATTGTTTGTCTATAGGGCTCATCGAGGAGCAAAAGATTGGAGCTCAACTCGGAGCGTGTAGGGACAAACGCCAGTAAAAGGTACTTCTTTTCTCCTTCCTCCTCATGCATTAGTTTGTATAGATCTGAAAGGAAGTCAGTGTCCACGTTAAGCATCTTTTGTCTTAAGAGTTAAGAGTCTAGCTCTCAAGAGGAGATCTGCCTGTCCACAGGGAGATTTCCCTTCAACAGAAACTGGCGACTCCACTAGGGAGAATCGAATCGAAACTTTTGGTTTTGATTTTTCCTCATAGACCTTGTCTTACCCTTTGATTGTTTTCAGACCTTCTTCACCCCTTTTTTCTTGATTTCATGTGCTGATTGACTCCTTACCCCATCACACTCAGCTTGATTGCCAAAATTTGATTGAAATTTTAGATTTTTGGACATTTTCATGAGATTTTTAAGCCTGATGCCCCTGTGGCTATGTTAATAGAGCACCAACACTCCCTGGATGTGTTAGACAGAGCGCTATAATTCTTGGTGCCCCTTACACCAGAGCGCCATCCCTCTTTTGGCAAAAAAATTTCCAGAATTGCTTTTCCAGGGTCCAGTCTCTGTGTACCACTTGCTAAGCCCCTTTGTGAGTCAATGCCTCTTCCCACTGAACTTTGAAATCCTTCCTTCTAAGGAAAAAATACCTTTTTGTTTAGATTTTGTGGCCTTCTTCATTTATTTTTTGAATTTTTCTGCTGTTGGGAGTTTGAAATCAATGCACTGTTTTTCTCTCCTTTTTGACTGAGCAAAAAACTCTAGTGAAGGACATCAGAAGTCTATGAATCCCTTCATTTGGTATTTGTTGAGGTCATTGTTCTTCAACATCTCTCTTTTGTGTGAAATTGTTGATTTTCTATATTTTCTTCTTATTTTCGATCACAACAAGAGAGTGTATTGTTTGTACGCAACCTACTTATGCTTGTCTGAGTTTTCCTTGATCCAAAAGGATAATTGGTAGGAGAAGTGTCATTTTGAATTAATCATTATTCTCACACAAACAATAAAGAAACATATTCATGATTGATTTGCATATTAGAAGATATTTCCAAAAAGTTTTAGCACCACATTGGATTTGATTGAAAAAATTTGTTTGAGGACATTCCTTATTAGTTCTTGTTAGCGAAAATAACTCTCTCTCTCTCTCCCTTAAATAGATATTCATCAAAAAGAAATAATTTCTTATCATCTTTGATGCATTTTTTGGGGATTGAGTCATCATTCCATCCGTTTCACTTTCATGCACCCCTTTTGAGTAAAGAACATCTATAAAATGAACGTTAATTAAAAACTATCTAGAACATTTTTTTCTAGGATCCTCCACCAACAGTAGACTAGGATTATCACTTTGGATTAGGCTTTGAGCATAACTCTCCAAAGTTTCCAAAACAAACATTAGCATCCTAAGCTAGGGAGAGTCAAATCCAATTGTCGTATAAGTCCTCCTGGGATCCCCCTCTCACACAGGGGTTATGCATGAGGTCACACTCGAGAAAGCTACGGAGATTATCCCTCCATGGTTTGACTGATTATAGTGGTTAGATCATATTATGGGGATCGCTTAAAGGTATACCCACAATGTTGAGTGGAATCCTTTCAAGTTGATTTCGGGCTAGATACCCCGCCCGTACGTTCGGACTGGACTATCGACTGTACCTGCCCAGGGGCTAACTACGAATTGGTAACCTTAGTGGCCATAATCTTTAGGGTCTTACACAAGGTGACAGTGAAGGGAAGTCTCACTGTACTTGGAGCAGACATTGGTCAAACTCACTTAGGCTCTGTGGAGGGTAAATCCACAATTACTGCGTGGAAGCTTGCACCAAGGTGAAAGTCTATTAAGCAGGTCGCCATTGTAACTATTCCACAATATCCCAGCCCCTTCTTGACTTGATCACATGACGTTGGATTTCATCACTAACTAGCATGGTCATCGAGAGAAGATTTTGTCTGCTTGGTTGTGATTCTAGATTCTATTAGTGTATACTGCTTCTTTTCGGTAGTTGGCCATAGATTTTTTTCCCTGACCCTTTTTCGCCAACATCGACCCTCCATGTCGTTCCCAGAGGCTATAGGGACTTCCTCCAGAAAATATGGAAGAGAATACCCCTTTACCCCTTCATTCTATGGAGGAATCTCCTCAACAGAGCGAGGTTCACAACACTATAACCTCCCAAGAAGAAGTTCCCACCCCTTTAGAGAATTTTTGAATTGTTTCAGAGTCTCCAGAGGCTTTCCACATTCTTGAGGGATATGAGAGACGTGTTCTCCAACTAAATTTAGATAGTGAATTAGTCGTCATCAATCCTTCTGATGTTCCGACTGGGTCTCATTCAAACCCTCTAGTCGACGACCCCTTTTGGACCACAGACATTGTTTGAAGTCCACCGCGCATGGTGTGGCATCTTTATAGAACATGAATAGATGTCGATGTGCCTGTTACCTACACCGTACCCTTAAACCATTTTACCGGTACTACCATTTTTTTAGCTACAACATCCATTGATCCCAACACATCGTCCATTGGCCCAAGATCCACTTTTTCTCTCCAGATGGCTCACTCTACAATGGTCCTTCACGTTCCGACTATTCCCACTGGTAATGTGGTGGTTAGCCAAGTTGCAATTGGCACACCACTAACACCTAGACCTGCATCATCACTCCCTTTTGGGTACAAAGCACTGAATTCTTCCATTGTCACTACTACCCAAGTTATTCCTGGAAGTTCTATACCTATACAACAACCCAGAGGGACCAGTCTTGGCGGCTTTAACCCATTAAGTAGCACCGGTCAATCGTTTACGTCTGGTTCCCAAATTCCAGGAACTCCACCTCAAGCTGGGGGGAATCCCCCCACCGGAGGACAACTTCCATTTAGAAGGAACCCTCATGCTAGGGGGCAACCTCAATCCGGAGACTACCATCAACCGTATGGACAAAATGTGTCTACTACACCCAATCCGTGGAATGTCCCTTTTCTAGTAAACCCACAATTCTCGGGGGGACACAATCCTCAAACTCCACAACAACCTCTTCCCCCTCAAGAGACCCATCTATATCCTCCTTATGGACAAATACCAAATCTATCTTATAATCCTCAAAACCCATCTGGTTATCCTCCGCTCGCGCATGTTTCTCGAACCTCCTCAAATCCTGTGTACCCTAGTCAACACCAACCTTATACAAGAGGGCCCACTAGTTATAATTATCTGACTAAACAAGTGTATGGTCCTACTGGTGTTCATATGCCACACCAGTATTACCCACGGGTTAACCGACAACTACCTTTCCTAGAGACTCTGGACCTCCCAGACTTGTCTCGGTTAACGAATGATCCTATTTTCCATTCTTCAGTTTGGCCAACTATTCCAGCTAAAATTCCTTCTAATATTCCAAAATTTGACGGAAAGTCCGGAGAAGACCCAAACAACCATGTGATGAATTTCCATTTGTGGTGTTCATCCAACTCCCTCATGGATGATTCTATACGTTTGTGTCTTTTCCAACAAACGCTTATGGGTTCTGCAGCAAAGTGGTATATTGAATTACCGCGTGCTTCTTTTCATGATTTCAACTCCCTTGCCATGTCCTTCCTCACACATTTCAAACTACCCATTCGATACGAGACGGGTACCGAACTATTGACCTCCCTTCATCAGACAACCTTCGTACATTTCTCTTATCATATTCATGAATGGAGACGACGACGAAGGTTAATCAAAGCAGTCATTCCTAACCAATTATTAGTGGAATGGTTCCCCAAATCATTGTTACCCTAGATCGCTCATGATGTTGCTATGGGTGGTGTAGTCATTGAGGAAGAGGCTATTGCTCGAGCTCAGTACTTAGATTTGGTTTATTCACAATCTCATACTCTGTACGAATTGATACCAAATGCTACCCGTGCCACTACTGATCCATCCAATCCATCATCTACTTCACACGCGGATGGAGTCATTGGCTCCGTCAAAACCTAATATACTTCCTAGTCGACTAGAAAAACCCAGCGGTCCGCTTCGAAGTCTTCTCCCAGTTCGACCACACCCTCTTCTACCTCCCCTCAAACACAAGTCTCTGAGGTGAATACGGTCCAATCGACCCCTTCACAATAATCTGGAGGCAAGAAGAAAGAAAGAAATAAACCAAAGAAAAACAATAACAATGAACAACCAAAAACTCAAACTCAAACCCCTACTACCGGAAAACAACCACAACGGAAACCCAAATTCCCATGTCTCATCTGTGGTGATGATCACTACACCCAAGACTGTCCACATTGCGATGAAGTGGCCAAACTTTTTAAGGGAAATTCACAACCTGCTGTGCTCACCTAGCCTTTTCCACAGCAGCAATCTTTGGTTGCTCAAACCCCCACTCCGGGGGGCAGTTCCAACCAATCCCATGATGAGGCCTCAACAAGTGTCCACATTTACATGTTTAATGGGATTAATCTGACCACTCACACAACAACATATGACACACCGATTAAACCTGATAAGCCGAAGACTACTAACGGTTCCTTACCGGACCCATCACCATCTTCCCTTAGTCCTCCATCTGCTATCCCTCCATCTGGGCCGCTCCAGATCGAGAAACCTTCATTTGACTCCATCCTACACCCTCCTAAGAGCATTATCCATAAATCTACCTTTAATCCTAGTTCAAGGGCTGCCTAAAACTACAACATCGTTGAAGATTTGGCTCAAGCATCGTGTGCTATGTCTTCCTTGGAAATTCTACAACACTGTCCCAGCCAACGTAGAACACTCTTAGCTGCCATCAGTGCTTTCGATCCTGAGTCATCTAATAACCTCATGTTTAATCTGGATGATCATCATCCTCGACTCTCCCACCAACTAGCTTTTCAGATCGATGTTGTTGTTCACAATCAACAAATCCACCGAACTATCTTGGATGAGGGAGCCTCTACTTGTGTCATGTCTTTAGTTTGTTGGAAAGGCTTGAAATCACCTGCCCTTAACAAATCCCCCATAATGTTACGCACTTTCGATGGGCGAGTTTTTCATCCTCATGGACTTTTACAATCCTTAGTCGTTCAGTTGGGTGGCAAAATTGTTACTGTTGATGTCGAGGTGGTCGATGCCCCCCTCGATTACAACCTACTACTCGGAATAAGTTGGTTCTATGCTATGACTTTCATCGCCTTGTCGGTGTTTCGATGTGTATAATTCCCCCATCAAGGAAAAATTGTCACTATCGATCAACTAGATTTTTGTACACCCAACGCTCGTGCCCCTGTTACCAACAACATTCCTTTTTTGGGAGACCACAAAGTTACATATGAAAGCATTGGTGTTGGCTTGTTGAAAGATTCTAGCCTTATGGGTACCTTCCCTACACCACTTCCACCCACCACACATCATATTGCCACTGTCAATATGATTTTGACTATGGCTTATCAATATTTGGAATCATCTGACCCTTGGATTGTACCTAGTCCTATGGAATTCGATGTGCTAGGTGACACCATGCCACTTAGCCCAGCCGAGGCCACATACGTGGCTATTCAATCTGCCTCTCCCTCCCCAGACAAAACCCGTCTATTGGCACCTGATTCCTACTCGATCCCATCATGGTTGGATTCCCTATCATCTGCAATCGATTACATTCCCCATATTTTTCCCTTCGACGAATCCATAATGGAAATGCTTAGTATCAACAATGTACCTTGGGATGATAACAATCACCAATCCTCTTTTCTTCCGCCTCTAGAAGAAATTCACCAAGACATACACTCTGCCTTCCCTCCTGATGTTACCCATTCCCCACAATCTCCCATCCTCACACAAGACACTCTTTCTGAGGGGAATATGGGTAATATCTCTACTACGATCGTTATTGATATTTCGATCAAAGAAGGCATTATGGAAAACATTAACCTTGGTGCTAATTGCACACCTGAAGAAGTGGTATCTTATACCACTCTATTTAAAAAATTCCACGTTGTCTTCGCTTGGAGCTATGAAGAAATGCCAGGAATCAACCCCTCGATCATCGTGCACGAAATCAAGACTTACCCAGGTGTGAAACCTGTTCAACAGAAACTCCGCCCGGTTCATCCCAAGAAAATCACAGCCATAAAGGCAGAAGTTAAGAAACTTTTAAAATCTGGATTTATCTATCTTGTCCCTTTGACAGAATGGGTCTCCAACCTTGTTCCGGTTGCCAAAAAACAGGGGCCATCCGTGTATGTGTTGACTATCGGGATCTCAATAAGGCTTGTCCAAAGGAAAAATACCCTACGCCCTTCATCGACCAGATCATTGATAATTGTGCTGGGAGCGCAATCTTCTCTTTCATGGATGGTTTCTCTGAGTATAACCAGATTGAAATTTTACCTACTGATCAACATAAGACAAACTTTATCTACCCATGGGGAACTTTCGCCTATCGAAAGCTACCTTTTGGTCTCAAAAATGCTGGTGCTACTTTCCAGTGGGCCATGTCATATGATTTCCATGATATCAAGCATATTGTAGAACCTTACCTTGACAAATTACCTGCCCACTCATCCAATCGATTAGATCACATTGATCACTTACAGGCTATTTTTCTTCGATGCCAGTTTTACCGTATCCGGTTGAACCCACATAAGTGTATTTTTGCTGTCGAATCCGGTCAACTCCTTGGTTTTGTTTTCTCCAAATATGGGATTTGAGTGGATCCCTTAAAGATTAAGGCTATTCTGGCCTTACCCCCACCTACTAGTTTGACCGAACTCCAGAGTTTGTAAGGAAAAGAAAACTTCCTTCGTCGTTTCATTTGCAACTACACTAAGATAACTAAAGGATTCATGCGATTGTTGTAGAAAAACACCCCTTTCATCTGGGATGACATTTCTCAATGATCATTTGATGCTCTCAAGCATGCCTTGACCCACACACCTTTGTTGGACCCTCCAGAGTATACAAAGGACTACATCCTTTACTTAGCCGCCTCCACTTCCACTATTGAAATGGTGTTAGTTCAGGAGGACCCCAACAGTGAGGAACATGTGATATATTACCTGAGAAAGAGTCTATATAGACCCAAACTCCGATATTCACATGTAGAGAAACTGGCTCTGGCAGCCGTCATCGCTGTCCAGAGATTTTGCCATTACATCCTACTATGCACCACCACGGTGATTGCGGACTCAAACCCCATGTACCATGTCTTGACACATCAAGTGCTTGGGGGAAAATACTCTAAATGGATCGTCATCCTTCAAGAATTCAATCTTGAATTTGCGAAGTCCAAAGCCAAAAAGTCCCTAGTGTTTGCGGAGCTTATTTGTGACATCGCCCATGCTGATGAAGATATCGAACCTAGAGATTCTCTTCCTGACGAAACTCTTTTCCTCATCAGCACCTCTGGTCCTTGGTATGGAGACATCCTCCTTTATCTCCAAACCCAACACTTTCAACCTAACACTTCCCATGAAGAGCGTCGATGTATTTTCCACCATTCTCGCCATTATCTTATCGTCAGCGACACCTTGTATCACCATGGTATTGATACTATCCTTCAACGATGTTTGATTCATGTAGAGGCTGAACGCATTCTAAATGAATGTCACCTTGGAGCCTATGGCGGTCACCTTTCTGGGATGGCCACAGCCCAAACAATTCTACGTGCCGGCTATTTTTGGCCCTCAATTTTCAAAGATTGTATTGAGGCAGTCAAAAAATGCCCACCCTCCCAAGTTTTTAATAACAAGGCACGCACCCACCCTACTACGCTACACCCCGTTATCACCATCGACCCCTTTGCCAAGTGGGGCATCGATTTCATGCAACGTAAGCCTACCTCAGCCGGGGGGCATGGTTATATAATCGTCGTCGTCGACTACTTTACAAAATGGGTTGAGGCTATGCCTACCTCTCTGAATGATGATTGTACCATAGCTCTTTTTGTTTTTAACCACATCATAACTCATTTTGGTGTACCACGCGTTATTGTCATTAATCACGGTGCACAGTTTAAGAACTAGATGATGAGTGAATTGCATGCCAAGTTGGGTTTTCGCCGTGAAAACTCATCCCCATACTATCCTCAGGCCAACGGACAAGTTGACGCGATCAACAAGGTCCTCAAAACCATGATTCAGCACATGGTAGGGGAAAATAAGACATCTTGACATCTACAACTTTTCTCCGCTCTCTGGGCTTACCGTACTTCCGTGAAAACCGCAACTAGGTTCACTCCTTTCCAGTTAGTGTACGACATCAAAGCTATTTTACCAATCGAGTGTGAGATTCCATCTCTGAAACTTAAAGTAGAACTCCTACCCCATACTTCTGTCGAAGAAGAACGTTTCTTATATCTAACCAAACTGGATGAAACACATCATGATGTTGCTCTCGTTAATGAGGCACTTCAGAAATGGATAAAAAATCAATACGACAAATCCGTCCTTCCTTGGACTTTTGCAGAAGGAGACTTAGTCCTCGTCTATGACCAGGCTCATGAAAAACTAGGGCAGGTAAGTTATAACCTCTGTGGCATGGCCCTTACATTGTAAAACATGTTCTGCACAGAAGTGCCTATGAGTTAGTTGATTATGATGGAATCTCCCTGGGAAAGCCTTGGAACGGGCTTTACCTTAAAAAGTACTATTCCTAGATCACCTAGCATGTGTACTTTGTACATTATTGTATTTTAGTTTGGTGTGTCTGTTTCTTTTGCGTGCTCGAGTCTTTACATTTTCCACTCATAATTGTGCCTTGTGTTCTCATGCATAGATGACATCTTCCTTTCCTATCTTTTTTGGGTTTGCAGATGGCACTAGTCGACACACCCGGAACATTGCTTCGGCAGCATGGGTCATTTACCAATTTGATGAGGTGGTGAGTTCACGAGGTATTTGCTTAGGACCAATGACTAATAACATGACAAAATATCATGCTATCATCGGACTTTTGACCCAAGCCTCCTCCCTAGGTATCTCTCGTATCATTGTTAACCTAGACTCCCAACTCGTGGTCTATCAACTCAATCGTATCTACGCTATTCATAATCCTATCCTGCTACGTCTCCACCTACAAGTTCTCCGTCTTGAACGAATATTTGCTTACATCGAATACATACATATTCCAAGGGAACTCAACAATGTTTTAGATTCGTTAGCTAATTACATCATGGATCGGTATCTCACCCATAGATAAGGTTTCATGAAGGAAAACAAATTGAACATCATATGTAAATTAAAACACATCACATTAAAGACATCATCATTTACAAATATTTTGGCACTGTAAAAACTTGGAACTGTATATATATACATAGTGTGACTGAAAATGTTTTGATTACATCAAAAAAGTATTTGGAAGAGAAAAATTTTGGGTCTTTACACCCATACAACATCGTCCGACAAGTCATACAAAAAATGCAATCACCAAAGAGACTCTAATCTCTCTGCACTGTATTATGCTGAGAGTAACATATCACTATGCACACTACTCATCTCAGTAGGGAATTAACATTCTCGGGCACCCCCACAGTGTGTCTCTGTAGATGTAAAGGAACTTCTCTCCTCCATAGAGGAGGAATTCCCATCGTGAGGCCTTGAAGGTTTCTTTCAACCTCTCAGAGACCTATCACTGGTGCCCCGAGATCTACTGCAACTGGAGCACCCTCGCGACGTCCCGGTACTGGTATCTCAGTTGGGCACACTTCTCCCTTGTCTGCATGTTGAAAACAATGTATCCATTAAAAACTCTTCTACGTACTCAAAAAAAATATACATATGTTAAAAACTTAAAACAAAAAAACACTAGACAAGGTGTTGTTTAGTCTCTCACCTGACGCACCCAAATCTTCCCCTGCTGGTAGAATTAAATCCATGCTCTTGAGAAAGTCCACCTCATCATATGGAAAGCCTTCTATCCAAATATATTGGTGTCTCAGCCAAGCGAAGAAGTCACCGGTGAAACAGAACTCTAACTCTGCCACTAGTCTCGGAGATAGACTAGTCCACCATTCCATCTGTGGTTCTCCCACTGGTCATACCACCAATGCAATCTGAGGCTGCATCTGAGGGATGCACTCTAAGAAGAATGAGACCAAGAAAGAACCATATCCGAACTATTTCTTCCCCATCCTACACCTCGAAACATGTTCCTTCACATTCCGAAGAAACCATGCACTCCAATTAAATAGTGTTGGCTCCAAACATTGTACGCCATAAGCTACCTGTGATCTCGATGCCATATGTGCACTAGTGCTTCCTATCACACTCATGATGGAAAAAAAAATAGACCAAAGGGGTAACTCTCTAATATCCTTGATGGAGATTCTACCCCCCACCAGTGTTGCCCCTGGGACACAATGACGTGCCAGGTACACACCCACTTTCTCAGGAAGCACCCTCTGTCCAGAAAAATCTATAGGAACCCCTCTTTTCGAGAGGCCAGTCAAGAAATATACATCTTCCAACTCGATGGTTAGAAGTTGTGTTCCGATCTGAAACCCCTGCTCTACAACATCCCACAAGTTGATTATGTGTTTGAGGAGAAGGATCTCTTTCTTCATCTTTTGTAGCTTAAATAATTTGATAAGGCCACAATCTCTCAACGTGGCCCGCATATGAGGACTCCACAAAGCAGCCAAATCATCGAGCTCATGCTCCCATTCCTTCCACTCAATCATGGTCGTTGCCGAAATCACCTACAAACAAAAAAAAAACAAAGAATTTCATTATTCAATTTTTTGACAATTTCTTAAGAAATTTAAAAAACTTGAAATCTATTGCCCATACTGTTCAAAAAGGACCAGACCCTCCTTTTTATTACTCAATGATCAATACACAACAATAAAACGTTTTAAATTAAGATGATTTTCATAATGGCTACGTGGGCATATTTTTTATTTTCTTATGGATTCTTTAACAAAAATGACCTATCTACTCAAGTATCAAGGCGTTAGCATCTATGCTATCACCCTCTAAAAGAATTTTTGTAAATGAATGTCTTTTTCCCATCGCTTTCAATAGAGGCCGATTTGATCTTTTTTTGGACAATCTAGGGCTTCATTTTTTTATTTAAATGACATCGACAGGCCCATATGGGACCGAACCCTTACTTCTTCCAGTTCATTAAACAAAGGAAGAGGATCTTACCAAAGGTGAGTTATATCGAGCATGTGTTACCCTCCTCGAGCTTGTTAAATTAAAAGAGGTACTCGTCTATCTGGATGGGGGGAAATTTGAAAGAAGCAAGCCAAGAAGTCTCTTGAGAACATTACCAAGTAATTCTTAGAGTCGCCCTTGAACATGACACTTTGTCTTTTGCACACATTATAATCCACTAAACCTCTACACTGAGCCAATCCTTTGAGTTTCTTTCACTCCTTTGGGTCACCTGACATAAGTCACAACATCCACTACATCATCAAGTTTTGGTCCATGTCATGTTTCTACTGTCGTGCCTCAGTGTTCAAGGGATGTATCCATCTCATGAGTCATCCATCACAAATATCTTGTCTCAATACCTGTGTTAGTCCATGTTCATTTGATCTACAAATAACATCTCTATGTCCATTTCTTGTCATTGATGGGGGATACATCAAGGCCCTCCTTCGACGAGCCTATTCCTATAGACTTCAACACATTATCCAGGAATTAGACTTAGAAACCAGTTAGTACTTTGGGACCTGCATGTCTCAATGACAGGCCTCCTCACGTCCGACAGCAGTTTTACATCACTGACCTCTGATCGGATGATTCCACGGATGTTTGACTCCAAGTCATCCATTCACATTCGTTGGAATGTACTAGAGTACCTTGGGAATCATTGACATTAATGGTGATCTCCCTCGTGCTTGTTAACGGTTTACATCATTGGTCGGTAATCAAGTGGTTTCTGCCATGTTTGACATCAAGACATCTATTCACATGGTTAGATTCATATCACATCGGGATTGGTAAGAATACCTTGGGTTGAGTGATCACTTTGATATGTACTTTACCCAGGTTGCAAAGGAGTTTCCCTTGAACAATGACACATATACTGTTACATAGATCCACTTTGTATTGGTGTGGCTATGTCTTGTCAGCTCATAGATCCACTGTGTATTCTTTGTGGCTATGAACAGTTCAAGTCATCAGAGTGTAGATCCACATTGTATCCTCAATGGCTATACCTTTTATCAATACTATTATGGATCCACAGTGTATTTTATGGCGGCCATATCTTGCAAGTCTTGATCACCCAAGCATAGGTATGTCTGCCTTGGGTTTGAAACATGTAATAATATTTGTTGGATGTTTGTGTGCAGCTTCTGTCAGGTTCTCCGCATCCATACCCTTGCTTGAAAGTCTACAAGGCATTTTAGTTACCAGTTCTCATCATCTAACTTCATACTTTGGGGGGCAATCTGTTACACATCAACATTACTCGCTTTGACAAGTGTCGCAAGTGTCAAGAAAAGCATACTTCCATGATACCTATGTCATACTTATGATGACACTAAGAAGACACTTAAAATGCCTCAAACACTTGATTTGAAGGAAGAGGAATGGCTAACTGAAGTTAAGAACCTCTTGCCACCTGACAGAATCATTGAATCTATGGTTTTAGAAGAGAGCGCTCCCCTATATCACTCTTAGGAGCATTGACACTCCCCTATAAAGTGCCAGGGAGAGTTATAACACCAAACAACCCTTCTGAAGGAGTGTTATGGATTTCAAGAGCACTAGCTCCCCTCTAAAGCCTACTAGGGGGCGCTATAGCACTCTGATGGCTTTTTTGAGGGAGCGCTACTTATTCCAGGCAGCAGTTGATCTGTTGAGTTGAATAAGAGGAAGATATTTCAATATTGGAAGGCAGTTGCATTTGAATTCCTGGTTCAGCCATGATCTTAGGACAAGATCCATGACTTAAGGAGGGAAATCCTCAACATACCCTAAAGATACCTCAAGAGGTTAGGCCTCTCTAAAACTATATAAATAGGCTCTATCAATATGGAAAGGAGGAAGAATTGGAAGCACGAAACCTATGATCTCATAGGAAACACACAATGAACTGGAGGAAAGTAATCAGTGAAGTTGTTGTCATCCGGATCGTGGACCTTTTGAGAAAGGGTTATACAAAGGGGACTTGACGAAGCTGTTGCATTCGCATATACGGTTGTAAGTTACTTTTGTCATTGTTGTCATTAATATGACACGCTTGGCCTGTTTCTTTCTAGTTTGTGTTTAATCTCACATGAACTTGTCTATGATAGATAGGTCTATTTCAAGCTAATATCAATAGAGTAGGAAGTGGTTGTACTATTGTTTGTCTACAGGGCTCATCGAGGAGCGAAATATTGGAGCTCAACTCAGAGCGTGCAGGGAAAAACGCTGGTAAAAGGTACTTCTTTTCTCCTTCCTCCTCATGCATTAGTTTGTATAGATCCGAAAGGAAGTCAGTGTCCACGTTAAGCATCTTTTGTCTTAAGAGTTAAGAGTCTAGCTCTCAAGAGGAGATATACCTGTCCGCAGGGAGATTTTCCTTCAACAGATACACTATTGACATGCCTTAATGATATGGGAGGGTTTATGAACTCAAATTTGAGTGACACACCCACTTTCTTCCATCATCAATTCATCATGGAAACCATAAACCCTATTTTTCATATGTTCTAGTAGATATGTTAATGATTCCAAGTTTCATATTTGTATTTAACTGAAGGTCCAGCAAGTGTACTGCAAAGTATCAAATTGAGATTTCAAGTTGATAAACCAAATATGAAATGAATCCAAGCATCATTTGATATCATCAAAAGAGAGACAAATGTAAATAATCTTGTGATGAATTTGCTATACTATCGACGAAAATGGTTCGTCGATAATTTTATGCCATTAGTATGTAATTTTGTAAAAAAATAATGGATCTTGGGGACTACACCATGGTCAAGGAAAGAGGAACTAGGAACGATGAAGGAGGAACACAAATTGCACAAGGACTAGACACCGGCAACATGGACCTGCGAATGGGGCCAACGTTGAAATTTGACATGGATAGACTATTGGCATGTCTTAACGATATGGGAGTTGGGTTTCTAGACTCAAATTTGAGTGACACACCCACTTTATTCCATAATCAATTCATCATGGAAACCATAAACCCTATTTTTCATATGTTCTAGTAGATATGTTAATGATTTCAGGTTTCATATTTGTATTTGACTGAAGGTTCAACAAGTGTACTGCAAAGTATCAAATTGAGATTTCAAGTTGATAAACAAAATATGAAATGAATCCAAGCATCATTTGATATCGTCACAAGAGAGATGAATGTAAATAATCTTGTGACGAATTTGCTATACTATCGACGAAAAAAGTTCATCGATAATTTTATGCCATTAGTATGTAATTTTGTACAAAAATAATGGATCTTGGGGACTAAACCATGGTCAAGTAAAGAGGAATGAGGAATGACAAAGGAGGAACAAAATTTGCTCAAGGACTAGACACCAGCAACATGGACCTGCGAATGGGGCCAACATTGAAATTTTTTCAAACAGTTTCTGGAAGCACTGAAATTTGTCATGGATAGACTATTGACATGCCTTAATGATATGGGAGGGTTTCTGGACTCAAATTTGAGTGACACACCCACTTTCTTCCATCATCAATTCATCATGGAAACCATGAACCCTACTTTTCATATGTTCTAGTAGATATGTTAATGATTCCAAGTTTCATATTTGTATTTGACTAAAGGTCCAACTAGTGTATTGCAAAGTATCAAATTGAGATTTCAAGTTGATAAACCAAATATGAAATGAATCCAAGAATCATTTTATATCGTCGCAAGAGAGACAAATGTAAATAATCTTGCAATGAATTTGCTATACTATCGATGAAAAAAGTTCGTCGATAATTTTATGCCATTAGTATGTAATTTTGTACAAAAATAATGGATCTTGGGGACTACACCATGGTCAAGGAAAGATGAATGAGGAATGATGAAGGAGGAACGAAAATTGCATGAGGACTAGA
>JZKD02S1078999.1:114300-127261 GCA_000966675.3 Picea glauca | reverse complement strand
AACATGTACTGAATGTGGTCAAGTTGCGTTGTTGGTACATTGTCTACTCCCTATATTTTCCATTGCTCGAGTATGTTCGGGAGATCTATCTCTTCCTTTTCCACCAGGTCATGAAGATCAGGATTTTCTGTGCCTACTTCGCTAGGGTTCATTTCCGCATATCCCTCTGCTTCTTGCATGGGGGTGTTGTCATCTCTGGTTTCTCCATCCATAGGGGTTTCCCAACTCCCTTATTCCTTCTTGTTACTTGGCTAATCGATGGGATCATTTTTTTCTTGTTCTCTGACTTCTTGAGCTTTTGCTGAATCCTTTTCATCTTCTGCCCCTTTATTGGTTTTGTCCCTTCCTTCCATTTTATTCCGGGTCTCTAGGTTATTTCCTACTAGGGTTTTACTCTGCTTTTTGTTTTCTCTTCTTCTTGGGTTCGGTTTTATAAACCCATCCTCATCTTCTCGTGGTTTGGGGTTTTTCGCTTCCTATTTTTTGTTAAGAGGGAATTCTCTGATCAGGTGGCCATGTTCATGGCATATTCGACATCTGAAGGAGATCTGTTTGTAATCTATTTTTTGGATCCATTCCTCATCCCTGAATTCCAGACTTATGGCTTCTAGGAGTGTTCTAGACACATCCATCTCTATGCAGATTATTGTGTAAGATGTATACCTCCCTTTTATGGTGTCTTCTGAGGTCTTCACATATTTCTCCAGTTTGTTTCCTATTTCTTCGAAAGTAGAGGGAAACCAGTAGTCTAAGCATAAGGAATAAAATCTCAGTCAGACCGACACCTTTTTGAAAGTCTCTTTTTCTAGGGAGAAATTTTTCTTCCATGGTTGCATATACAATCCTGCTTAGGCGTGGAAGTATGGACTTCCCTCAAAGACTCTATCCCTGTCCTCCAAGTTCATGAAAACTACTGTGAAGAAGCCTTTCGAGCCTAGGTGGAGCTCCACTTTTTCATTTGGATTCCAATGATATTTAATCTAGTTGTGTATCTTTCTTGCTGTGGTCCATAAACCCATGAACTTACAGATTAGCACATGCATTTTCATCTGGTCCCTATAGAGTTGTGTTTGCAGATCCTCCAGTATCACCTTGGGTATCATTGTTGTTGTTGGACCTTGAACAAGTTTTGGGAGATCCTTGGTCAAGTTGATCTATTTTGGGACTTCGACAGCCTGTCGAATATGGAGCGCAAGATGAAGCAGAGATCATGGGATCTCGTCCCATTTTTGGGTCCTTTTTGGGATTTGGGAATATGTAATGGGAATGGGATGTCAGCTCATGGGTTTACCCATGTTTAGGCCTTTTTTTTTTGTATAAATAGAATGCTAGGCAATGTAAGAAGTAGTTGAATAGTGTGCAAGTGCTGTGGAAGTTGGCTAAGTGCTAAGAGTGGGATCTATGTGATCAAGAAGTGTAAGGCTTCGTGCATATTGTGTGAGACTTGGAGAGCCAAGTGCAAGTCATTGTAAGAGGCTATGGAGGGATTTGTGTTGTAATGCAAGGAAGAACGATCTAGTAAGCTACACATATATTATGTCCTATGCAGAGTAAGGTTTTGAGGCTCTATGCATGTAACCCATTGAACAAGATAATAAAGAAGAAGAGTTGGTGGACGTAGCCCCAGGGTGGAGGTGAACCACGCAAATACTATGTTATTCTGCTCTGTTTGATGTTATGATGTGTTTATGTGTTATATGCTAAGTGATTTGATATAGATAAATAGATATAGTTATGCTTTGTCCTTATGATGAATCTGGATGCTAGATCTGACATCCATGAAATTTCTTAGTGCTTGAATCTACTAGATCTGATCTAATTCCTTTGCTAAGTGCTTATATACCTTAGATCAGGGTGAATGTTGCGATGCTTTGTTTTCTCTGCAGAGTATATATTGGTTAGATAATGATGAAATAATGGTGTTAAGTGCTCTATTAAGTGTTATAATCATTGATCTGTGTCCCAGCTAAGGTTGCAGACACCTAAGTCCTGCAACCACACCTGCCTCTACCTCAGGTGATACTTCATCTGCTTCGCAGGTGTTTTCGAAAGGGCCGATAGTTAGGGTTTTGTTGGTGCGTTGTTGTAACATTGAACCCTGGGTCTTCCCCCATGCCAACAAATGGTTCCATTGTCAGGACCTGAAATTATGACTGTTGGGAACTGAGGAAGAAGAAGCTTTATGCAAAGATCCGACCTGAAATTGTGAAAGCTCTGTGCATAGATCTACTGCTCTAGTGTGTAGTACTCTACTTAGTTTAACAAAGCTTTGTGCTAAGGAAATAAGTCTGATATGAAAGAAAAGAGGTAAGATATGAAAGCTTTGTGCTCTGATAAAGGTAAGAATAGTGAAAAAAGTTCTAGATCTGAAAGCTTTGTGCTCTGTAAAAGTAAGATTAGTGGAAATTTTTGTTTCAAAAGTATGGATCTAGGTGTGTTTGATAGATTCTATCCTAGCTTGAAAACTAGGGTATTAATAGATGAAAGAAGATTTGATATGAATAGATCTGATAAAAATAGTGAAAAATATGTTATACCTATGCATAGAAGGAATGTTTGGACTAATAAGTGTATGCAGGATCCTAGAAAGAATTTTTTGCAAGTTAGCTACCATGATCCTAGTGCGTAGTATAGGAAAGGCTGGGGATCATTTATAAGAAAGAGAGGATTAACCCTCTGTTACAGTTGCAGAAGACTAGGGAATCTTGCTAAGGAATGCCCTAGGAGAAGACCTAGTTGTCTTTTTGTAAAGCTATGGACCATGAAGTATTGGATTGTCCTAGAATGATTGCTAAGCTTGAAGGAATGAACATGAGACAAGAAAACCCTAAGGCAGATCCAAAAACTAAGATTATGACAGAATCCTAGAAAGAATCTGAGACTATATTACTACAAATAAAAGAAACCCTGAATGACCACCAACATGTCAACATATTAGAGATATTCACAGAAAAAAATTCCTTGAAGCAAGAATAGGAGACTTCGACATTGACTATGTTCTAGATGAGGAAACACAGGTGAATATCATGACAGAGAGAACGTGGGAAGCTATACAGAAGCTTGCTATGATTCCTTCACTAGGAGGAATAGGACTATCCAAAGGAAAGTTGATAAACCTATGTGGAAAGCTCACCCAGATACCTATGAATGCCAATGGAACTTCGACAGAGGAAGATTTTGAGATTATTAAATTTATTGAGAACAGTTCCCCATTTACCATGCTACTAGGAAAACCTTGGATTGAAAGAGATCATGCCAAAAGGCAAGAAGAAAAGAAAGTTTTAGAACAACAAAAGCAAGAATTAAAAGAATTCATGACTAGAAGGATCACACACTTGATTGAAGAACAAAAGAATAGACCAAAGCCATTTAACACCAGAAACCCGGATGTCGAAGTTGCAAGAACACTGGAAGAACCACTGAATATTGAACAACCTATTCCAGATGAAGAAGAAGGGCTACCCTTGAATCTTAAAAAATAATCTCAATAGCACGAAGTAACTATGCCAAAAGAAGTTAAGGATCAAAATGGAAAAAGGCACACCGAGACGAAAATCACTGGGAAGAAGGATAGAAAGCTAAGTAAGAAGAGAGCTAAGATTGAAAAGTTACCGAAGGTTCCCAAGGGAACGTCACAGAAGGAAAAATTGTAAAATTGGAGCATCATCGGGATATGAGAACAACGACGCATGGCACTTCACCATAGCGAAGTAATATAGTCGTTGGGGCCATTATAACCATTAGACCAACACCCTGAATGGATAGAAAGACATTTATGGAAAGACAACTCGCCATCCCACTGTTGGGACCGCACCATAATGGACATAATAGAGTTAATGAAGGCTTCAAACCCATTGCAAGAGACTCATTCCCGAGTTACATATTTATCCCATCGTGCCATGCACTAAGAACACTTTTTCCAATTGACAATTTGAGCCCGCAGACTAAGTCAAGTTTATACAATGATCGTCGCGCTCTTTCTCTCTATCTCATTACTCTATCTAAGCTACCCCCTGAACCCGAGATCATTAACCCCAAGTGTGTATGTCTGACGAGTTGAGTGCTGCCAAGAAAATTGTTGAAGAAGTTCTGATCGATCTTATGACTGAGAGAGTCATGTCAATGTATATAGGTGTACAAGCATCGTCTACTAGAATATTTCCAGCCTCTCCATCCACTGCTCACGGAGCCAGACCATCCCGACCATCCGATGAAAAGAGAACCAAGAACAAGGATGATCTAGAGAATGCTAAATTGTTCCCAACCATCTTAACCACCTATCTAAATCAAGACAATGTACCTAGATATTTTGAGTATGCTTTGGTCACTGCGTACCTCTCAAAGGGGATATGTGTAGTTCGAGCAGACCAATATAATATTGCGGCATTTAAGTCTAGCGACTTCAACCTCAGATATCGCAAAGTTTACAACAAGCTTGCTCCACATAAATACCCGAATCGAATAAAGGGTAAGAATTCGAAGATAATCCCCTAGTCGTGGACCCATAACCTCATGCAGTCCACCCTGCTCAATGTCATGAAGATTCCTCACTTCGGACGACGCCAGGAGGTAAATGCATGTGTCAAGATACTGCTATCTTGTTACCATGGAGGTTATATGTGGTTAAACCATCATATAATAGTTGATTCGATGTTGATCAATCAGATCATGGGGTTAAGTATGCAAGGACCTGAGCCACAAGAGTTTTACCCCAGGAAATCCATGGATCGTGCTCTAGCACAACAGATCAAGGAAACTTATGGTGATGTAAAGAAGGGAATGTGAGGCTACAAGGTATCCTCTATCCAGAGTGGCACATTTCACCTCGCCTGTCAATTTATTGCAGGGAAGTTAGTATGAAAAAACCGACCCACCCAAGTCACTGGTTTTGTAGTCGACCTCACAGGGAAGTGTGCAGAAGGACTTCAGATGAACTAGGCAAAGTAACTGGTGAGCCAATTAGAACTTGACTGTAGAGAATCCCCGACCCAAGGGAACGAATTTCATTTCAGCTGGCTATTGATCCTCATCACTTTCATTGCTCGGGAGATGCCGGAAAGTGCAACCTTCCTAGACATCGAGCCTTTCGAACCATTGGTAGCAAAGTTTAATACATTTTGGTACTCAAGCGATATGAATAAATAGTGGTAGTTAAATGTTGTTTTCATACCTATTACAAAGAGATGAAGAAAACCATACAGTCCAAGCCTCGCATCACTTCGAACTCTCTACACCGGTTCAGGCCCTTGATGAAGTCCAACACAGACCGACATTTTATTTACATCACAACATGCGCTGACGAACACAAGCAACAACTTCATTTCTACTATAAGCTAATGAAGGAGGACTTGGAGGATATCACCAAGGACTAGTCGACGAACCTCCTCATTCCAACAGACTCTGCAGAGATAACTAACATCGACAACCCAGAAACTGCGCAGGATACACCCAAACCTATCAGGATAAATAAGACTAAAGAGGTTCAGGATTTAGATAGTGCATCCATGAAGACTTCTTCCATATCACCAGAGAAAGGAGGTGATGGTGAAGACTTGAATGACAAAGAGGTCAAAAAGAAGAAGGGTGATGAGGTTGATCCCATGAAGAAGAGGAAAGGTTCACCTCTGAAACTTTCCTCCCAGAAGAAATAGAAGGCCACCATGACCAAGATGCAGATCGTCCTCACCTCTGATGAATTCAACTTCCTCGTAGTATCCCTGAATGATGTTTTGCTAGAAATAGCAAAGAAACAAGAAGCAAAGCAAGAGGAGATGTATGATCGAATCGAGACTGAAATTCGAGGGGTACATCAGGCCCTACATTCTATCCGTGTAGTCTCCACTGTGTCAGGGGAACTAGAATTGGGAGATGAGCCAGCTCAACTCCACTGCCTAGCTGATACAGTCGAAGCTCATCTTCAATGAGCGCAAGAAGAAACAGCGCAAGCTACCTAGGCTTTGACACAAGTACAAGGGGTACTAGAAGAGAAACGTAGTGTTGTAGAATGAGAAAAGCTTGCTCTCCAAGTGAAGTTTGATGAAGAAAAATATCAGCTACAACAAGAAAAGGAATAGTTGCTCGCAGAGAAACTCAAAGTAAAGGAAATAGTCAACATAACACTTCCCTATGTGAAATTCGTAGCAATAAAGGCCGAAGATGAGTTCCATAGTAAGTAGCGCAACTTGAAGAAGTGATCCAACAGCTACAACAACACATAGCATATTTGGAGTTATGTGTAGTACCCAAGACCCCACAAGATGGCAGGGACCAAAGAGAAGAAACTACCAGGAGAGAAGTTGAATAGCTCAAGGCTCTTACCTTGGAATGTAAGTAGCTCACTAATCACATTGCCCTAACATATGTGCGACTCGCTGAGAGTCCAGAATTAAAAGCACTAGAGTTGCAGCTCCAAGAGGCAAAGTACCAAGACAAAAAGATACAGGCACAGTTGAAGTCCCTATCAGTTGTGGAAAGAATGAAGCACTCCCAAGAGAAATGCACTGCACAACAAAAAATCCATACTATTCAAAGCAGAGTTATGGAGATAACTCAGAAAATCCAACTTGTGCAAAATAAGGCCTATCGGTTGTTTACATAGGTAGAAGGCCAAGGAGAAAAGTTAGAGCAAGTTGTCACTACAACAGAACAATGTCTAAAGGGACCTATTAATAATGTAGTCATCCATGAGTTCACTGAAAAGGAGGCCATAGCACAATAGCAAGTCAAAGTAGATCGATGTGTTTGAAGAAGAACTAGTCAGACCAGAGTGGCTTGAGATGAGTCACAGGTGAGTGTTGGGGGCCTGTTGGCCCTTGACCAAGTTTTGGGAGATCCTTGGTCAAGTTGACCTATTTTGGGACTTCAACAACCTATCGAAGACAGAGGGCAATACGTAGCAGAGATCACGGGATCTCGGCCCCTTTTTGGGTCCTTTTTTAGATTTGGGAATGTGTAATGAGAATGGGATGCCAACCCATGGTTTTACCCATGTTGAGGCCTATTTTTTATGTATAAATAGAAGGCTAGGCAATGTAAGAGGTAGTTGAATAGTGCATAAGTGTTGTGAAAGTTGGCTAAGTGCTAAGAGTGGGATATTTGTTATTAAGAAGTGTAAGGCTTCGTGCATACTATGTGAGACTTGCAGAGCCAAGTGCAAGTCATTGTAAGAGACTGTGGAGAGATTTTTGTTGTAACGCAAGGAAGAAGCATTTAGCAAGATGTGCAGATCTTCTATCCTATGCATAGTAAGTTTTTTAGTCTCTGTGCATGTAACCCATTGAAGAAGATAATAAATAAGAAGAGTTGGTGGAAGTAGCCCCAAGGTGGGGGTGAACCACGTAAACACTGTGTTATTATGCTCTGTGCGATGTTCTGATGTGTTTATGTGTTATATGCTAAGTGCTTTGATATAGATAGATAGATCTGTTTATTCTTTGTCCTTATGATGAATCTGAATTTTATATTGACATCTGTGAACTTTCTTAGTGCTTGAATCTGCTAGATCTGATCTAATTCCTTTGCTAAGTGCTTATATACCTTAGATCGAGGTGAATGATGTGATGCTCTATTTTCTCTATGGAGTAGATATTGGTTAGATAATGATGAAATAATGGTGCTAAGTTCTCTATTAAGTGTTAAAATCACAAATCTATGTCCTAACTAAGGTTCCAGTCACTTGAGTTCTACAACCACCCCTGCCTCTATCTCAGGTGAGACTTCATTTGCTTCGCAGGTGTTGCCGAAAGGGCTGGTAGTTAGGGTTTTGTTGGTGCATTGTTGTAGCGTTGAACCCTGGGTATCCCCCTGTGCCAACAAATATTTTGGGTTTGCATGGGTTGCGCCCTTCTATCCTGTTGGGATTTGTTGAGTCTTCTACCTCACTCTAAGTTTCTCTAGCGTCTTCTTCCATGCACTCGCTTTTCCCTGGTTCCTTTCCTGACCTTTTTCTGGGTCTGATCCCGAGTTGCCTGTCATTGGTGTCTTGAAAACTACACCTCTTGGCCCTTTCCCTCTGTCCACTACTAACTGTTTGTGTGAGGGGGTACCCTTACCCCCCCCTTTGGTGCTCATGCTATCCTCTGTTATGGCCACGACTGCCAAACCCTAGCTTGCAGTTTCTTCAAACCCTAGGTTCCAAGAAAAAGGGAATTAGAGCTCCAAAACCACCAACCTTTGCTAAAAGGTCAATCATCTTATTTATAATGAATAATTAACTAAAAATAGCTATTACAAGTGCAAGATAAGTAAAACAAAATATCCCATGTGGCACTTTAATCGCTCTGTTCTCTAAGAATCATCGAATAGTTTTACCGAAGTGGATGACTCTTCCCATATTATGACCATTTGAAGAAATGTTCCTAGCATGTGTTGGAATACAAGAACTTGTGCTGGTCCATCGGGGCTGAAAGGATTTCTTTCACTTCTACTACCCATTCTATGTACTTAATTATTTTAACACTCAGCCACTGCAAAAACCGCTTGTGCCTTAATCAAATGCTCCATGAACTGTTGTACTTGACCTGACACCATGCTTGCCACCTTTGCTATCTTTGTTGTCCATGTCAAGTCTTGTTCTAGATGTTTCTTGACTATGTCATGCGGGTCGACAAAGTCTTTAGGTGAGTCAAATTCTGGGATGTTGATGCCTTTCATCTCCCTATTAATATTTTCCCATCTCTTTTTTCACCCGATCCACTTCTCCTGAATCTCTCGTTGAGGTTCCTAGGCCATTTTTACCCAGTATTCAGCCGCTTTCCTAATCCGATCAATGCTACTATCCCTTAGCAACCAAATGTTGTGCTCTTCAGTGTCTCGGCCCTTTTGAACCATGCTAATGTAATCAATCCTTTATACTGCTTGGTGAGCTTTCTCATACCACCTTGCCACATTCTTGCAAGTCGGTAGTGCCATACAGGTGTCTTCTTGGAAATTGGCTATACATGTAGTGAAAAGGTGTTGTTCATTCATGAATTTGACATAGGAATATTGGAATTGACTTCTTAAAAACATCGTGGCCTATGTGAAGTCCTCATAGTATTTTTCCAAATGGTGCATATGCTCCAACTCCTTAACTGCAACGGCCAAATCCTTTTCATCTCTTCCTGATCTATCCAATGTGGCATCTGTGATATCCATCCCTGCACTGATAATCTTAGACGTTTTGGCATACTCTATGCTAAGAAAATTATCCTTCGTAGTGATGAGAATCGAGCTATCTAACGTGAGCCTCCTCTTCTTAGTGGTCCTCTTCATGATGGATTTTCTCTTCTTGTCATAGGTGATTGCTAGTATGTTGATGACCTCATCAACAGGTTTGACGATTTGTTATTCTCCCCAAGTTAGAGTATTTACTAGGCTCTCGACTGTGTGTACATGTTGAAGGATGGGTTCCTGTACTTGTTCCATACGTTTTGATGGCTTGACCTCCCTTTTTTTCTCATCGACTGGTGAGCTATTGGCCAAAACTAAAGAACTAGGGGTAGGTTTGATACTTACTTGGTAATTTCTTATCGAAGTGTCAATTTCTTGCTGTGGAATTTCCTCTTTCTGGCCACCCAATCCTAGCTCATCCCTCGAGCTATCTATTGGGGTTCCCAAAAATTCGATTATTTCAGTGTCTAAGACACTTTTGACCTCATGGTTGCTCTATGGAAGGTTTTGAATTGAAGCATCGGGACTTGGGGTAGATGCTTTCTTAGGTTTCTTTTTATCTGTAATCTACACTGGAGTCAGCTGGGACACCTCCAAACTCTCCTCATCATCATAGATGGTTATTAAGTCAAACAAGGGGTTTGGTACACTTGTCCTACCTGGTCTCCTTTGTATCTTAGGTTGGGTTGAAATTCCCCCTGGTGATCTGATCTGTGGTGGTGGAACTTCAGGGTTTTGTGGCCTGGTGATTTCTTCAAGTTGTATTGGCTCTAAGCCACTTGGCTCTCCTTTTTTTTCGATTGCGTCATCAACAGGAATCCTCGACATCTCTACGAGATCAGGGTCATTCTGTAGATGATCAATGATTCTCTGTGCCCCTTCTAGGAAGAGCAATCCTCTTCTTTGTGCCTCTATAGTCTCTGCTACTCTAATTTCTTCCCTAACTCTAAGGGCCTCTTGGGTTGTTTTCTCTATTGTCTCCACCTATTCATCCATGCTCATAGGATTGAACCTGGTCATGTTCGGGTTGGCAATTTTCTGTACTACCTTCACCCAGTCCTAAGTGCATTCTATGAAAATTTCATCTTCAAATTTGTCATGCGTGTATGGCCAATAGGAGGATACCTGTGAAGCATGTTGGGGAACCAGGCCTTTAGGGTTGTTCTTGCGGAATCAGCCTATCGGGAACCTGAATTCAAGTTGAATCAACCCTTCTTGTTTGTCTTGAGCAGTGTCCTTTACCAACTAAAACACCAAATGGAAACTGTAGGGTATGAAATCCCGCTTCTTGTCCTTGACTAGCATGGCACTATATCCCTGTAGGATAGTATGATAAGATATTTATTGCACAATGAGCTGGTCTAGGACATGAGAAAGGAGTATATGCAATTCTCTGGTGGCCCCAAACACCGTGATATAGTTTGTTTGTTCATCTAAATACCATTGGCCTACATTCACTACCATTTTCTTGGCTGTTGCGGATAGTCTCGAGCATTAATTTTTAAATACAATAAAATGAATATGGGTGATGAATTCATCGCAAATGAGTGCATAGGATTTTTTGTACATGTTCTCCCATAGTATGCTGAAATAAACGTGAACAGGGAGCTCCACAACATGCCAACTTAAATTCATGTCGACGAAGAAATTTCTTGCACAGATCACATCGAGCACATATGAGGCCATGTGGAAAGCAGGGGCTTCCTCTTCTTTCAGCGTTTGAGCCTGCTGTACACAAATGATCAATTTCTTGGAAATCATTGCTCCCCAGTTGAAGCTTATTCCAAAGATCACCAATGTGTATGCCAAGGGCATCCATGCTTCCAAAAACTTGGAGCATTCCTTCTCTCCATACAGTCGACAGATGAGAGCCATCAAGTAGATGTATGGCTCCCTCAGGTTAACTATCCCATACCATGAATTTCTCTGGTTTGTAAACTTTTTGTCCTCCTTCCACCATGAGGCCATCAACCAGCTGGTGTCTTGGAATTCGTATAACTTCACCACGAAGTCTATGTTTGGTTGCTCCTCTAGGTCTCTGAGTTTGTATTACTTTTGGACTTCTATCGGGACAAAAAATTTGACACACTCACAGTTATCATCATTGATTAAATGTTTCTGTGTGTCCATATGATCGATTAGCCACTTCAAAACCTCCATGCATGGGAAAACTAAGGTTCTGTAGGGTACCATGTGCAAATATGACCGTCGGATATTTGAGAACACATGGTCATTAAGCGCCCTTACATCCAGGTCACCGTGTCGGATACATTCTGGGTACTTCTCCTGACTGATTTTGTTGAATAGGTCTCCCCACTATGGGAGAATTACTTTGGATCCAGTGTTTGCTTTTGTATCACCAAAGACCAGAGGTTGAACAAAAGATTTCTTTGTTGAGGTTTTTACGACTAACTCTTCCCTAGGAGCGTACTCCAACTGCCTCATAGTACTAAGAGATGAGCCTTCACCTATTTCTTCTTCCTTTAGCTTGGGTGCTCTCAACGAGCATGTAGTGGTTGAATTTCTCAGAGGCATTTTCCCTACATCTTAGAAAATAGTTATAGACTGTGCAAGAAATCAGATGTATATATAAAAAATCACGACCGCCGAATTGGCAAAATTGAACACATACCTATGCTGCTTGTTTAACCTGGTCTTGATAATATGAGAATCAACACAGTCTCAAGACATTTTCTTTCTTCTTCAGATGCTCTGGAACTTGAACTTGTGCACATAATGAAATTGTTCAAATCTATTCTAGATATTTAAACAGGGATGACCTTACCTTGTCGCATCAACCATTCAATTCGGGTTATGACTGTAGTTCTATTAAATCTTCTTCCATATATTCAAAGACATTTAAAATTAAATTCAATTGTAGGTTGACGATGCAAGCGCGGGTTGTAACATGGCCTATTGGTGATTTCAAATCGTTGTTGTTCAATTGACTCACAGGGTAGCAACATATGCAGGATGAAGCATTAACTAGTCTATTAAATGATAGAATATGATAGTATCTTATGCCAAAAACATACCATTGTTTTGCTAGTCTAGTTGGTGAGTCGGGGGTCAGTGTTTCAATTTGAACACTTTTCGTTGATATCTCCTTGCAAAGGCTCCGACGTCGAATGATATTTCCATACAAAGATGGTGTGGAAAGGCTGACTTGGAGGTGTGACTAAGACATAGGAAATCTTAAGATGACTCGAGATGAAACTAGGACGTATGACACCCTATGCGACAAAGACACGTGGCACTCGAGACTGACCTCTTCGTTTACCCGTGTTATTCAAAATCATGACTTTTCTTAATCTAATTGTTCTAAAACCCAATCTTATATCACCATCGTTGAAAGGTATCAAGGATCAGTGATCAGGGATAAACCTACCCAAGTGATCTCAGATTGAATCTCTCGAAAATTTCTCGATGTCGAAAGTGTATCGGGGTTCGACAATTGGCGATATGTTTATCGCAGACAAAATCAATTGTTTTAAACCTTATAGATTTCTCCGACCCCAAGCAAGCGCATTGGTCATCGACTATCAGTGGTTTCTTTATGGCTTTTGTCAATGCCTATCCCTCCTGTACTTTGTCGACCCCGATGGTGTAATGATCCCAAGCCAAATTATTTCTTGGAATCAATAACTACTACTAATTTATTGAGTTATTAAGTGCATACAAGATTTATCAACACATGGAGATCACAATATATTCAAGATGTAGAAGCACACGCAAAGATCTGACCTTTTTATTATGAGCAATGTAAGATCAATACAATAGATGGTCGATCTGGCATAAACCTCAGATGGTC
>JZKD02S1078999.1:76328-104689 GCA_000966675.3 Picea glauca | reverse complement strand
TTTTTCCTCTAACTCTTTATCACACCACATTTTTTCCTTAAATTTTGATTTGGCATTTTTTTAATAGTATCTTTATTCTGCAAAATGGTTTCTTCCATGATTCCCCAATAGTTTACCCAAGACCGGGCGTCTTTATGCCATCCTCGCTTGAGTTGATGGTGATTATGACTTGATTTGGAAGCAATTTTAGGTAGCCTCTTGTCTTCCATGTTGTTTAACTTGTTCTTATACATTAGGTATCTAGTCATAGCCATGTTGTGAATGGGGGAGAGGCTTGTTTCTACAAGGAGGATGAGATATGGCGTATTTCCTTTAATTTTAAGATTATAGGTTATAAAATTCTTTTGTATTTGTTCTATCTTTCTCCAGGATTCATGAGAGATACTACAACCCCAGATATCTATTCATTAATTGTATGAGATATGATTAGTTATACTTATTGTTACATAATATATATTCATTATTTATATTCACTGTATAATATAATATATTTCTTCGTTATATAATATATTTAAAAATCAATTATATATTTATTGTTATATAAATATATGATGGTGGTGGTGGTGGTTAATGTTTATTATTAAACCTTAAGAAAAACAACAAATTATTTGGATTTATTTAAAATGTTATTTTTATTACTAAAGTTTTGATAATATATTAGTTTAGATCCATCTTAAACCCTGATTTATCAAACACCTATAGAGATCTAATTTCTTAATATGCAATTTTTTATTTATTTCATTTTTTATTATTATTGTTTTTTTAATTAAGACTACTTTATTTATATATATTTTTAATTAAGATATCTTACAACACAACATCACATTTTACAGACCTCAACATCTCACTTATATTGGATGGTACAACACCTTGCTACTCTACATGCAAAAGTACTTTATATTTAATATATATCTTAACCAATATAAGATTTATATGTAGTTAAATATTATTAAATAATTTATTAATATGGTTAATTGTTTTTTACTTTTATAGATCCGAATTAATGATTATTATTGATACAATTTTTTGAAATTTTATTAGTTTTTGAATTTCAATTCATCAACTTGGAATTTTCTTATAAAACTTATTTTAAACTCTAAATATATTCTAATATATATTTAGTTTAAAAAATGCATAATATTTTTTTTATACAGTAAAGTAATTTACTTTCATGACTATATTTAATGTTTATAAATAATATGTATTTTGTTTGAAGAATGATTTGTTTTATTATATATATAATGTTTTGAGTGTTACGCATAGAATTGTAACTATCTCTTAACATAAGAAAATGTATTTTTTGCACATCTCTTTTGATGTTTAAAAGATTATATGATGTAGTCAATAAAATGAGATTTATTTATAAGATCTGAAAACCATGCAAACATATTAGAAGGAAAAATAATTATCTTTTATTCTTTTTCTATTTTAACTATTATAATGTAAGTTTAATCCTTTATATCTATTATGTGATTTTTGAAAACAATTAATTTTAGAAAAATAATTAATTTTAGGAAATTCTATATAACTTTAAAATTGACCAATAACTAAGAGTTAACTAGAGTGACACTATTTGTCAACTCAATTTTTTGATTAAGTTGTAAACTAAGAGATAATTGATAATTAAAAATTAAAAAATTCCCATAATAAAACTAAAACTCCAATTTAAGACCTTATATGAAGAAATTTGGCCTAGAAAAAGTGTCTAAACTATGTTCTATTTAAATGATTAAATCAAGAGGAAAGTAAACTCTTCTAGACATAACTCCCTACATCATCAATTGTTTGTGAAGGAAAATTTATTTTTAAATGTTTTGAAGATTGTGATAACCATTAAAATGTACCAATGTTTCTCTCTAATCTATCATGCACATGCTACAATTACAAAATTATTAACAAGGATCATGCTGATCTTGCATAGCTAATGGGAGCATGGTTATTCAAGTTTGAGCCTTTTGTTGGGGAGATGCAACTAATGGAAACATGGTTATTCAACTTTGAGCCTTTTGTTGGGGAGATGTAACTAATTGAAAGATGGTTATTCAAGTTTGAGCTTTTAGCTGGTATTCAAGTGTGTCTCATCTATTCTAGTTTCACCTATTTGCTGGTATATTTGGTTAGAGAGGAACACAACTATTTTTTAGAATACTTTTCCATCTATTTTCTCTGTGGTTACCAAGATTATTGGATCACTAAAAAGGCACTTGGCATGACAAAAATTATCTCATTACAAGCATGTATGATTTCTCAACTAGTTGATACTACAATTGCATGTTTTGATGGGGCATAAAAAACATACGAGGGGGGTTTTCAACTGTGGGGAAGGCATAAATACAAGAGAAGAACTACTGGCTAACAAAAAGAGGGAGACTTAAGGCAAGTGCAATTGAAGGATGGAAGCTCGTTATAATGGAATTAATTAAACACTTTCAAGAAATTAGTTTCCAACACATTTTTAGGGAATATAATAAGGAGGCAAACCTTCTTTCTAAACAAGCATTACATCAACCTGAAGGCATAATTACTTATTACAAGTGGGAAAATGGGATTACAGGTCCGAAGAGGCACCTCATCCTTTTCTGGTTATATTTCTGTATCGGCCAAGCTTACTACTTTTTGGCTATTTTTCTTATAGCTCGGTGGTTATGTAGATGTTTTTTGCATCTTATTCTGAAATATCGGTCAACTTTGTCTTATAAGGATTATTACATCCAAATATCACTTTTTTGAATTCTTAGGTACTACTTGGATAGTCTCTCTCTTGAATGGACAAGAAAATATAAAAAATTATATTCACTAATATAATTGTGCAAATTTTTCATTGAAAAAAGTTTGAGCCTTTTGTTTGTGAGATATAATATGATAAAGATTTTAGCACTATAAAGCAAAGAGAAATGTTTATTTTTGGATATTTTGAAAATTGTGATGATATTACATTTGCTTACCAATGTTTTCCTCTCCTCTAGAATGCACATGCGACAATTACAAAATTATATGATGCACATATTACAATCACAAAATTATTAACAAGAATCATGTTGGTTACATAGTTAATGGAAGCATTGTTATTTAAGTTTGAACCTTTTGTTTGGTAGAAAGAATTCCATATTATTTACTTTCCCTGCTCTCTTTCCCTCAAGGGTCATTGACTCTCCTTATTCATAAATACGCAACTCAAAGCTCCTTTTAATCATAAGTTTTTTCATGTTTTTAAATTTTTTACACAGTTTACATCAAGAAAAATTTTCTAGCAAGAATTCCATGTTCATGTAGATATGTCCACTTAGATATATAATTAAGAGTAGTTGTTAATAATAACTCTCTTTCCCTCAAGGGTCATTAGCTCTCCTTATTTGTAAATACCGAACTCAAAGCTCCTTTTAACCATATGTTCTTTCATGTTTCTAAACCTCTTACACAATTTACATCCTGAAAAATTCTCTAATAAAAACTCCATGTTCATGTAGATATTTCTACATAGATATATAATTCAGAGTAGTTGTTAATAATAACTTTTTACATTAAAAGGAAAAGGAAAAGAAGATGTTATATTTAATGTTTTAAAAATTATAAGTTATTTATAAACAATTGTAATTACATTATAATTGAGAATAAGATTTCAAAGGATTATACTTGTGATTTTTTTGGATAACATGATGTTTAAAAATAAAATAAAAAAATAAAAAAATAAAATTTATTATTATTTTTTAAGAATAAAAAATAAAAAATATATTAATTATGTAATTTTATTTTTGTCCATATTTAAAAAAATTCAAATCTTATACATAATGCTTATGAGCAAAGATTGAAATCTCACACTAATTTATACTCATTAAAATTCAAATTATGTAAAACCTACTTATTAGAATTCAAATGATATATATAATCAAATCACAACCCACTTTAATTAGAATTCAAATGATATATATAATCAAATCACGACCCACTTTAATTAGAATTCAAATGACCTATATCATCAAATCACTATCCACTTGATCAATGAATATAGAAATGGAGGAATATCGCTAAATTTACTTTGCAACAAATTGCGTAGAGAGAATGCACGAGGTACTCAACACCCTGTTGTATTTAACTGGACATAAATGAGGCAGAGAGAGTTTTTCAAAAAATTCTGTGCATGTTTAGGTGGATTTACACGTTTTATAATGTTTGACTGTCACCAAAATTTAATACAGCTAACATCAAACCGAGTAAATCGAAATTCTAAGAAAACTCTGCTGCAGGTCGCAAAACGCTGATCAACATATAAACAAAGATACTTAGCATGACTACTTTTTCTCATCATCCATTTTTTAAATAAAATTTTTGAATCGTTTGTAGATATTTTGGAGTCAGATGTATAGTTTGAATCGGAATTTGGAGATACAGGGAATCAAAATCAGAATCAGAGTTGTTTTTCCTTTGGAGTCAGAAGATATATGTTGATTTAGAATTGGTAAAAACCCTTGAAAACATTAAGGAAAGTGGATTAATACAACACACTTTATGCCCACAAATTTTATCGAACTCTTTTCAAATTTATTAAATTTGTTTGGACTGTAAAGAAAATCCTTTTACTACATGACTTATGGAAAGCACTCTTATACAATGACAAGTTGAAGTTTTGCTCGTTTTCACGAGGGTCATCCTTTCGTGTAGCTTACTTCGCTCTTCCAACAATTGGATCCAAAACGTTGACATATAACTGTGGATCTTCCGATAACTTATGAAAACCCTAACCACATGACGTCAACATATAATACTGCTAATGTGGATCTTTCGATAAACCCTAATCATAGAAGTCTGAAAACACAGAAAAGCATACATTCACAGGATCATTCAAGAAGTATCGAGATGTTTTTTCATGGACATATGATGACTTGAAGACTTATGATACACCAATAATACAACATGGGATTCCCATAAAAGAAGGGATCAAGCCGCTTAGGCAGAAACTCAGAAAGATACATCTGACTCTCAAACCTATGATACAGAAGGAACTCAAGAAGTTGTTAGATGCCCGGATAATTTTCAAAGTAAGACATTTGACTTGGGTATCTAATATGGTTATCGTAAGGAAAAAGTCGGGAGAAATAAGAATGTGCATAGATTTTAGAAATCTAAATCGTGCTTCCGACAAAGATAACTATCCAGTTCTCCCAATGAAACAAATCCTACAACTCGTCTCTCTCGGTCTCAACTGTTCTCTCTACTAGACGGATTTTCAGGATACAACCATGTTCTTGTGGCAGAACCAGACCGATTAAAGACCTCTTTTCGAACTAAATGGGGAACTTATGCTTACAAAAGAATGCCTTTTGGTCTTATGAACGCATAAGCTACCTTTCAAATGGAAATGGACATTGCTTTCAAAGGATTAATTGGTCAAAGTGTAGTGGTTTACCTTGATTTTACAATTTATTAAAAAAAAAGAGAAGACCACCCAAAACATAAGTAGATTTTCGAGCTAGTAGAAAATACATAATTTCTCTTAATCCCAAGAACATTGTATTCATTGTTTCAAAAGGAATTTTATTGGAACACATTGTTTCAAACGAAGAGATTTCAGTGGATCTAGAGAGAACCAAATCCATTTTACAAATTGCTCCATCGCACAACAAGAGGTTCATGCAATCGTTTTTTGGCAGAATCAATTTCGTCAGAAGATTCATTCCAGACTTTGATGAAATTGTAAAACCTTTACAAAAGATGATTAAAATTGATGTGCAATTCAAATGGACGCCTTTGGAAAAGGAAGAATTTGAAAATATTAAAACCATTATAGCCAATGCACCATCTCTTCGAAGTCCTGATTTTTCAAAAGATTTCCTGCTATATACATTTTCATTTGAGCATTCACTGGCAGCTACTCATGCAAAAGGATGAACAAGGAAATGAATACCCTGTTGCTTTTATGAGCACTCAGTTACAAGGTGCTGAATTGAATTATCCTCCGGTGGACAACAAATCATTTTCTATCCATACAACAATCAAAAAATTGCACTAAAGTCATCATCCCACACCATGAAGTGAGATCTCTGTTCGTTCAAAAGGAATTGGGTGAAAGATGAGGAAACTTGATGACATCTCTACAAGAGTATGACCTTGAATTTAAACCAACCAATATCGTGAAAGATCAAGGATTGTGTAAATTAGTGACACAAGGCACTGATGTTGAAGAACACTAAAAGGATGGTTGGCAAGACAAACAAATAATGTATACTCAACAAGTTCCATATGTTCCAGCCATTGAAGGATCATGTTACAATGATCTTAAGTATCATCTACAACATGGCACCACTCCAGACCATCTCAATGCTAAGAAAAAAAGAGCATTGCGGTTGAAATCTTTACAATGTCAATTATTACATGGAATCTTGTTTAGAAAGAATTACCACGGAGTGTTACTCAGATGCCTCGAAAAACAAGAAGTTGATAAGGTTCTAAAAGACATGCATGATGGACCAACTGGTGGTCATTTCTCAGGATACACAACAAATCACAAAGTGCTAAGAGAAGGATACTATTGGCCCACCCTCTTCAAGGATTCTCACACATACTCGAGAAGCTATGAAGCATGTCAAAAAGATGGCGGGGGGGGACGTAAAGTTTCTTTTCTTCTTCAACCTGTAGCAGTGGAGGAACCCTTCGAGCAATGGGGCCTAGATATCATTGGTGAGATAAATCCTCATTCATGCAAACAACACAAGTATATTCTTAACAAACTGATTATTTCACACATTGGATTGAAGCTATCCCTTTGATCAAAGTCAATAAGGAAGTAGTGATAAATTTTCTTGAACAACACATTATCACGAGGTTTAGTATTCCTAACTTTTTAGTATTTGATAATGATACTTATTTTTCATCTTTGAAATTATCTGAGTATGCATTGGAAAAAGGGATTATTTTAAAGTATTCAACCAACTATTACCCCCCAAGGAAATGGTCTGGAAGAATCTACAAACAGAAGCATCATCTGTATCTTAAAGAGAACCATGGTTGATCGCCAAAGAAATTGGCACAATGCATTACAAAATGCTCTCTAGGCTGATCGTGTCACTTCAAAAGCTTCCATCGAAACTTCACCTTACTTTTTTGTATATGGAAATTAATTCGTGTTATCCTCGAACATTTACCTACCTTCTCTCCAACTTACACAATAGTCACGAGGCAAAGAATGCCTGGTCATCCAAAGTTGTATAAATACCTTGTTGAACCTTGAAGAAATACATGACAAGACTAAAACCAAGTTTGAAGATCACTAGAAAATGGTAAAACGTTGGTTTGATAAGAAATCTGCAGGTGAGAAAGAATTCCAAGTTAGGGATCTAGTCCTGAAATGGGATAATACACATGAAGATAAATGGAAACATTTGAAATTTCAACAAATTTGGCTTGGTCCCTACCTTATCAAAGAAAATATTGCCCAATGCACTTTTCGATTACAAAACCTCCAGGGAAAAATCAACTCTCTCCCTGTAAATGGCCAAGTCCTAAAACATTATATCAGTTAGCCATTGATGCTACTAGTCACTTGTACATAAATAAAACATGTTTCTAGTTTTTCTTTTGATTTTGTTTCTTTAGTTAGTTTGAGTTTTCTTGATCTGTTTGATTACTAGTTTTACATTGTCTTTCTTGTTGGATTCCCTTGTGATTTTGGAGTTCTCGCAACCTGAAGCAAGTCACATGCTTAAATATAGAACATTCAATGAAGAGGGCCTAAACATCTATGTAATATGATGTCCATTCTACTCCTCTCCCCAAAGATGAAGAACCTTTGTGCACTATCACAAGTTGAGATCTGGTATAGGAACATAGCTTGTCAATACAAAGAGACACTAGGAAAACATAGAGCCAAGAGACTACATTAAACAACAAATTGCTATATTACAAGAGCTAAACGAAATGGTCTAGATGAGATGTTTGTAGTAGGTTAGGAATCATGATTAAGGAAGTTTCCTCATCTATAATCAAGTTAGCAAATCTTACCATCACACGTGTCATCCCTAGTGCCTTTAAAGGTTAACTAGACTCCCCCCATCCACCTGTATTTCTAAATAAAAGAGAATCAAATATTATAAAAGGTAAAATCTTGGGGAAAGGATTTCCAGATCACATGGGACATATAAGTATCTTCCCCAGGGCTATGGACGCTTGTAGCGAAGCAAGGCTTTTGACACCGGGTTGATTTCATCAGGGCTATAGACGCTCACTAGTAGGAGTGAAACACCAGAGAAATCATCACACTTGTATTCTCAACATTCTTGATGTTTTGTTTCTACTTTACTGTCTACATCTTACCTTCAGCCATTCATTATAAAGTTTGATATAAGTTTGAAAGAAATCTGTTAAATTTGAATAGGTCTCAACCCTCTTTGACTCACCTCAATCTTTTCAATATGAAATTCATGGGAAAATCCTATATGATTTTGTGTGATGGAGTTCCTTTCATTATAAAATTATGAATGGACGTCATTTTGCAGAGACCCAAGGCTTCCCCCAGTGTGTCACCATTTGTTTTGACTAGCACTACAACCCCTCCATTTTACCTTTTATTTGGACACTTCCCTAAAATGGAGCCTCCTTATTTTTGAAGCCAAAAGAAAAATCTTATAAGCCCCTTGGTCAATCAAAGGCTTGTCCTTGTAACTCATGACTCACTTAAGAAAAGGAGAAATTATTCAAAGTTGAAGTTTAAAAAAATTATTTTGGCAAAGTTAATTTCAACTCTGAGTTGCTCGGAGGAGTTCCCTTCAAATCTTTTGAGCTGCAAAGAGGAGTTCCCTTCAACTCTTCTGAGCTGCTAAGAGGAGTTCCCTTCAACTCTTCTCAGCTGCTCAAAATATTTCTTGCCAATCGCTCAGATAAAGCAAATCCCATCAGTGAGGTTGTGTTAAAAGCCTCCGAGCAAAATCGACAAAGTTGTTTTTAAAGTCTCTGACCTAACCTACCTCATTAAATGATAGTAACTGAACTAAGGCTACATAAAGTGAAACAAAGTTTAGTCTATTATAATTTTACCACTTGCTCGCAACTTGACACTGAAGAGCTAGGCTAAACACTATCCAAGCAAAACCCCATTTCGTTCCCCAACACATGGCAATGTTTAACCGATAAGTCCATCCATCTCTATCTTGTTAATTAAAGTTAAGGTTTGGTTTTAATTTTTTCCCTAGCACATAAAGGTCGCCTATCGATATTCATCGCTTCATTAATGCCAGGCCATAGACAATTGTCACTAACCATATGGTAATCCTCAATGCGCTCATGGCTGTGGAATCATATTATTTTCTGAACCATATTATCCCTTTTAACCTTTTCCCACCCCTATATTTAAACTTGCCTTGAACTAAGTAGACCCTAAGCACATGTCTTGTTCCTTTAAGCTAGTCGAAAAAATTCCTCGCTAGGCTTCATTTTCATGAAACTAAGTCCCAAAACTTGTTTTAGTAACTCTCTGAGCATATCAAATAAGTTACTACTAACTTCTCTGATATGATCAGAAGAGTTATTATTAACTCCTTCGATCTGCTTGGAAGAGTTACTAAGAACTCCTCCGAGTAGATTGAAGTAGTTATTTGTGAAACATCGGAACACCCCAAGACTAGTTGAGACTCTTCTTAATGTTGCTAGGAAGAGTTAATATTAACTCCTCCGAACTACTCAGAGGAGTTACTATTAAATCCTCCGAACTACTTGGTGGAGTTAATATTAACTCATTCGAACTGCTCAGAGGAGTTACTCTTTTTACCTCTTATTTTGATTTAAAATTGTTTTGTTTCATCAGGTTAATGCCCAAGTCTTTCAAAATCATAGTCTCATTAGGAAATTAATTTCTATTTGACATATACGAGGAACAACATGTCTTGAATAATTTTTATTAATTCTTTTTAAACAAATAACGTGCTCCAAATTTATCTTGTATGCAGATTTAGACATTTCACCACGAAATAAAGTAGTAATGAAGCCAGCAGGAGTTGAACCATCTAGAAACTCTCAACAGATAGAAGATATATAAAGTGTTAGGACCGTATACGATGATACATGAGGAATTATGGGCAAATAAGGAGAGACTTTGAAATGGGGGGAAGTCTATTACATGTTCAAAAAATCAAACTTCTCTACAGAAGTAGAGGACCCAGATAAACTCCAGGTATTTAAGTACATCAGAAAATCGAGAATTTTTAGGGCGGTGACACATCCAACAATATTCCCTTGTGCAGATGCTATCTCTTGGATTTTGAAGAATGCAGATGTAGATACTAGGTATATATTTAATGCAAGGAAGGAGATGATAGCTTCATTCAAGATTAATGATTTAGCCAAGTGTTATCACCTTGAGGTCGTAAACAAAAAGATAGATGGTCAGCTTGTTAGCGAGTTGGAGTTCAAACCAAAGGATTTTTTCCCCACCTGGTATAAAGCAGATAAGTAGTTAAAATATCGGCTCAAGAGTCGATATCCCACAACCAATATAAGAATATCCTACAAGTATATGGCGGCCATGATGTGCAGGTTGTATGGGAAATTAGACACAACTCACTTTCCTTTTTCATATATGCCATTAATTTATTTATGTGTAGATTGTAGGCACCTCATTTAACTAGGAAGACATATTGTGTGAGAATATTAAAAATGTGATTTCAGTTGTTACACAAGCACAACCAGGTAGCTTCCTCAACTTCCATATGGATTCTTATCTTTTAGACATAATGTGCATCGCTCAAAATACCCAAACATGGGATGGAGTTGGTTACCCGTTGATGTTGTTATCCATATTTATTGCAAAGTTCTTTGGGATCAAAAATATCGAACATATTATCAAAGGATCTGTGAACACTTCCTTGCCCCACTGTATGAGTTATTTTTTTGCACCTCCCCAACTTGTATGAACGACAAGGCCATAACAGTTATAATGAGGATTAAGGATTGGAGTTAGAAGAGTTGTTATTCCTTTAGAGTTAGAAGATATATGTTGATTTAGAATTGTTAAAAACCCTTAAAAACATTAAGGAAAGTGGATTAATAGAACACACTTTATGCCCACAAATTTTATCGAACTCTTTTCAAATTTATTAAATTTGTTGGGACTGTAAAGAAAATCCTTTTACTACATGAGTTATGGGAAGCACTCTTATACAATGACAAGTTGAAGTTTTTCTCATTTTAATGAGGGTCAACCCTTCGTGTAGCTTACTTCGCTCTTCCAATAATTGGATCCAAAACGTTGATATATAACTTTGGATCTTCCGATAACTTATGAAAACCCTAACCACATGACGTGAACATATAAAACTGTTAATGTGGATCTTTCTATAAACCCTAATCATAGAAGTCTGAAAACTCAGAAAAGCATACATTCACAGGATCATTCAAGAAGTATTGAGATGTTTTTTCATGGACATATGACGACTTGAATACTTATGATACACAAATAATACAACATGTGATTCCCATCAAAGAAGGGATCAAGCCGCTTTAGCAGAAACTGAGAAAGATACATCCGACTCTCAAACCTATGATACAGAAGGAACTCAAGAAGTTGTTAGATGCCTAGATAATTTTCAAAGTAAGACATTTGACTTGGGTATCTAATATGGTTATCGTAAGGAAAAAGTTAGGAAAAATAAGAAAGTGCATAGATTTCAGAAATCTAAATCGCGCTTCTGACAAAGATAACTATCCAGTTCCACCAATGGAACAAATCCTACAACTCATCTCTTGGTCTCAACTATTCTTCCTAGTAGATGGATTTTCAGGATACAACCATGTTCTTGTGGCAGAACCAGACTGATTAAAGACCACTTTTTGAACTAAATGGAGAACTTATGCTTACAAAAGAATGCCTTTTGGTCTTATGAACGCATAAGCTACCTTTCAAATGGAAATGGACATTGCTTTCAAAGTATTAATTGGTCAAAGTGTGGTGGTTTACCTTGATGATGTTACACTTTATTAAAAAAAAAAGAGAAGACCACCCAAAACATCTCAAGTAGATTTTCGAACTTGTAGAAAATACATAATTTCTCTTAATCCCAAGAAAACTGTATTCATTGTTTCAAAAGGAATTTTATTGGGACACATTGTTTCAAAAGAAGGGATTTCAGTGGATCCAGAGAGAACCAAATCCATTTTACAAATTGCTCCATTGCACAACAAGAGGTTCATGCAATATTTTTTTGGCAGAATCAATTTCGTCAGACTATTCATTCCAGTCTTTCATGAAATTGTAAAACCGTTACAAAAGATGATTAAAATTGATGTGAAATTCAAATGGACGCCTTTGGAAAAGGAATAATTTGAAAATATTAAAACTGTTATAACCAATGCACCATTTCTTCGAAGTCCTGATTTTTCAAAAGATTTCCTGCTATATACATTTGCATTTGAGCATTCACGAGCAACAATACTCACACAAAAGGATGAACAAGGAAATTAATACCCTATTGCTTTTATGAGAACTCAGTTACAAGGTGTTGAATTGAATTATCCTCCGACAGACAACAAATCATTTTCCATCCATACAACAATCAAGCAGTTCATACTATATATCCTAAAAAATTGCAATAAAGTCATCATCCCACACCCTGAAGTGAGATCTCTGCTCATTCAAAAGGAATTGGGTGAAAGATGAGGAAACTCGATGACATATCTACAAGAGTATGACCTTCAATTTAAACCAACCAACATCGTGAAAGATCAAGGATTGTGTAAATTAGTGACACAAGGCGCTGATGTTGAAGAACACAAAGAGGATGGTTGGAAAGACAAATAAATAATGTATACTCAACAAGTTCCATATGTTCTAGCCATTGAAGGATCATGTTACAATGAACTTAAGTATTATCTACAACATGGCACCACTCCAGACCATCTCAATGCTAAGCAAAAAAGAGTGTTCCGGTTGAAATCTTTACAGTATCAATTATTACATGGAATCTTGTTTAGAAATAATTACGATGGAGTGTTACTCAGATGCCTTGAAAAACAAGAAGTTGATAAGGTTCTAAAATTCATGCATGATGAACCAACTGGTGGTCATTTCTCAGGATACACAACAAATCACAAAGTGACAAGAGAAGGATACTATTGGCCCACCCTCTTCAAGGATTCTCACACATACTCAAGAAGATATGAATCATGTCAAAACGATGTCGGGGGGGTGCGGGGGGGCGTAAAGTTGCTTTTCTTCTCCGACCTGTAGTAGTGGAGGAACCCTTAGAGCAATGGGGCCTAGATATCATTGGTGAGATAAATCCTCATTCATACAAACAACACAAGTATATTATGAATGCAACTGATTATTTGACACATTGGATTGAAGCAATCCATTTGATCAAAGTCAATGAGGAAGTAGTTATAAATTTTCTTGAACAACACATTATCACGAGGTTTGGTATTCCCAACTCTTTAGTATTTGATAATGATACTTATTTTTCATCTTTGAAATTATCTGAGTATGCATTCGAAAAATGGAGTATTTTAAAGTATTCAACCAACTATTACCCCCAAGGAAATGGCCTGGAAGAATCTATGAACACAAGCATCATCTGTATCTTAAACAGAACCGTGGTTGATCACCAAAGAAATTGGCACAATGCATTACAAAATGCTCTCTCAGCTGATCGTGTCACTTCAAAAGCTTCCATCGAAAATTCACCTTACTTTCTTGTATATGGAAAATGATCTGTGTTATCCTCGAACATTTACCTACCTTCTCTCCAACTTACACAACAGTCCCGAGGTAGAGAATGCCCAGTCATACAAAGTCATATAAATACGTTGTTGAACCTTGAAGAAATATGTGACAAGACTAAAACCAAGTTTGAAGATCACTAGAAAATGGTAAAACGTTGGTTTGATAAGAAATTTGCAGGTGAGAAAGAATTCCAAGTTGGGGATCTAGTCCTGAAATGGGATAATACACATGAAGATAAATGGAAACATTTTAAATTTCAACAACTTTGGCATGGTCCCTACCTTATCAAAGAAACTATTGCCCAATGCACTTTTCGATAACAAAACCTTCAGGGAGAAATCAACTCTCTCCCTATAAATGGCCAAGTCCTAAAGCATTATATCAGTTAGCCATTGAGGCTACTAGTCACTTGTACATAAATAAAACATGTTTCTAGTTTTTCTTTTGATTTTGTTTCATTAGTTAGTTTCAGTTTTCTTGATCTTTTTTATTACTAGTTTTACCTTGTCTTTCTTGTTGGATTCCCTTGTGATTTTGGAGTTCTCGCAACCTGAAGAAAATCGCATGCTTAAATGTAGAACATTCAGTGCAGAGGCCCTAAACATCTATGTAATATGATGTCCATTCTACTCCTCTCCCCAGAGATGAAGAACCTTTGCGCACTATCACAAGTTAAGATCTGGTATAGGAACATAGCTTGTCAATACAAAGAGACACTGGGAAAACATAGAGCCAAGAGACTACATTAAACAACAAATTGCTATGTTACAAGAGCTAAACAAAATGGTCTAGATGAGATGTTTGTAGTAGGTTAGGAATAACGATTCAGGAAGTTTTCTCATCTATAATCAAGTTAGCATATCTTACCATCACAGGTGTCATCCCTAGTGCCTTTAAAGTTTAATTGGACTCCCCCCATCCACCTGTATCTCTAAATAAAACAGAATCAAATATTATAAAAGGTAAAGGCTTGGGGAAAGGCTTTTTAGATCACATGGGACATATAAGTATCTCCTTCGGGGCTATGGATGCTCCCTTGTAGCGAAGCAAGGCTTGTGACATCGGGTTGACTCCGTTAGGGCTATGGATGCTCACTAGTAGCAGTGAAACACCAGAGAAATCATCACACTTGTATTCTTAACATTCTCGATGTTTTGTTTCTACTTTACTGCCTACATCTTCCCTTCAGCCATTCATTATAAAGTTTGATATAAGTTTGAAAGAAATCTATTAAATTTGAATAGGTCTCAACCCTCTTTAACTCATCTCAATCTTTTCAATATGAAATTCATGGGAAAATCCTATATGATTTTGTGTGATGGAGTTCCTTTCATTATAAAATTATGAATGGACATCATTTTGTAGAGACCCAAGGCTTCCCCCAGTGTGTTGCCATTTGTTGTGACTAGCACTACAACCCCTCCATTTTACCTTTTATTTGGACACTTCCCTAAAATGGAACCTCCTTATTTTTGAAGCCAAAAGAAAAATCTCATAAGCCCCTTGGTCAATCAAAGGCTTGTCCCGGTAACTCATGATTCACTTAAGAAAAGGATAAATTATTCAAAGTTGAAGTTTAAAAAAATTCTTTCGGCAAAGTTAATTTCAACTCTTTCGAGTTGCTCAGAGGAGTTCCCTTCAAATATTTTGAACTGCTCAGAGGAGTTCCCTTCAACTCTTCCGAGCTTCTAAGAGGAGTTCCCTTCAACTCTTCTGAGCTGGTGAAAAGAGTTCTTTCCAATCGCTCAGATAAAGAAAATCCCATCGGTGAAGTTGTGTTAAAAGCCTCTGAGCAAAATCGACAAAGTTGTTTTTAAAGTCTCCGACCTAACCTACCTCATTAAATGATAGTAACTGAACTAAGGCTATATAAAGTGAAACAAAGTTTAGTGTATTATCATTTTACCACTTTCTCGCAACTTGAGACTAAAGAGCTGGGTTAAACACTATCTGAGAAAAACCCCATTTCATTCCCCAACATGTGGCAACGTTTAACCGATAAGTCCATCCATCTCTATCTTGTTATTTAAAGTTAGGGTTTGGTTTTAATTTTTTTCCCTAGCACATAAAGGTCACCTATCGATATTCATCGCTTCACTAATGCCAGGCCCTACATAGTTGTCACTAACCATATGGTAATCCTCAACGTGCTCATGGCTGTCGAATCATATTATTTTTGGAACCCTATTATTGTTTTTAACCTTTTCCCACCCCTATATTTAAACTCACCTCGAACTAAGTAGACCCTAAGCACACGTCTTGTTCCTCTAAGCTGGTCGAAAAAATTCCTCGCTAGGCTTCATTTTCATGAAACTAAGTCCCAAAACTTGTTTTAGTAACTCTCCGAGCATATCAAAGAAGTTACTACTAACTTCTCCAATATGTTTAGAAGAGTTATTATTAACTCCTTCGATATGATTGGAAGAGTTACTAACAACTCCTCTGAGCAGATTGAAGTAGTTATTTGTGAAACATCAGAACACCCCAAGACTAGTTGAGACTCTTCTGAATGTTGCTAGGAAGAGTTAATATTAACTCCTCCGAACTACTCAGAGGAGTTACTATTAACTCCTCTGAACTGCTCGGTGGAGTTAATATTAACTCATTCAAACTGCTCGAAGGAGTTACTCTTTTTACCTCTGATATGCATTTAAAATTGTTCTGTTTCATCAGGTTAATGCCCAAGTCTTTCAAAATCATAGTCTCAGTAGGAAATTAATTTCTATTTGACATATACGAGGAAAAACATGTATTAAGTAATTTTTATTAATTCTTCTTAAATAAATAACATTCTCTAAATTTATCTTGTATGAAGATTTAGACATGTCACCACGAAATAAAGTAGCAATGAAGCCAGCATGATTTGAACCATCTGGCAACTCTCAACAAATAGAATATATATAAAGTGTTAGGACCGTATACGACGATACATTAGGAATTCTGGACAAATAAGGAGAGACTTTGAAATTGGGGGAAGTCTTTTACATGTTCAAAAAATCAAACTTCTCTACAGAAGTAGAGGACCCAGGTGAACTCTAGGTATTTAAGAACATCAGAAAATTGAGAATTTTCAAGGTGGCGACACATCCAACAATATTCCCTTGTGCAAATGCTATCTCTTGGATTTTGAATAATGCAGATGTAGATAGTAGGTATATCTTTAATGCAAGGAAGGAGCTGATAGCTTCATTCGGGATTGATGATTTAGCCAAGTGTTATCACCTTGAGGCCGTAAACAAAAAGATAGATGGTCAGCTTGTTAGAGAGTTGGAGCTCACACCAAAGGATTTTTTCCCCACCTGGTATAAAGAAGATAAGTAGTTAAAATATCGGCTCAAGAGTCGATATCCCACAACCAATATAAGAAGATCCTACAAGTATATGGTAGCCATGATCTACAGGTTGTATGGGAAATTAGACGCAATGCACTTTCCTTTTTCATATATGCCGTTAATTTATTTATGTGCAGATGTAGGCACCTCATTTAACTGGGAAGACATATTGTCTGAGAATCTTAAAAATGTGATTTCGACTGTTACACAAGCACAACTAGGTAGCTTCCCCAACTTCCATATGGATTCTTATCTTTTAGACATAATGTGCATTGCTCAAAAATACCCAAACATGGGATGGAGTTGGTTACCAGCTGATGTTGTTATCCATATTTATTGCAAAGTGTTTTGGGATCACAAATACTGAACATATTATCAAAGGATCTATGAACACTTCCTTGCCCCACTATATGAGTTTATTTTTTGCACCTCCCCAACTTGTATGAACGACAAGGCCATAACAGTTATAATGAGGATTAAGGATTGGTATCTAATGGAAAATGGTACATATATCATGATATATGGTGCAATCAAACCACCTTAGCTACTTCCTAGGTTCATCCCAGACAAGATTATGCTCCAAGAAGTAGCATATCAAACAATCATACATGGGGTCGGAGGAATGTTATATAGATAGACAAAATCCATCTGGCCTCCATTGCCTCTTTACATTGGGAACTACTTCTTTGAAAACACCAAACAAGCCCAAACATAAATAGACATATTTCTCTCCTACCATTTTGGAGAGAAAAATTCAGGAGATGCAATCCCAAGAACATCGTCAAAGAGCATCTTCATAGCATGAGACTCCATTACGAATAGACCATCGAGTTCCGGGAAGAAGAAGGAGTACATCAAAATTCCAAAACCTATGATGATGTTATTTTCAATAGGTGGGGTCAACCAAGAGGTAGCATCGCGAATGAAGAAGCTGCAAGAGAGGCGACCTAAAAAGATGAAGAAATAGATGAAGCTGAGATATCTTTCCCCATCTTCATCTCGACCCATTCACGTTCTACAAAAGAAGATGAAGAAACACCAATCGATAAAAGGAGGAGGGACAAAGAGAAAGTGTTGAAGAAGAGAAATGATACCAAAAAGAAACAAAGCTAGAAGCTAACAAATCAAAGGCGAGGGAAGAAAATGAAGCAAGAGGAAGAGTGGAAGCCAAAGCGAAAGTCTTCGCCAAAAAAGAAAAGGAGTTAATTGAAGCAACAAGAGTAGCAGAAAAGGAAGAAGCAGATAAAGCTGCTGAAGAAGAAAGGAAGAATAAGGATGCAAAGGATAGAAAGGTTGACACACCCAATGGACTTGGATGTCCCTTGAACATCCACTGTAGGTGTAGGAATAGAAACAACAAGTAGCGGTTTGGGTCTGGAGCCTTGTGAACCTTTTCAATTGATTGAAATATTGGACACTTGCAGTTTCACGTATGATATAAAAACTAGTTGGATCATACAAGAAAGGGTTAAAAAAGTTTCAATGGCAAAGGGAGCTCCTTTATCAATAGTAACCTAGGTTCCCGTCATAGGACATGTCAAGGAAGACCCTGTGGCAACAACTAGGGTATGATTTTCATTCATGGATTAAATTATGGATAATATACAAAGGTTGTTCCAATAGAACAAAGAAAAGGAAATGAAGATCAAAGAGCTAGAAGAGAAGCTCCAACAAGTTAGGATAGATGAGAGAAGTCTTCTCAATTTTAAAGCCAATGCGGAAAAAGTGAGAAATGATCTGGACGATGCCATCATCGATATGTATGCCAACCTGCATATCTTCCAAAATGTGGCTGCAAGAATTATTGAACAAAATGACCAGATATAAATGCAATTGATGCAATACAACACTTTCCGGGAAGATATAGCAAACATTGATACTTGGATAACAAAAAATACTGATGCACCTCTAGATTTATATAGACCCTCAAAATTAACAGGGAAGATAGATTTGTATGCGCTAGATCATTGCCAATAGGTAAGGAAATTGGCAGATAAAGAAGTGACCAAAGCAATGGGGATCTTCTCAATAACTCACAAAGCTTCTCAAGAGTTGATAAGGCATGGTCGACTCCTAAGGTTAGATGAAATTGGGAAGAAATTGGTCATGGAAGAATTAGTGAATGCAGTTCAGGAAAGTACAAGTAGAAGGATAAAAATACTTGAAACATCAACTTTTTTCTCAACCAATCTTATTAATCAACATTTACTACAACCAACGAAGCTCCATACTATGATGCATGATTACATGAAAATATTTGAGAAGGATATGAGTGCCTTGGATGATAGCATTGCCATGATTGAAGTAATGCTAGAGCAACTATCTTTCAGGAGGACTGAGTCACTGTATAACTCATTGGAAGTTTTGATGACTTATCTCTAGAGCTTAAGATCATAGGAAAAGGACAAACCATTGTTTTCCTTTTTGTCTTTTTCCTAACTATCTCAAGTTTTGTCCTTTTGTGCCACTTTTCAAAGTTTTCATCGGAGAAGGGAATGTGAATAGTTTTGTAACTGCCTCTTCAAGAAGAAGGAGAAAATACATATATGAGTTACTATTATTTGTATAAAGGAGACTAGAGACTCTCAGAATGGAGACTTTTTTTTTAGATTTTCAAGCATTGTATAGACCCAAGAATTGTTTCAAGAACTTATACAGTGTTAATGAACATCGAGAATCCCTCAGGGCCAGTATTTGATAGAAGGAATTCTGTGTAGAAACTGATCGAAGATTTGAACTACTTCAAGTGAAGATATTTATTGTTTCTATGGACTGTAAGAATGCTTTGTTTGCTGTAGACTAATTCTTATGCAATATTAATCATTTTTTTGCAGTTAATGGTATTTCTTTGAATATTTCCATGCCTTGAGTTTCATGAGTTGTTACGGTATATGTCATTGTAATATGGACTAATCTTATTATATACTTATATATGCTATTACTTCCAATCTTTCTCTTTTTATACAACTAACTATATTAAAGTTGTTTTAAATTTTGGTTGCATTATAACTCACTAGTTACTTTAGCTTTGCTCCTAGTTAGGATAGGTTAACATAGATTAGTGATAGATTAGTTGTCTTTACATACATAGTCTTCATCTACATCTTTGCATTGCACCCATCCCTGCATCGATACACCGAACCTTAAACTGTAACAAAATTGAAAGTTATCAATAATGGCAGATGAGCCAAATTCCAAATGGGACTCCTAATCCAAAAGGTGTGTAGTCTAATTGGAACTGTATACTGGGGAGTTCCCCTTATTGTTGTCAGGTGAATTTGGACCCCTCAATATCTCCTAGATGACATACTTTTCTACTTTAAGTGAAAATAGGAACATGAGCAACATTTAAGAATGGTGTTGCAAGTTTTAAGAGAGAATAAATTGTACACTAAGCTAAGTGCATGCATCTTTTATCAAAAGAAGATTCACTACTTGGGGAATATAATTTCAGCAGATGGGATAACAGTGGATCCTGAAAAGAAAGAGACCATTAGAGGATGGCCAGTCCCAAGCAATGTGATAGAGGTTAGATCATTCATGGGCTTTGCCAGTTATTACCGAAGATTCATAAAATGATTCTCAAAGATTTCAATTCCAATCACTTATGTGAAAAGGAGTGAAGTTTGAATGGACTTCCAAGTGTGAAGGAAGTTTTCAGCAGTTGAAGGAAATATTGACAAGTGCACCCATATTTAGTATTGTAGATCCAAATGAAGATTTTGTTGTGTGCATCGATGCATACAATGAAGGACTCGGGTGGAGTTCCCAGTGAAAAGGACCATGTGGTATGCTATGAGTCCATAAAATAAAAAGAGCATGAAAGAAATTATGCTACCCATGGTCTCGAATTAGCAGCAATTGTACATGCATTGAAAATGTGGAGGCATTACCTCATGGGTAAGAAATTCGAGCTAACAACAAACCACTATGGTCTGAAGCATATTTTTGGACAACTAACACTAAATGATAGACAAACTCGATGGTTGGAATTTCTCAGTGAATATGACTTTGAAATTAAACATATAAGGGACAAGGAAAATCAAGTGGTCGATGCACTGAATAGGAGAGCTCATGAAGTGCATATTGTAGCCATTAGCATGTACATGAATGATATTTAGGATCAAATCATTGCAACAACAAATCTAGATCACCATTATTTAAAAATAAAAGAGATATTACATCAAAGTAATTTTCAGGAAAAATTTAATTCTTATGAGACGAAAGAAGATGTAATTATCATGTACAAAGGTAAGGTGTATGTGCCGAATTCCAGTGAACTGAAAAATGAATTTATGAAGGAAATGAATAATGTACCATATGTTGAGAACCTAGGTTATCAGAAGACAATTGTAGCTTTAAGAAGCCAATAATTTTGGCCAGGAATGAAAAATGAACTGACTAATTACATAGCCAAATGTCTAGAATTCCAAAAGGTAAAGACAGAGCACATGCATCCATTAGGTTTTCTACATCCATTTCCCAATCCAAAATGGAAGTGGGAAGTTGTAACAGTTGATTTTATTACTAAGCTACACACAAGGAAACAAATATTGTAAAAATATATATAAAAGAAGTTGCTAGGCTACATGGAGTGCCGAAGGAAATAGTTTCAGATAGAGATCCAAAGTTTACTTCGAATTTTTGGAAATGTTTTTTCAAAGGCTTTGGAAGAAATCTAAATCTTAGTACAACGTATCATCCAGAGTCAGATGGGAAAACAGAAAGGACCAAAAAGCTAATTGAGGACATGCTTAGAATGTATGTGATGGATCAACCATCAAAATGGGAAGATTATATTCATTTAGTTGAATTTTCCTACAACAATGTGTATTAGGCCTCATTGAAAAAGATTCCATTTGAAGCATTGCATGAAATGAAATGTAATAGACCACTAAGTTGGGATAATCCAACAGACAGAGTCGCTGCTGGGCCAAAATTGTTAAAGGAAATGTAACATAAAATGGAAAAGATAAAGAATAATTTAAAGGCTTCCCAGGATAGGAAGAAAATTTATGCAGAGAAGAACATATTTTTCATATATTTTAAAGTGGGAGAACATGTGTTTTTAAAAGTAAATGCAAAGAGAAGTTTGAGAATATTAGGAAGTTTCTCGAAGTTGGCAGTGAGATATTGTGTACCTTTTGAAATATTAGAAAATATAGGGCCAGTTGCATACATGATAGCATTGCGTGTATCCATGAGAGTGCATAATGTATTTCATGTATCATTATTAAAGAAATATGTTCTTGATCCTAACCAGATAATTGATTGGAATTTGATCTAGGTAGAGCACAAATGGGATTTCCTAACGGAAATATTGTGTTGTCATTGATGTCAACATGAAGACAAGAAGTACCATAGTGGAGCATGACATAGATCTATAGTAAAAGATACAAGAATACTAAGTTACAGAAAATAAGTGGACTACTAGAATATCGGGGATCGTCTGGTCGAGTGCTTTGAAAGAATGAAACAATGAAAATAAAAGAATGAGACAATTTCAATTACTACACTGGTCGAGTCGAGTTGTCCCAGTGACTATATATTCTGTTGAGACAAGATCATGATGAACACAATGAATACTAGCTAGTCGCCCTCTTAAATACTTTCTTGTGCACTACTATTTTAGAGTGTAGTTGAAGGGAAATTTGTTGATGCAATACCAAGAACCCTTGATTCTGTCAGATCAACACAGTAGTCGATATTTTGTAGCAAGTTTTGGTCATCATTTTTTCTAGGATGAAGTTGGACAACCCTTCAAACCCAAACAATTTCCAACAACCACCAATGGTTAGATCCACTCAAGCAATCAATTATTAAATAAATTTTCATTCATTTCAAAGGTTAGTAAGTGGTAAAATATATGTCAAAGGTTAGAAACTGATAAAATATATGTCAAAGGTTAGTAAGTGATTAAATATAAATGTGACATTGGTATCATTTTAATCAATACATAAGTGAAAAATTTAAGTGGAAACAAAGTTTACGCAAAAGTGGAAATGAAAGTGGACTAAATATAAATATGACTTTAATAAATAACACAAGTTGAAAAGTTAGGTGGAAGTGGAGTTTACGTAAAAGATGGGTGAATATGAAAGTGGAATAAAGAAAAAGGTAAAGGTGAAACTCGATTAAAGAAAAAGGTAAAAGTGAAAGTGGAGTTAAAGAAAAAGGGAAAAAGTGAAAGAAAACATGGTATTTGCAAACCATGGTGGTATTTAGCTATGGTAAGGTAAAAAGTGAATTAAATCATGATAGTCAAAATCTATTGGCCCAATTAAAACATGACTAAATAATCTAAAAGACACAATGGTTCATTGACAATATTAATTAAAATAATCTGATTAATATCTTGTATTGAAAAGACACATAATTATAATGAAGAGATACGTTCCTATATTGAAGAGGTGAAATTGTTCAATTGTACATGACCATTGGAAGACTATATAAATGAAAATTATTGTTGAAAGAAGGTGTGTCTCTGTGCTTGAAATCTGAAGATCAATAACATAGTTAGAGGCCAATAAAGTAAATGAAGATATGCAGCAGAATCTAAAGAAGATCATGAAGATTTGAAGATTGAAGTACTTATCATAAAAATGGAGGTTGGGTGGTGCTAGGGCAGGTTGGAGTCTGCAAATGAGGTTGTAGCCTCCTTTTAGTTAAATATGGTAAACAAAGGTGTTGCAACATCTTTTCAATTATAGCTGAAGAAACTAGGGAGTTGGTGCTTCCCTCCAATTGATGTTGGTAAAATATATGGGGTTGCAACCTCCTTCTAGTTGTTGCTTTTAAAACAGAGAATTAGTGTTTCCTTTGATTTGAAGCTCATAAATTAAATGTAATCTTTATTGAAAATAAGAAAAACAATTGTGAAGTTGGGTTTTCCACGTTTAAATTTTGTGTACTGTACCTTTTTGTTAATCATTTGTTTTGATTTGATAAAATTAATAATTAAGTGGTTTTAGATTGTTGAAAAAGGATAATACCGATTCACGCTCCCTCTCAGTATTAAAAAATATTTCAACATTTTTGGGTGGTACCAGTATGCATCCTAGACCAGAAAGTTAAAGTGCTCAGGAACAAGGACATAGGGCTAGTAAACATTCAATGGACCTGCTAAGGTCCTGAAGATGCTACATGGGATCATGGAGAAAACATGCGGGAGGAATACCCATAAATGTATGAAAATTTTGAAGAAAATGGAATGCAAGACTCCATTTTGAGCAGTTAGAGTTCTAGAACCACATCTCAAAGTCCTCGCCAACTGCTTTGGGGACCTTGATAAAATAATGGATCATTCCTTGGGTTAGCCTTGATAAACAAATGATACATCTGTTGGTTTATCTCCAATAAACATATGGTACATCCCTTGGGTTATCCTTGATAAATGAATGGTTCATTCCTTGGGTTGGCGAGTTCAAAGAAACATGAGATTTTGGTTGGAACTATTGCTTCAGTTGTATAATTGCATAATTTTATTTCTAAGTATTGTGATGTAAATTTGCATATATGTATATCGACATAGTGTGCACCAAGGATGGCGCAAAATTTTAGGTGAATGGGAACATCCCCACTATAATCCCCAGTTTAATTAAGTCTTATGTAGATATAGTGTGTGGCTATAGGAAAATGATGTAATATACAAATTGTTTTTCTATGTTTTAATAATGAAAATTTGATGCCAACTCCTAATGGGACATGGACAAGAGATGGGAGATGAATTAATCCACAAGAGGGGGGATTTTCTAGGATAATTTCCAAGACGATTCCAAGGGGGGAATTACCCATGTATATTAAATCAACCCATTTTCCTAAAATTGCTATTTGTATGTGAACCTTCCAATTTATGATTGAGCACCCCTAAAGCCAATAATTGAATACTTGTAAGAGGGTGGGTGTGAGTAGTCACATCCCATAATTATTTGGCACATTAAGGTTGAGTACAATCATCTTGGGGAAGAGTGTGAGTCAATCAAGCAAACCAAAGGAGAGGAAATTCGTGTGTGTTGGGACAAAAATTTTAGTTAGTCAACATTTGTGCATGAGGAGAAAGTAGAGAGAAAGAAAGAGAGCTTGGAGTTGGTGCAACCATGAATGACGAATTCTAGAGAAAGATGGGGCATATTTGGAGTTGGAAATTGAAGAACCAGGTTGTCAAGCCTGAAGAGTGCACTCTTTTGTGAGTTACACTAAAACAACAAGTGTTTACTATTGGTTTCTTGGTAGTTTCCTAGCGGCAAGTTCCCTTGAGTTCCCAATTGAGAGATTCCTAGTTACCTATGCTAGAGAGACCCTGATAAACGAATGGGACTCTCAAGGGACTGAGATCACTGAAGGGGTACATTCATTGGGTTGGGAAGGTCAAGAGGAAGAGAGCTGGTGGAAACTCATAATAACTATATGAAGATATCAGTGGTGGTGAGTTTTATGAGCTCTGAGTGGATTGTGAGAGAACACACTCTTTTTTGGATTACTGGCCTCAACTTGAGGCGGACTAGCCATTGAGGTTTGGAACAATTAGTCTATGGTTGGGTGGAATGTCCATCCCAAGAAGTTGGTTGCACAACACTTTTTAAAATATAAGTGTTTTATCTTGTTGTTGAGTTATTTACATGTGTTATTGTTGTGCATGAACTCCGTGTAAATAGGATTGATTTATATGTTGTTGTAATGAGATTTTTTGCTGCATTTCATGTTGTAGATGCTTCTATTTTATGGTTGTAGACAATATCTAAATCTATTTTAATTTGCAACTGAAAGCTACAAGAAATTAGTTAATTGTAAATGAATTAATTTAGTTAGCAAACATTTCACTTTTATGAGTATTCCACACCGTAATGTCTCTCAGATAAGATGGGGGATGTTACAATCATTTTCTTCTCTTTTCCTTTCCACTTCTCCTTCCCCTTCTTAGAAGCATCTTGATGGTATTTCAATTTAGAACCATTTGGTTGTTCTTTCTTATGGCTTATGTTCTCTAGGTGTCGTTCTTGCACATAGGCCTCATCAACAATCCTAGGTTTGAAGAGAATAACTTACTTTCACAAATGTTTGTGTATATTTGCTAGATACTTGAGGAGTATGTTTGGGTTCTTGGGAGAGATACCCAACATGATCGTCATCTTCTTGAACTCGGTGGTGTACTCTTGCACACTTTTCCCTTGTCTCCACATGAAGTGATGCTAATGGATCCATTGGTCCTATACATATTTTTTAGGGTAAAATCGAGACTTGATGAGGGTTTTGAACACCTCCCACTTAGTTACTAGTGGATCACTCTCTAGCCTAAGTGATCCCATGTGGATTTCTCACCAACTTAGTGCATGACCCTCTATTTACAATCGATGATTCAACTTAACAACATTGATCTCACATTGGTATGGATTTATGTCCATTTCAACTTCCATTTTAAATAGAGGTTATGAAGGAGTGATTTCACTAGAACTTGATTTCTCTTTCTTGAGCTCTTTTTTCAACTCCATTTTTGGGTCTTCACTATCTCTCAATTTCTCATCCGATCCCACTTCTAAGTTAGAGCCACTAACCTCCCTGAAAGGTCCAAACTTGTTCAACAAAGCCGCCATGAGGATATCAAAATGATTTGCTCTTCCAGAGTCATAAATATATCTTTTGCTACATCCCAAGGGTTGTTATTAATGAACTCATTTTCCATGAACATTATTTTGTGACTTCCTTCTTAGACAATTCCTATATCCTGTAATTGCCCACAAAAAACCCCAAAGAAAATTGATATGATACTAGTATGATTTGTAAAATTCCATGGATGTTCCATTGTAATAGTTCATTACAATAGATCTTGTATTATGCTGAAATATTTTATTATGCAAGTTTATTTCCTTAGATCTCATATTTTTTATCACTAGCTTGTTGCTCAAATTTATGAAAATAATTGAAATATGAAAATGAAAGAACAGGCCACACCACCCACACAAATGAACACAAGATTTATCTCGAGAAACCTAAAATGGGAGAAAACCTAGCTAGAATGTGAGGCCTATGCTTTGATGTCTTTTCTTTAGTTATGAAATATGAATACAAAGAAAGAGACACTCACTATGGATTTACCTTTGACACTAGGAATGTATGACTACTACATAATCTTTTTCCTCTTATGTTATGCTCTCAAATCCCACTCCTAGATGCTTTGCACAACTATGGACAAGTACAATGATAAAGAATTGAATCCCCTTTCTTCCTAGCAACCTAGTATTTAACATAGCCTAATAGTTGTCTAGGGTTAGTGTTTTTGCATGCCTTAACCCTCAAATAGTCAGATTTATACCTTCTATAATCTTTTTGGAATTCCACATGTGACTAGACCTGCATGTGTGAGTAATGGAGGCTAACATGGCATCCAATTGGTACCATGGTGGTCAATAAGGTAGGTCAACTTGTGGGAGGCATAACTTTTGCATACAAACTTAGATTTAGGTAATTTTCACATCGTTGGAAAGTTCCGGGTATGTAGAATAATGTTAAGGGGAAGGGACTAGGATTGTAAAGTTTCGACCCCAAAAATGTTGTTTGATGCCTCAAAATGGATTTGGAATTTTCTAGACCCGAAATCTCCAAACTGGAACTTGCCACTAAAATGGTCCTTGCAAGCTAATTCCTCCATTTGTTCCACCTCAAAAGTACCAAGGTCGATGAAAAATTATATAATGATCCAATCCATATCAAAGGGAGATACCAACATGAGTGATTAAGGGTTAGATCACAAACGTTGGTTCAAAATGATTGCATCCATCTAGTAGGATTTTTAAGAGGTCTTAGGAGTGGTCTGATGATCCGAGAATTTCTGTGAGACCTTTCTCTACAAAAATTCTACGATGAGGATCTTTTACTGAAATTTATTGCATGTGAACACGATCAAATAATTTCTAAGCATTGCATATGAACATGGGAATTTTTTTCATAATTATGTGCATATGTGTAATTAAATATTTACTTAATCAAGCGATAATGCAATCAAAACTCACACATATAATTTGACACACATGTGTTAATGGATTTCACCAGACATCCTTGCTACGTCTCTGGGACCACTACAACAATGAATTGTTTGTTATTGCTTCTCCCAAATAGGAGATGATTCCCCTTTATAGAAAGGGATACAATCTTCTGTCAATATGGGGTTGAAAGGATCTCCCGATGCAGGGCACAATTCTCCCACTGAAGGGGCTCAAGTCTCCCAATGGAGGGGCTTAACTCTCCCTATGAAGGGGCTTACAAACGACAATCATGATTGCTTGTTTCTTTTCCTCAAAGGGGCTCCCCCCAAAATCTCTCCCAACAAG
>JZKD02S1078999.1:4597-29789 GCA_000966675.3 Picea glauca | reverse complement strand
ACTTGCTAATAACCCTATGTATCATGCCAGAACTAAGCACATTGAAATTCAACATCATTTTGTCTGAGAAAAGATACAGTCAAAAGAGATTGACTTAATCTATTGTAACACAGATGAAAATATGGCTGATATTTTCACTAAGCCTCTGGGAAAGGCAAAATTTGAAATTTGCAGAGACTTGCTAGGTGTGGTAGAAAATCCATTTCTCCATTAAGGGGGAGTGTTGGAATAATGTAGAAATCAGGATCCTTAGTTAAGATTTACATAACTAAGTGATTGTGGGTGATTGGCTTCAAGTGAGCCTTTACTCACAGTTTGATTCTACCTCTATGATTTTAATTAAAATTAGTATTGTATTAATTAAAATCTGCAAATTGAAGTCTGTACAAATTAAAGATGTTTTATATAACACATGCTGACCAATAGAAATAACCTCATTTTTTTTATATAACACATGCCAACCAATAGAAATAACCTCATTTTGACACTGAGGTTATTTGTTTGCATAAAGATTGTGTCTGAATATGAAGTTATTTAAAAATGAACAGATATAACTCACCGAATTTCAAAGTGCTTACGAAAACATATTCTAAAATTTCCAATTTTTATATTCATATTCAAAATCTTGTTAAAGAAGAAATTATCAAATAAAACAATGGAATAAATTGCACCAGTCCACGTCAACTCCACTGCAATGTTTCATGATTTATTCCATATGAATTATCTCCACTCCAATACAATGCTATTCATTTTATTAAAAACAACCACCAAAATCTTGAAAGATTTTGCCAACCTTGAACATGAATTTAGTTTATGCAGCTGAGTTGTCACTTAAATATTAACCTCCTCTGCACGGAGACGTGGTTGAAGCTGGCTTTGGTTGCTATTTGGGTTTTGTAGCTTCACGCGAATCCTCTGTGCATTCTCACCCTGATCCTTGGCATCCTGGTTATATGACGATATGATGAATTTCAAATATGAGATCTACCATTTTATAGCAAGAAAGAACTATGAGAATTTGTATGAAATGAATGGCTGAACAACCTCACCTTGAGTTGAACCGGAATACTGTCCAGCTTATGTTCCTGTAAAATACTTTTGTGTTTAATAAGACACAGACAATTGAAATGAACCTATCCTTAAGTTACTGAGTAGGGATCACTGTGAACTGTAATTAATTGCCTCTTGTTGGATCGCCTTTCTCAGCTGAGAAATAACAGCAACAGTTATCTTTTCATTAGATCGCAGCTGGTTGGTGCAATCCCACAAGACTGTTTCTTCGTGAATCAGTCTATCAGATAACTGTATCGACTGCGTAATGTCCAGGTGCACTCTTCATAAGAAATAAAAACTTGATCAATGAATATAGATATTAAGGAATATCGCTAACTTTACAGCAAATTGAGTAGAGAGAAAGCCGAGGTACCCAACACCCTGGTGTATTTAACTGGACATAAATGAGGCAGAGAGAGATTATTTATTTACTGTGGATCCACAATAATTATTTATCGGAAGATACAAAGTAACTGTTTATATATATATATATAATAATAATAATAATAATAATAATAATAATAAGTAATTTATCATATATAATAACTTATAAAAAAATACAAAGAGATGTAACCTACTATAATAATAATAATTTATTTTTAAGGTCACTGTTAAGTCATATTAAATTGGTGTATGAGATTCCTTTGTTTGTGGGACAAGGGATCCTTTCTGCTCAATAATTTGACTAGTAAAATGTAGAGAAGTATACATACTCTACTTTTCTAGATTTGAACTTAATACCATATTAGAGTGGGCCTAATGGTTAAGAACATGTGTTTCCTCTTAAGAGGTCATAGGTTCAAATCCAGAGGGGGGTAGGGTATGTATACCTTTGTAGACTTTACCAGTCAAATCGTTGGGTGAAGGGGGGTCACAGAAGTCTGAAAACTCAAATCTACGTACCTGTTATGCAGCCGTTTCGTACAGCAGCCGTTTCGTACATTGTTCTCTATCTCCTTCATTCGTTATCTTCGTCTATATGATCCTCATCGGCTGCCTGGTATGCTGCTAATACTTTTTGAGCAGTACCTCCAGCTTCGAATCTAACTTCCTGTTTCTGAAATGATACCAATTAACATAAAACATCAACATGAAAAACAGTAGTACACGATTGCTAAAGGTAATGAACAAATGCATTACAAATTGTCTCACTCTTTTTCTGGGGAGTATTGGGCCAAACCCATCAACCAAACTTGATGGCGGTTTTTCTCCAAGAAAATGTGTTCTCAGACCCTGATTGCCCGATTTAAAAACATGGCGTTCTTCCCAAATGTCAACCTACACATTTGAAGGGGTCAGAAGCAGAATAACACAGACAAATAACCCACAAAATAAATTCTATTGCTTGATCTGATCAAGACATTACATTTGCCTTGTATTTATAGCATTTTTGGAAGACTTTAGAGCATCCAGAGCATTCTCTAAGGAAATATCAAGCGTCTAGTGGAACTCTCTCGAAGTTTGGTGGTTGTTGGTAGGTAGAAATTAATACCTCCAACACTCCCCCCTAATTTCTACTACTAATTACATCTTACATCAATATTTATAATGCCCAATGATTCTCTCAAATACTCAAATTTGTCTTGTGCTAAAGCCTTCGTAAATATCTCTGCAAGTTGCTCCTTTGATTTGCAATGTCTCCTCTTTAACGAATTCTTGTCTTGGCTATGTCTTTATCTGAGTCATGTCATCATATTCAGTTTCTATCTTCATATGGTTGGGCTTCCTTCAATTTGCTACTTTATTTTACTAGCTTCCCCTCATCATAAATCACCTTGGGATTTTATGGCTTACCCCTAACCTTTACAATGCTCAAGAACCATCACACCAAGTGGTTTCTAATTGACCACAAACTTTGATCACTGGTGGTTTTGGCTGACCACGAACTATGAGTTTCATCTTCAAACATTTTTTCTTCTTCTTTGTACCTGCATAACATTGATTAATGCTCAAACTTTTGCATATTCCTTTTGCACCTGCAAACAACTAATCATTGATGTCCATATAAAAAGAGATCCATCTACCGAGATACATGGGTACCATCCGCTGTACTTGTCAGTTCTCTAGGTATCCTTTTCACATACATGGTTCATCAATACATTAGACTCCTTTAGTCATAACTTGGTCCCAATCAACTCACATTATGAGATTACTTAATCTCACATTCCTCCCCTTAATAGAAGATCTAACTTCTTCGATCACCATCAAATTTAGATACGAGTACACCTACCACCCTCGTACCTACCTAGTGGTTAATTCCACAACTTGATGCCACATCCACTCTTTATGCCTAAGAGGGATACACACTACATGATCACTCTAATCCATGTAGGTCTGTCTCAACAGGGCTTACTAAACACTTGAGGAGTAAAGCTTGCCTTGTCTATGGCTAAGCTTTACAACTTTGGACCAACAACCTCTATAGCTTGCCTTTGCCTATAGCTAAGCTTTACAACTTTGAACTAAAAACTCTAGGGTGTCGGGTACTACCGATCATGCACCCCTTACATCACTTATCATTATAACATTTTATCACAGGTACACAAACTCCACATTCTTTACTAAATGCCCAACAAATTATAAGCCCATCACATATGTCCATTTACATCTCATCATTAAGCATTACATAACTTCATTTGAAGTCTTCTTTGTTCTTTACCTCTTCCAACCAGACTCTTTTCACCATCACCATCCATTTTTTGGTCTTCTATCACCCTTTGTCTTCTGCATCATGAGTCTGTCTTTTTAATACTTGCAATCACCATTTTACTAGGAGGAATATCAAATATAGTGCATACATTATTCTCAAAAGAAACTATATAACCATTTTGAGTAAGTTGTCCCACACTTATGAGATTATGCTTCAAACCAGGCACAAAATAAACATCGGGAATAGTTTTCTTTCCACTATTTGTTATTACATTGATTGCACCTTTTCCCATGACTTCTACAATATTATCATTACCCAATTTAATTTTTTCTTTAACTTATGTATTTAAATCCTCAAACAACCCTTTATTTCCAGTCATATGGTTACTACAACCACTATCAAGAAACCAAATGTTACTTGCATTTTCTTAGGCTACATCACATGTAATAAACAATGTCTAACTACTCTCAGAGAAATGTGCATTCTACTTTCTCATATCTACTTTTTTTTTTGGCATTCATTTGCAAAGTGACCATACTTCTTGCAGTAATAACATTGAATCTTTGATTTTTCATACCTTTGTGATGTCTGATTTTGATTGCTTTCCCTTGAGCTGAAAATTTGATTTCTCCTTCCTCCTGGGTCTTGACTCTTTCTTTCTTCTCTTTGAAAAATATTTCTTCCTCTTTGAATACAACATATCTACTTACAATGAGTTTCTTATTTATAGGATTAAACAACTTATATGCCTTAGATTGTTCATCATAACCAATGAAAATGCATTTTTCTCTTTTATCATCTAATTTACTCCTTGTTTGTTTAGGCACATGTGCATATGCAATGCAACCAAATACTCTAAAATGAGAAACACTATGAAGCTTACCATTCCATGCTTCTTGAGGAACCATGTCCCTCACAATCTTTGTTGGACTCATGTTCAATATATAGACTGCACAAGCTACTACTTCGGCCCAATATTCATTAGATAGATTCTTGCCTTTCAACATGCTTCTTGCCATCTCCATTATTGTACTATTCTTTCATTCTGTTGAGGTGTATAGCTTGTAGTGAACTGCTTATTTATTCCATGATACCTATAATAATCCAAAAACTCATTTGACTTGTATTCTCCTCCTCTATCCGATCTTAATATCTTAATGGATAAACCACTATGTTTCTCAACCAATGCCTTGAATTCCTTAAACTTGTCAAATGTTTCAGATTTGTGTTTAAGGAAATAAACCCATGTTTTTCTACTATAATCATCAATAAATGTTAGAAAATATCTGCTCCCCCCTAATGATGGGGTTTGCATTGGACCACATAAATCTGTATGCACAATTTTTAAAGGTGTCCAAGCTTTATATGACTTCTCTTTTGGAAAGCTTAACCTATGTTGCTTTCCCAAAATGCAACTTTCACATGAACTAATTGGTGCTTGAATAGGTGGTAAACCTTTTACCATTTCATTTCTTTGCAATATACATAATCCTTTGAAGTTTAGATGGCCATACCTCAAGTGCCATATCCATGCTTGATCTTGACTTGATACCTTGAAACTTGCTCCAATCTTCTCCATCATTTCACTTTTCATGTGAAGTGATAACATTCTATTGTCTATCATTTCAAATTCCCTTTTCATTGCTGATTTAAACATATCAATAGAGAGATTACCTGTATAGATCAAATCATCAACATATAGGCAAACAATCAAGATCTGACCTTGTTCATTGACTTTGGTGTATAGTGTAGGCTCACTAGTGCTTCTTATGAATTCATTTTTTATCATGTATGAATCTATCCTGTTATACCAACCCCTTGGTGCTTGCTTCAAGCCATAAAGTGCCTTCTTCAACCTATAAACCTTGTCTTCCTTTTCATACCCGTGGTTTCTGCACATAGACTTCTTCTTCTAAATATCCATTCAAGAAGACTGATTTGACATCCATTTGATAGACTTTCCAATTATGTTGAGCTGCAATAGCTAGTACCATCCTAATTGTGTCAAGTCTTGCTACAGGTGCAAATGTTTCATTGTAATCAACTCCATATTCTTGTGCAAATCCTTTAGCTACTAATCTTGCCTTATATTTGCCAACTTCTCCATTTGCCTTGTATTTAATTTTATACACCCATTTCACACCTATGCATTCTTTCTCCTTGGGTAAATCAATTAGATCCCATGTATCATTTTTCTTAATAGATTCCATTTCTTCATTCATTGCATTAGTCCAATGTTCTTCCTTAATTGCATCCTCAAAATATATAGGTTCTTGAGTAAATAGAGCAAAATTGGATTGCAAATCTATCCTATCTCCTTGATCATATATCTCTTGCAAGCTTCTAGTCTTTTTGTCCCTTAGTCTTGATCTTAATGATTCGAGTGTAGGATTTGAGTCATAACTTACTTGTAGACTTGATGTTTCTCTTTGCTCACCTTGCCTTTGTGAGTTTTCTTCTAGTGGAATGCTTGATGGTATTCCTTCTTGCTCATTTGATTGTTCTCCTTGACCTTTTTCTCCTTGTTCTTCATATAGTATTTGTGTACCTGTAATAGTCTTGTCTATATTGCTATGCGTTCTCGGAGGAAATATCTGGAAGCGTCTATGTCAGTGGAACTCTCTCGAAGTTTGGTGGGTCTATGTCAGTGGAACTCTCTTGAAGTTTGGTGGTTGTTACTCTCTCGAAGTTTGGTGGTTGTTGATAGGTAGAAATTAATACCTCCAACAACATTTATATAAAAATTAAATTCATGAAATGATCAGACTGCATAAAAAATTACAAACATCCCAAAACCAATTATTCATCTGTTCTAAGAGGAAGCAGTACATACCAGCTGGGAGGCAACTTCCATTGTAAATTGTCCTCCATTTTAATATATATCTTTAAGATATATTGGTAGAACCTGCCAAAATTCCTCCGCAAAAGCATCGCATCCTTTCATATTCTTGTTGTTCAGTAGGATGTCATTCGCAAGATAAAGCTGTGAGATTTGGTTGTCTTCTCCTGCGTTCTCAAATTCTATACACCATGTCTCCACTATCGCCTGAGCTCTTGTCCGGTATAAGACACACCAATAGGAAACGACTGATAAAAACCAATTTATTATTTGAAGGTTCCATTAAATAATAACATCAAAGGTAGTATAAATTTGTGTAATTCCTTCTATACTGTTATAGATTTTACAGGGGTTTTCATAAACTTAAAAAAAACTATTTATATATAATATGATAACCTGAAAAACCAGAGTAAATCCCATACACAAACAGTAACTATTTACATATAATATGATAACCTGGTAAATATAATATGATAACCTGAAAAACCAGAGTAAATCCAGACACAAACAATAACTAGAGTAAATCCCACAAACAGTAACTAGAGTAAATCCCAGACACAAACAGTAACCATAGTAAATTTCAGACACAAACAAGTACCTTCAATGCTATCTCTTGAGTTATTCAAATTCGTAAGCTTCTCAACCATTTGTTCATTCCAATTGTTGTCCATTGTATTTACCTGCCCACTGTATGTGTTACCTGCGAACTAAACCAACGATCGAATTATATTTCTGAAAATGAGTAAACCTCCTTCGGGAGAAACACTTAAACACTTTCTCTCGGAAAGATCTATATATAAGATTACTATCAACAATTGGTGGGTATGAATGCTTAAGTCCAGTTAGTGGGTATGATCGCTAAGTCCAGTTACATTATCATGCATTTATTTTTATCTATTTTTTTTTATGGGTATGATCTTAAGTTGAGTTAGTTGGTGATCATGTATATACTTACCTTATCATGTATTTATTTTTATCTAGTTTTTTTTTTAATGGTTATGATTTTCAAGTTGAGTTAATTGGTCATGTATCTATTTTTATCTGTTTTTTTTTTTATATTTTTATTTGTTTTTATAAATAATTGGTGAAAAGAAAAGAAAAATCTCATTAAACTTCAAATTGATATATGATATTTTTTGTTTGTGATATTTTTATTTAGTTTTTTTTAATGATTATGATTTTCAAGTTGAATTAATTGATCATGTATCTATTTTTATTTGTTTTTTTTTTTATATTTTTATTTGTTTTTATAAATAGTTGGTAAAAAGAAAAGAAAATTTTCATTAAACTTCAAATTAATATATGATATTTTTTGTTTGTAATATTTTTATTTGTTTTTAATATTTTTATTTTTTTTATAAATAGTTAATAAAAAGAAAAAAAAACAGTTTAATTAAACTTCAAATTGATATATTATATATTTTGTTAGTATGTATAAAATTTAATACTTTAATACTCAAAAAAGTAATTAAAGAAAAGTTATCCAAATTTTCATCATGTCATTGTTGTTGTCTTTATTACGTGATCACTCGCCTTCTAAAAATTGTATGGAATGGAAGTTTTGATTAGTACTCAATACCAATAGGAATCTTAACAAAGTTTCATTATTACACTTACATGATATTAATATAATAGAATTTGTCTTGGCTCTTAAGCACATTGGTTGGACACATGCCCTTATAAAAAGGTGTATGGAAGTCCTTTCTTTTTAATAGATGTTTAGTGCTTGAATCATCTAGTTAATGTATGTTTATTCAAGTAGGTTGGGTGGATATAAAAAGGTGTATGGAAGTCCTTTCTTCTTAATAGATGGTTAGTGCTCGACGCCTAGTTAAAGTATGTTTATTCAAGTTTTTAGGGTTATGTCAAATTGACATTAATATAATAGAAGCCATCATGGTAGTTAAGTTGAGTTTTGGTCACACACTTTTATAATAAATGTTTATTAAGATGGATGTTCTATTCATTTTCTTAATGTTGTTTTTCATTGAATTGACATTTCTCATATTGACATTCCTCATAGAAAGCATTTATATTATATCATATAAACATAAAAATTACATGTTATTAAGCATTTATATTATATCATATAAACATAAAAATTACATGTTATTATTGATGAAACATTAAAATTTATGATTCGTTATAGATATAATTATCATATAATAAGCATTGTAGTTTGATAAATTTCTATTGATAATCTTATTAACTACAACATTTATGCTAAGAAGGATTGTAAGTATAATCAAATTTGTTAGTTTAGTGGACACAATTATTATTTTTTTCAATAGAAAAGACCCTTTTATTTTGTTATTCCATTAGAATCAAAGATAAAAATTACATATCCACATATTGCCTCCAACTATGTTAACTTCAAACAATTGTTTTCCAAAAGCTACACCTTGACCTATCCTCCTTCAGAAGATGACTTGATTTCAGTTCTATAGTAGTAGTTAGTGTTCATGTGAGAGAATTATTAGACATCTTATCAACTTCCATGTTTAATTCTCTAAGTATGTGTTGAAACTCAATAGAATCAAATTCTGCAATATAATTCTTGATTCTTTGCCCCCACTGTTGATGGACAATGTTCCTTAAATTCACCTTACCTACAACCTAATTTATGATGACGTGTGAATCTCCGAAGACCTGTAAACTATCCAAAACCATCATTGATTCCATAGACAATAAAATCCATACACTCATCAACTATGCTTTAGTATTTGTACCATATCCTCCCCCCATCCAACCCCTGTAAAATCTTGAAGAATTAATCTTTATAACAAAACCTGCACCACATATTCTCCCTTGTACAACACCATCAAAATATCCTTTAACAAGGATTTATGTCACTGGAAAAGGAGCCTTTGGGAGTTTATTATGGCTTATCTAGTGTTGCAAGTTTTCCTCCAATGACCACAAACCCCAACCAGTTGTAAAATTCATGAGACATTTCAAACTGTGCCAAATGTTCCTTACGAAAACAAACTGAACAAAGAGATGTTCTATAGATTCTTCAACATAATGACACAAATAACAATAACTAGGGCCCTGCCACCCTCTTCTAGTCAATGAATCCCGGGTCAGAATTTTCCTATTTAGACATAACCATAGAAAGCATTTAATCTTTGTAGGAAGATTCCACTTCCACAATTTCCCCATCCACCATTTCACCGGAACATAAAAAAGAGAATTGTAAATCACATAGCATAAATATTTTGTAGTAACATTATGTGTAGGGTGACCTGGCCAAACCAAATAATCCTCTTTAGAATTTAATCTAATACCAACCCTACAAAAACCCTTAATAAAAGAATTCCAATAGGTAATCTAGTAACCTTTCAACCCCAAGGTCCACGCTGAGATCCAATCCGAAGACCTACTAGAAAAAATAGGAAGACATATGAAATGATCCAGAGTGGACATGCCAAAGTAGTTTAGGTATAACACCATTGATCTAGGGAAGTTGTAATGTTCCACCCCCCCAATGAAAGGATCAACTCCAACACAGACCGAACGCCCATTTCCCACTTTCCATGAAAGCAAATGTCCGATCCAATGAAAATGTTTAACGAACCCTCTCCATATGATGGATCTCGTGGCCTTTCTATGACTTGTATTTCTGATCCCATCCACCAGTGAACTTTTGTTCAAGTAATTTTTCTTAAGGATGTCTCCCGAGAGGCCAAATCCACTTAAACCTTTCTAAATTGACTTGAGCATGAGTGCAATATTAAAACAATTGAGGTGCTTAATACCCTAACCTCCCAAAGAATTAAGTTTGGAGATTGACTTCGATGAAGTGAGATGTATCTTGTTCCTAGAATTTACAACACTTGACCATAAGAAATTAAATATTTTTCCTCGAATAACCTTAAGAGTACTTCATTTAGTACCACTACAAGTGAGAACTAGTACATAGGGATACTAGTTAAAACAAAATTGATAAGATTAAGTCTACCACCAAGAGATATCCACTTGTAGCACCACACTAATTATATAATCAACCTTTTTAATGACCCAAGTCCAGTCCCTAGAAGTATACTTGTTTGATTTAACCTCTATCCTAAATATTTTAAACCAATCTCTACATTAGCAACAATAAAGGGAAAAATTTTCTAAATGTGATCCACTACCTCTCCTAAGATACCATGGCACAAGAAACAATATTTGAATGTACTAACCTCCATTCCAAAAGCATCACAAAATAATTTGATTATTTCAGAGAGTTATTTCCATTCTCGAATGCTTCCCTTCCCAAATATCAACACATCATCTATAAAAAGAACATTTGTAAGAAAATATCTAGAACAAATATCAATACCATCCATCTTACCATCTCTTTTTTCTCTATCAATCAGAAGACTCAATCCTTCAATCATCAAGAAAAAAAGGAGCGGGGACATGGGACAACCTTGTCATATGCCTCTACCACCCTTAAAGAAACTAGTAGATTTTCCATTGACTAGAACAAAGTAACAAGCAATAGATACACAACCCATAATCCAATTACTTACCTTCATATGAAGTCCAATTTGTAACCGAATCAATCTCAAAAAATTCCATTTGACCCTGTCAACTGCTTTCACAAGGTCCATTTTAAGAATTAGTTCCTTCAAGTTCTTTGTTTTGACAAAGTGAATCCCGTCCCATGCCAGGCCAATAGCTTCCATGATTTAACGATCCTTAAGAAACCCAAATTTTTCCTTACTTAGATATCTATCCAAGACAAGCTTGATTATATTGGCAAGAATCTTTGTAATTATCTTATAAATAATGTTACAAAGGGAAATGGGTCTAAAATCCTTAAAGGAGAAAGGATTACATGTCTTTGGTATGAGAGAAATAAAGGTAGAGTTTATAGAACCTGAAACTTTCCTAAGTCTTCCAGTCTCCTCCACCATCTCAACTAAGTCATTGCCAAGATTATCAAAAAAACCCAAAATGAACTCCACTGACCATCCATCGAGACCATGAATCTTAGATTTAGAAAACAATTTAAGAATAGATTCAACTTCTTCTAAAGTGGCATCCATACCAATACTCCTACCATCTTCTTTTGAGAAAAATATCGTGTTCAATTAACCACCAACAACCTCATTAATTGAAGCATCTATAACAAGAAAAATCCAGTAAGTGTAATCAAATTTGTTAGTTTGGTAGACAAAATTAAATACTCTAATTGTAGTGTTCCATTTAATGCTCCTCATCATACATATGTGTACACTCTTCATACCATGTTTGTTTCTATTCACTCCACCTTCATCGGATTCATATATGCTCCCTTGTCAATGTGTCAATGTTCTTGTGATCATGACTAATATTTTGTTATTGCAATAAAATTTATAATTAATCTATAAACCCTATAATCTAAACAAGTTTAAAATTACTCAATAAATTTCACTTATTTAACTCCTTGTTCACTATAATAGATTTTTTTTCCCCACTTCTACCAAGTTCAACCATGGATTTATATTCCTAGTTAAAAGTAACTTTTAGTTTTTCTTTGTTGAACACTTTGGAGAACTTATCCCACTACATGTCATAACATAACACACATTTCAATGTAGAGTTAAATAAAATATGAACATTTCAGTTATGAAAGATTTACAAGTTTACTTACTTATATTTTCACTTTAATATAGCCTTCAGAGCCAAGTTTGTTGTATCCAAATTTCTCTATTATATCCTAGGTGGTGTTTGATGTGTATTTAAGCCTATCTAAATTTTCAAGTATGTGTTTATTCCTCATTTAGGTTAAATGCAATAAATATGTAGAACTCCCCAAAAAATAATTTTTCCAATTATTATATTATTACCTTTGTGATTGCCCACTTTTCATCTTCTTTCCTTCATTTTTCCTATTCTTCTCCTTGATGTCCTCCACTACTTCATCCCTCTCTCATTTATAAACTAATTAATGATTCTCACAAGCAAGGTTGTGCTCAAGATTTGTCCTATAGGTGTGACAGACCACTCACAAACAACTTCCTGCCATAGATGCAACCTCCTTTTGGGTGAATATTGGTCTAAAAGGACCCACCACAAAGTTTAATGATTATTTCGTCAAATTGGAGTCATGGAGACTAAAATCAATTTTGATGGTGGGTCCAAGAAGGCTAAATGTCTTCCCATTCTAAAACTTACAATAAAACCTATTATTTCTTTCCAAATCAACCATACATAATTATATTAGAAAATAAACATAAGGAGAGGTGCACGAAGTTGGTTCCCTATTTCATTGCAAACAAAATGTGCACCCATTGTGAATTTTAGGAGCATGCACACACCCCAAGAATGTGTGCATGCTCTACAAGCGCATGCACACTTGAGGAATGTGCACACGTTCCTATTTAAATAGCCTTGGCGTTTGTCAAAGCTCCACATAGGCAATTCACCCATGTACACTTGGTTCCATGTGGGTTTTATATATGAAAGGAATGTGAACACATTATAAATTTGTGTGCATTTTTAAATCATGCACATGTTCAAAATGCCTGCACATTTCTTTGTGTGGAAATAAATAAAGAAACAATGATACCCTTTCAACATTTTTCCTCAACCAAGAATGTGTTCTTCTAATTGTTTTCATCAATCGCGAGCATGCTATTATTTATTCAGTCCAATATCAATGAGGGAGGTTGGTATCATTGGAAATCGACATTTTTGATAGAGGATCATTTATTTCTAGGTAGGTTTTATTCAAAATCTCATTTTTATATTTATTATTTATTATACAAATTTACATAATTTTTAAAAATATTTTGTTATCATTTAAATGCGGATTTTATTCCACCAATATATAAAAATAAATCATGATCTAAACCCAAACACAAACCCCCCACAAGACCCATACACACAAAAAAAATCATTGGCCACTTCACTTGATAGTGTCATTTCTTCCATTGGTCATGCTTGTGGCCCATTATACAATATATTAGAGAATAGGGATAGAATGAGAGTGTACTAATAAACCAACATTAGTAAGGAATATGTGAAAAAAATGCATATAACCAAAAATATCATTATTCAATTCTTTATTGACCCTAGAACTAACCAACCCCTTGATCCAAGAAAGAGGCAAATTTACATCCAGACTAGTGCACATTCTAGCCATGGAAAGACCATTGGATAGATAGGTGGTTTATAGTATTTGATAAACTTCCCTAGAATCATAGGGAGGTCCCCTTGTATTTTATTCATGATTATGGGCTAAGTTTATTATGGGTCTCCATGTCAGTTATTTTTATAGTGGTGAATTCCATGGGTTTGGTCTTGGATTTACTTAGGATTGAAAAAGTGTTGGACATAACCCATAGAGAGGGTTTCTCATTCCTAATTCCCCCTTGTCCCCCCCTCACAATGTCCTTGACTTGGATATTGGATTCATGCCACTAGTGCTGCAATATCATCCTTAACACAATTTACTTCACAATGGTGTATATGTGGTAGCATCCCATTAGGATCCATCCTCAGACAATGTTAGACCACTAGGTGTAGGGCCTTCAAGCCACATCACCAATTCTAGATTAGGCATGACATCTGGCCAGGTTGGCCATTTTGGTTCTAGTCCAATTGATCCTCATCAATGTTCTCATTGTTGGCATACTTTTTATGGGCCCAACACAGGCTCCAAAGAAAGATAGTTTCTTTGATGAGGTTAGTAAATTTTTCTTTTCATTTATATATCTATATCTATATCTACGCACACACACACACAAACACATTTTCATTAAACATTTATAAATTTTACAATTGACAAATATTTGATAAACATAACTGTAAAGTATTTGTAACTATCTTTTATTTTTTTTCGTGAACAAAAAATACTAATGGCTCCAAACATCCCCTAAAGAGGCCAAAGATCCCTACAAAGGTCTCATGTGGTTGTTCAAGCAATACTACATGAAGCTTGATCATGGGCATATTCAAATAGGGCCTTAGTACATTATATTCCTTCCCTAACCATGTTCAATTCATTGAGTCCATTACATGGTGTACAAAACCTCCTAATGACACTAAGGTCAAACCTAGAGGCCTTGAGATCCAATTGTGGTGTTCAAGACATGAAAATGGTACCCATATCATACTCAAAGGATAGAGATCCATTTGAGAGGATCAATGCAGTGGTCCAAGAAATTGTTAATGACCATCGAGTTCAATAATGTTTTTTTAGGGCCTAAGGCCCTTGTTTTCCTCCATAGACCATGGTAGGGTTCTTGAGAGCCATTCTTATTGTGAAAAACATACTAATGGTGCCCATGATCCTAGTTAGAGACCATGTTGATCACCATTGAGCATTGGATAGCTTTGTTTAGGTCCATAGTATCTTTTTTCCTCTCTTGGCAACGGTACACACCCTCACTCCCATATTCATTGTGAAACAAATCCTAATGACACCCATATGCCTCCTAGAGGCTAAGTATAACTTAGAAAGGATCTATATTGATTAAGTTCTAGTTTATGGCCTTTGAGCTCAAGAAGCTTCATTTGGGCATAAGGTATAGTTCTAAAGACTTGTTTTTATTGTGCAAAACATATTAATGGTGCCAAATATCCCTTACATAGGCCAAAAGATTCGGTACATAACTCTTATGTGGTTATTTGTGGACTACTACATGAACCTTGATATTGACAATGTTCAAATAGGCATTAGAAACTTATGTTCCTTCCCTAACCATGTCCAAGCCTCGAGTGCATTAAGTGGTGCACCAAACCTCCTAATAGCATTGAGGTCCAACCCAGAGGCCTTCATTCCCAGTTTTGGATGTCAAAACCTATCAATGGTGACCATATCCCACTTGGAGGCAAAAAATCCCTTATAGTGGATATGTTGATTATTTTAGACATTGTTCCTGGTTATTGAGCTCAATTTTATTTTTTTAGGGTGTAAGGCCCTTGTTTTCCTCCCCCATACATGGTAGGGGTCATGCAATCAATTCTTATTTTATAAAACATATTAATGGTTCCCATATTACTAGTTAGAGGTCTTGTTCATGACCATTAAGGATGAGAAAGATTTATTTAGGACCCAAAGCCTTTATTTCCCCTTTCCCATGGTATAGGCCCTAACTCCCATATCTTTTCTAAAAAACTTCCAATGGTGCCCATATCCCACTTAGAGGGCACAAATCCCTTAAAGAGGATCTATGTGGTTGTTTGAACCCTTTTTCGTGGTCATTGAGCTTGAGAAGCTCCATTTTGGGCCTAAGGACCTTTATTTATTCCTTTGACCATGTTATACACCTCAAGACCCACTTTTGTTGAGAAAAACATATTAATAGCACCAAAGATACCCTACAAAGCCACGTATCCCCTACATAGGTCTTGTTTAGTTCTTCAAGAATTACTCCATGAAGCTTTATCCCAAGAATATACAAATGGGTCCTTAGCACCATATGTTCCTTCTCTATCTATGTTTTAAGGCCTCAAGTGCATTACATGGTGCACAAAATATGGCAGTGGCATTGAGTTCAGCTCCAACTCGGAGGCCTTGATATATAAATGTGGTTCTCAAAACTTGTGAATGGAACCCATATCCTACATGAAGACTAGAGATCCCTTAGAGAGGATATGTGTGGTGGGTGAAGCCCTTGTTCATGACCATCAAGCTTTAGAATATTTTCTTGGAATTTTTATTGAGAATATTTATTGTCCACTCTTTGTCTTCTTTCTTTCATTTTTCCTCTCCCTCGTCCTCCACTAATGTATATTTCTCTCTTTTAAGAAGAAATTAGTGATGCTCATAAGAAAGTTCGTACTCCAGATTTTTCCTATAGATGTCTCACACCACTTGAAAATGGCTTCCAACCATAAACACAACTTCCTTTTGAGTGTATATTAATCCAAAAGACCCTCTTCTTCAAATTAGAATCTTAGACTTTAAAATCAATTCTGATGGTGAGTTAAAAAATACGAGTTAAAAAATACTAAAAGTATTATCTTTAAACTCATAATAAAACATATTATTCCTTGACAAATTACTCATATATTAAGATATGATAGTATAAAACAAACATAAGGGTTGGTGCATAAATTTGGTTATCTATTTCGTTGCAACATGAACATGTACCTATTGAGAATCTAAGTAATGTGCATGTTTGAAGTGATTTATAAAGTGGGTAAGTGCATTGGATTTTGGGCGGCAATGGAGATTTTTGAACCTGGTATCAGGCGACTCGACTGGTTTTTCGTTGATCGTCACCCTCATTGCACTCACGATATCGATCTAGAACCAGCCTGTGATCTTCTGCCGGGTTTCCTGCTCCTTCCCTGCCTGTCTGGAGTGGTATAGACCTGCATCCGTCTTTTGGGGAGCCCGGGGACAGTCGGGGACAGACAGTCCGTGATCCTCGAAGTCATAGTCTTCAGCCAATGATTCTCAGCAAGATTGAACGGGTCCCGCCCCCTATCAAGCACCCTGGTATTTTCCCAGCTGTCTGACTTACTTTACAGACCATTGTTTTGTCTTATTTGCTATCTTGTTGTCTCCCAGGTATGTCTCCATCCCGACACTGCCCACGCGGTTAAACTCTCTGTCGAGTTTTCCTTTTTTCAACCTGTTTTTTCGCGTTTTTCCACACTGTTAACTATCTATCGGATTTACAGTCCCCGGAAGCTATATTTTCCCCCCGGATCTTTTTACCACTTAGTTATTGTGACTCTGACTAAGGCCTTTCTTACTGTTTAGCTTCTTAGCCCCTCACTCGTATTCTCTGAGTTCACTGACTCCGGATCTGTCTTCGAACCACGTCTATTCTTCCTGTTTTACTTTGTCCTTTACCCTGACAAGACTGCATCCTTCCCGAGCATTTTGAACTGATCTCCACTGACCTTTGCTCCTTCTACTACCCACTCTCCCCACTGTCTCCTCTTTTTGTGGGCCAACAGGGCCCCCCGTTTACCACTCTATGGATCCATTAACCAAAGATCTCATGCAACCTGATGATGAGTTACTTTGGGAACAGCAAGGACTTTTCGAACATGTCGACTCCCTGGAGAAAAGGCTTTCTCCCCTGCCCTCCAATACTTTTCAAATCTCCTCAAACCCTACCACTGGTTTTACAGCTGAGACCTGCTCACCTTCTACTAGACATCCTCCCCGAGTCTCAAACAAACCTCCTACCTATCTTTCCAGACCCTCCCCTAAGGATACTCATAAAACCCCCTCTCACAGCAGAAAGGCTTGGAAATCATCCAGGAAAACAAAGAGACTGGCTTGGAAATCATCCAGGAAAACAAAGAGACTGGTACTGGGTGATGGTGTAGGTCTAGAAAATCTTTGCAAAATGTCTCTCTGCGCGCTGGTTGGCCGTATCTCATACAAAAGCTTGAACCCTCCTCCACTGGATGATTGGATAAAGACAAACTGGTTTCCCCTCCTGGGTTACAGTCCTGAAGTCCTTTATCTCAAAAAAGGCTGGCTTGGTTTTGTCTGCAGGGAACCTGATGATGCCACACAGATCCTTTCTTCATTTTGGATTTTCGGAGGCAGCAGCCTCATGCTCAAGCGTTGGCGCATGGCTTTCTCTCCTGATTCAGATTTTTTTCAGCTTAGACACCTCTGGGTGTTACTCCCAGGATTACCACTTCATTTCTGGAATGAAGAAGCTATCCGTGCTATTGGCAACTCCCTGGGTCGTTTCATTGCACATGATTCTTCTACACTCACAGGTTCCACAAGAAAGCTGGGTAAAGTACTGATCGAAATGGACATATCAGAGGGCCTACCTGAGAATCTGGTAATAGAATGGAGAGGCCGGAAATTGTTACAGACACTAGATTATCTTGGTTTGCCTTTCCGCTGCAACATTTGCAGAGAAACGGGTCACCTTCGACGATCCTGCCCTGGTAAGTCCTGGACCCCTCCTTCCGAAGAAGCTGATCTGCTTCTTAATCCTCCTGAGTACATGGACGCAGATCCCTCTCTTGGCTTCGCCTCCACTAGCCCGATTCCTCCCTCTTCCCCCCTGCCGGGCCAACCTGAGCCACTAACCACTAAAATTTTCAATCTCTGCCCATCCCTCTACAACACTTTGTCTACTGCCGAACTGGACCTCATTAACAGCTCACTTGTGCTCTCTTCCCAGTATCCTAACCCCTCACCACTTGGTCCCGAGATCCCCCAGCCCCCGGCCTCAAATATCTCACCTCTTGGCACTCCCCCTCTTCACAACTCCATTTACTCCCCCCCTACTAACCCCTCCCTCAATCTGACACAGCCATCTCCCCCTCCACAAATCTCTCAACACAGTTCACCCCCCCATACTTCTGCCCTAATTGACACCCCCGCTTTTCTCTCGGGTATAAGCCAACCCAACGAAAGTGATGAATCTCTCTTGGCGGCTTTAAACTCTTCCCCCCACCCTCAGTTTATTCCGGAGCCATCCTCCCGACTCCCTATCTTTCGTGGAAAAGATCTCTACCAATCTTCTTCCGATGCTGGCCCCTCTTCCTCCCTCCCACAGGATTTAGAAAAAAAGTCAGTAACTTGGTCCCGAGGACTGGGAGTTGATCTCTCTCCGCTGCAAACAAGAAGCTCCAGGAAGAAGAAAGAAGTCAAACTCGCCCAACCCTCTGATCCCTCCGTCCCTACACAATTTGGATTGGCCCTTAGAGCATCAAAGGCCATAGCACGTACCAAATAATGCTGATCCTCTCACTTAACGTTCGAGGGCTCGGAGGCACCCTCAAGTCTGCTGCCTTCCGTAAACTTCTAGAGAATTCCTCCCCTGATATCATCTTACTTCAGGAAACACTTTCGTCTGACACTTTCTCCAGAGACTTTATCCACTCCTTTCGCCCCTCCTGGGTCACTGCTGCTGCTAGCTCTATTGGCAATTCGGGAGGCATGCTTGTGGCATGGGATCCCGGTTACTTTGACTTGGTGCCTTTTTTGACTTGTGTAGGACTACTACTGAGAGGCAGTTGTCCAACTACCAAACAGGAGCTGGCTATTTTAAATATCTACGGCCCCTGCAAAGACAAAACACAATTTTGGACGCAGCTCTCTTCAAGTGGTATCCTGGATCTTCCAAACCTCATCATCGGAGGCGACTTGAACATCACTCTCAGCGTTGATGAACAGTGGGGAGGTAACTGTTCGACTGCTCAAAATGCACCCTTCTACAATGGCCTCTTTGCGTCCAGAAATCTTGTTGACATTCTGCCTAACAAAATTGTACCCACCTGGCGGAATGGGAGACCTGGGTTGGATGCAATAGGCCGGCGCCTTGACCGCTTCTTGATCTCCGATAGCATTATCTCTAGCATGGGCTACCCATCCACTTGGGTGGAGTACCCCTACTACTCCGACCATGCGCCGATCTTTTTGCAGCTGATCCTCCCCTTCCGCCGGTTTTCATATCCTTACAAGTTCAATCAACATTGGCTCCTCTCCCCAGATTTCACCGACCTGGTCAGAACTGTATGGAGCGACCCATGCTTCTCTTCAGAACCCTGTCCTCAAAGGCGTATGGTGTGGAAGCTCAAGTTATTAAAAGATCGAACAAAATCCTGGTCAAACATTAAAAAAGACAAGGACGTGGCTAACCTGCTGATTCTGGAGACTGAAATTAAAAAATTCATCTCCTCATCAGTCACTTCCGCCCCATCTATGGAAGACACAATTACTCTAAAAGCACTTGAATCGAGCAGAAATAACTTATTAATCGAGGAGGAAAAGCGCTGGAGGCTCCGAAGCCGCGCGACTTGGTTACAGTGGGGTGATTCAAATACAAAATTTTTCCACAATCTTGCCAGTTTCAATCGAAACAGAAAATTTATTTGGTCCATTACAAACTACAGGGCAGAATCAATCTGTGGTCAAGAAGCTATCAAATCCGAGGCAGCTGACCATTTTGAAAAATTCTACAAATCCAATTCTTTTCAAAATCTCCCCGACAAATTTGCAGCGGCCAGTCTTTATCCTAAAATGGTTTCGAATACTGAAGCTACCACTCTTTTTAATCCTGTCACCCTTCAGGAACTCAAAGACATTTTGGACCACTTCAAAAAAGAAAGGAGTCCAGGCCCCGACGGCTGGACGGTAGAGTTTTTTTCCTATTTTTTCGACCTGGTGGGCTCGGATCTCCTACAGCTAGTTGAAGACACTCGTATCAAAGGCAGGGTCTCGCATAGCCTCAATTCAACATTCCTGGTGCTTATCCCCAAGGAAAACAACTGTGTCTCTTTCAACGATTACAGGCCTATTTCCTTGTGTAACCTTATTTACAAGGTTGTTTCAAAAGTTATATCCAACAGGATGAAACCGATTCTTGAAAGAAAGTTATCTGCCGAACAACTTGGGTTCATAAAAGGCAGAAGGATTCACGATGCCATCGGCGCTGCTCATGAATGCATCCATTCCATCAAGCAAAAAAATTTAAAGGCTTTAATTCTGAAAATAGACCTCAAAAAGGCTTTCGACAGTATCGACTGGAGTTATTTGAGACTTATTCTTCTTTCAGCAGGTTTTGGAGCAAATTTCACAAACTGGATCCTTGCTTGTGTAACAAGTGCAAATTTCGCGGTTTTAATTAATGGAGAGGCTTCTAGGTTCTTCAATTGCGAAAGAGGCCTCCGTCAGGGGTGCCCACTCTCCCCCTACCTTTTCATTTTAATTATGGACAGCCTCAGCCTCCTCCTTACAAAATACAGCTCTGATCACCAAATTTCTGGCATTAAGTTAGCGAGGCTCTTCAAAATTGTACACCTCATGTTTGTGGATGACATTCTCCTAATGTCCTTAGCAAACCCCTCGGAATGGCATATTATCCTGAAGGTCCTTCACATGTTCTGCTCAGTCACAGGTCTGTCCATAAACCCTTTGAAAACTTCTGTCCACCATTGGGGATTATCTGATACAGAATTATTGACTCTCAAGACAGTCCTCCCCTTCCCTTTCTTCAGTTTGAATGAAGGCTTTAGATACTTGGGTTACAGGTTGCTGCCGAGAGCATCATCCTCTTCAGACTGGAGCTGGCTGGTGGCTTGTTTCGAAAGGAGAATTGGATTCTGGGGAAACAAGTGGCTTTCCCTGGGGGGCCGTTATACACTTATCAAATCAGTTCTGGAAGGTCTTGCGGTCTACTGGATGACCCTTGAGCGGATTCCAAACAGGATTATTATCTTAATTCGGAGACTTTCTTTTAATTTCTTGTGGAACGACACTCCTGGTAAGCGTCATTTTCACCTTTGCAACTGGCAGCTCCTTACTAGACCCCGAAAGGAGGGAGGCTGGGGTCTAAGAGACCTGGCCATTTTCAACACCGCTCTGCTGGCATGCTCTTTCTGGAGAGCGATCACTCATGATAGCCTCTGGTACCAAGCTATTACTGCCAAGTATCTAAACGCCAGGCCCCTCCTCCTTTGGCTGCGAAAGCCTACACTTATTCAGAGATGGGCCTCTCCATTTTGGAAGGGCTTGGTTTCGGCATCCCCTGTTATTTTACACTGGTTATGCTGGCTTCCTGGATCGGGCAATGAAATACTGATTGGCAGAGATCACATTCTCGGTCTGGATAACCGATCGCTCCTCTCTCATACTCTTATATCGCAGCTATCTACAAAAAATTTGAAAACACTTTCTCAAGCGATCTCCAAGGTGCAGATGCCTCCTTCCTCCGAGTTTTGGTTACACAGCAGAGATTTATTTCTGGATGGTCCCCTGGCGCTGGAATGGGATTATTTCACAAAAGATCTGAGGACGGCTGGCATAGCTTTAAACAGAGATTCTGACTCACTACTTTGGGCAGGTGGAGATTCTTCCGGCACCATTTCTGTTAAAAACGTTTATTTGGCTCTCCTTCTCCCCCTGGGATTGCCAGCGGCCCCCCCGTGGCTCCTCTCTGTTTGGAAGTGGCGGCTTCCTCAAAAGATTAAACTGTTTTTTTGGCTCTGTTTACACAACAAACTACTCACTTGGGAAGTTCTCCTCAAACGTGGTTGGCATGGACCTGGACGATGTTCCCTTTGCAAAGCTGCGTCCGAAGACTCCTCCCACCTGTTCATTCATTGTGCATTTACAGCAAACATTTGGACCCTTCTGAGCCAGCACTACACTCTCCCGGCGATCTGGAATGGCGATTCCCTCATTTCATGTTTAACTTCCTGGTTATCCTTTGCTGCGGCCCCCCATTCTCTGGTGGCTCATATCTGTTGGCAGATATGGAATGAGCGTAATAAGGCGATCTTTGAGGGACGCCCCCCCTCCCCCATCGCAGTTCTTCACCGTATTCTTGCATCCTTCCACTTCCTGAAGGTATCTCCTAAACCCATCTTTTACAAAGCTCTTGATATCAGGCTGGACGATGGCTCCACGCTTGCTTGTTTTGATGGGGCGGCCCTCTCAAATGGCATCTGCTGCGGGGCAGGAGGCACCTTCAAAACCCACTCTTCGAGAGTTACAAACTGGTTTCTAAACTGCAGAGCAGGCACAAACACCAAAGCCGAGCTTTTGGGTTTGTGGGCTACCCTCTATCTCGCCTCTTGCTGGTCTATAAACCACCTCCTGGTTTTAGGAGACTCGAGTGTAATTGTAAACTGGATAAATCTCCACTGCAATCTACGCTCCATTCACATTGAAGGCTGGAAACTGAAAACCAGGGAGCTCTACAACTCCTTCTCCGACATAAAGGTACATCACATTTCCAGAACTCATAACACAGATGCTGATGCTCTTTCAAAACGTGCCCTGGGTGAACCGACAGGAAAGCTCTCGGTTTTCCACAGCGATAATGGGAAGGAGAGTTTTATCACCTCTTTCAACATTTTTTGACTGTCATCGACCTCCTTTTGCCAGATTATGGACTGATATTTAATGCTTTCTCTGCTGATTGGTAATCTCTCAAAGGTTTCTCGCTCATGTATGTCTCAAGCTGTGTTTTTTGCGAATAGTTTTATGTGTACAGAACTGCACTCCTCAAAAGATACAATGTATGAAACAGATCCTCTCTGTTCATGGCTGTTTATGCCTCTTGGAAAGCTGCTGCCGATGTAAAAAAATTTATACGTTATATAAATTTGAGAAAACTTATTTCTGGAAAAAAGTAATGTGCATGTGCTCCAATAACATGCGCATTCTTGTTTAAGTGGGTACATACTTTTCCAAATATCCACAATGAAAATTGCCTCCTCGAAGCTTGGTTCCACTTTGGTTTTCTAAATGAAAGGATTCGCCACGATAAGTAGGAGGGAGGTTGCCACTAGAAAACCATCTTAGGATAACTAGAAAACCATCTCGTATTTAATTGGCCATTTCACTTGACATAATTGTTGCTTACATTAGTCATGTCAATGGTCAATTCTCCAATATATCTAAATAATGAGTTATAATAAGAGAATAATATATTTTATATAATTTTTAATTATAATATTAAAATTAATATTTTATAATTTATAATATATTAAATAATGCATTATAATAAGAGAGTAATATATTTTATATAATTTTTAATTATAATATAAAAATTAATATTTTATATAATTTATAATATGTTGAATATTCTTTTTAGAGATAAAATGTATATAAATTCAGTAATATTATGATTAACCATAAAAACTTATATACTCAACTTAAAATGAAGTTTTAAGTTCAATTTAATAAAATAATTTAACCAAAATACATTTTTACAATTTAATTTATAGTTAGAATTGTTTATTCCATCTTAATTTAATTGAGTTGATTTATGCATGTATTTAATGATTGACTAATTTTGTTTGATTGACCATGCAACGGAAGACTGTCTGCAGTTGATCAGGAGAAAAGGGAACCGAAAGGTGCAAATGATAGCAGTTGAAGAGCGCGACAATCAACCTAGGGTAGCGACAGTTAAATGCGGAGGGACATAAATGAGAGCTGATGTAACGAATCAAGGAACTTAACAGTGGTTTAGAAAGGAGAAAGAGACATACAAGCAAGCAAGGAAAGAATTGGTAGGAGCAAAATGGATAACTTTGACGACGCGCCACCTTTGTATGAGATGCTTCCAGTGTATGACATGCCATCAGTATAGGCCATCAGTTTAGCTTAAAAATTTGTTAGAAATTTGAAAGAATTAATAATATTGTAGATAATAATTGTTGAGATTGTATAATTATAATAGATTATAAGTTTTTTCTGTTACTGAATCTATTTCTACATTTAAACTTAAACTGAAATTCAAATCATTCACCAAAAAATTAAATCACGAAATTCCAATAATAATTGTTAAGAAAAATAAAACAGTTTCCTCTGCTCCGATTTCGTGGCACAGAGACGTGATTGAAGCTGGCTTTGGTTGCTTCTGGGTTCTCTCTGTGTTCTCTTCTGTGCTGGTTTGATTGTAAATTTTATGGAAACTCTCACTAATGTTTTGTAGCTTCATGCGAATTCTCCGTGCATTCTCAGCCTGATCCTTGGCATCCTGATTATATGACGATATGATGAATTTCAAATATGAGATCACCATTTTATAGCAAGAAATCACTATGATAATTTGTATGGAATGAATGGCTGGACAACCTCACCTTGAGTTGATCCCGAATACTGTCCAGTATATGTTCCTGTAAAATACTTCCTTTTGAGTTTAATAAGACCCAGACAATTGAAATGAACCTATCCTTAAGTTCATTGGGATCACCATGAACTGTAATTATTTACCTCTTGTTGG
>JZKD02S1078966.1:0-13167 GCA_000966675.3 Picea glauca | reverse complement strand
CTTACCTTTGGTTATATGACTACACATTGAAGCTAATGAAACACATTTAAAACTAGATGTTGGATGAGATTGGAGTGAGCCTCCTTAGCCTTTTAAAGCTCTGGGAAGCCATGCCAATTTTAAAATGCTAAGGAAATCAATGTAAAAAATGAAATAAAACGCTAAAACAAATAGACTAAGAAGGTGTAAAGAGGTAGGAAACCACAATGAAACTAGGATTATACTATTTTGAATTGAAATTATAAAAGAACATCAAAATTAATATAAAAAATTACCTTTGGTTATATGAGGACACATTGAATCTAATGAAAGAAATTCAAAACTAGATGTTGGATGAGACTGGAGTGAGCTTCCTTATCCTTTTAAATATTCGTGGAGCCGTGCCAATGTAAAATGCTAAGGAAATCAATATAAAAAATGAAGGAAAAACTGGAAAAAAAAGAAGACTAATAAGGTGGGAATATTATTTACATGACTCATAAGGCAGAGTAACTTTGATGCAATTTAAAATGTGTTCAAATCAAACCCTACCAAAACCAAGGGTATGTGTTCATCATCCCACAATAAATTCATTAGCAAAGGAAACCTTCTATCAATCTTAATTCAGGAAAATACCACATGAAATAATAATCACAATAGGGGCACCTACAACAAGAGGCACTACACCATGACCACACCATGAAATTGAAGTAGATATCGACAGGAGCCTCCTCATCCTGGCTAAAAAAAAGAAACCTCTATGGCTTAATGGAGTAAGGAGAAATGGTGGAATAACGAGTAGGATGGTGCATTTGGTAAAACTAATGCAAGAAAAAAAATGACAAGAGATGAAGGTGGGAGAATGATCACGCGGTGCATTTTCCATTCTTTTAATGATAACAAACGAGGAATCAAGGTGATAAAATAATACAACCATCGATAAAGGTATAGTAGGAAAACCTATTGGCAAGAGGCACCATGCCCATACATACATTCAACTATAAAAAAATGTTAGTTATATATATGATCTAGAGTGGATCATTATATAATTTTTCATCTATCTTGGTGCTTTTGGGTGGAAAAATTGGAGGAATTGGCTTGCAAAGCCTAGTTTGGTGATTTTGGGTCCAAAACCTTCCAGATCTAGTTTGAGGGATCAAATGGAACTTTTTGGGGTCAAAAAATTGTGATCTTATCTCATAGGCCTTCGATGCTATTCTACACACCTAAATATTTCCAACGGTGTGGAATTCACCTCAATCAAAGTTTGTATGTAGAATTTATGTCTCTTGTAAGATAACCCACCCTATTGACCAATGGTAGCGAGTAGATGCCACACTATCCCCCATTAATCACACATGTAGGGATAGTCACGTGTGGAATTTTGAGAATATTTTATAGGCTCTAAAACCCTAACACTAATTGATATTTTAGGCACGTGAAAAACCTAATCCTAACCCTAGATGACTATCAGGCTACATTAAATGTTGGTCTACTAGGAAGAGAAGGGTTTCTATTATTTTAGTATTTTTATTGTCCCATATTCTAGTAGATCATGTAGGAGTGGGATATTGAAACATAATAGAGGAGGAAGGATATTCTATAATATCTATTCATTCCATAATGTCCATGGCAACTTCATAGTGAGTCCCTCTTTATTTATACTTTCATTTCATTACTAAGAAAAAGAGAGCAAAGCATATGTCTCCCCTTTTAGCTAGGTTTTCTCCTATATTGGGTTACCTAGGTTATATCTTCTGTTCATTTTATTGTTTTTTTATTATTTTGATTTCAATTATTTATATAAATTTAAGTACTGATCTAGTAATAATAAATATGATATCTAAGGTAATAAAATAAATAATAAAATATTTTAGAATATTATAATATCTATTGTGACAAATTGCTCCAATGGAATATCCATTACAATTTATAGATCATATTGGTATCTGAGTATTTTGTTTTGGTCTTTTGTAGGAAGTTGCAAGATCCAATAATTGACTAAAAAAGGAATTATCAAAAGCTTAGCCATGGTGGATGAGTCTAGTTGTGACAACCATTAGGATGAGGTATAGAAGCAAATTGTGAAGCTGGAAGAACAACTCGCTAATATCTCTTGCAACATGGACCTCCTCATGATGGCTCTAGTGAACAATTTTGGACCTTTTGGGGAGGTTGGAGGCCCCAACTTAAAATTTGTACTGGACAACAAATAGGAGATAATGAAGACTAGGAAAAAGATCAAGATAAAGAGAAACGAAGTTCCAATTCCACAACTTCTTCACTGTCTCTATTTAAAATGTAAGTGAAAGTGAAAATCAAACCCTACCAAGGTGAGATTGATGTTATTAAGTTGAATCATTGGTTTCAACAATTATAAGTTTCTTTTAGATCCCATAACATAGAATAAGAGTAAAATATTTCATTTGATCAACTGAAATTAGAGGAACATGAGATACCCTAGTGGGGAATCCACATATATACACTTAGGATGGAGGGTGATCTACTAGTAACTAAGTGGGAGGTGTTTAAAATCCTCATCAAGTCTTATTTCTACCCTATCATGTATGTATAGTACCAGTGGATCTGTTGGTATCACTTCAGGAAGAGGCAATAGTAGAGTGTGAAAGAGTACATCATCGAGTTTAGAAAAATGGTGATTATGTTGGGTATATATCCCAAGAACCTAGATGTACTCCTCAAGTATATAGGGGGTCTACATAGTAATTTATAGAAGTAAGTGATGCTATTTAAACTTAGGAAATTTGATGAGGCATGTGATAAATCATAGTACCTAGAGAATATAGTCCATAAGAAAGTAAAACCAAGTGGTTCTGAATAGAAATACTACAAAGATGGTTTCAAGGAGGGGATGAATAAATTGGAAAGGAAATGACAATAAGAAAACAACCATTGCACATCAGCACAAGTATCCAAACAACCACTACAACCATTATAATATCAATGGTCACACCAAAGATAAGTGTTAGAAACTATGTCTAGAGTTGAATCCAAAGAAGCATAAGAAGGATGCTGAGAAGAACTTGCTTGCCATGGTTTTAGGAAACCTAGAATAGATAAGCTCATATGTGGATGCAAATATTTTTTTCATAGGAGTGTATAAGGAGGTTAACTTGAGTATACTTCATCACAAGAAATAGAAGGATATTACTAAACTCTTTGATATTAAGATCCAGGTAAAAAAGAAAAAAGTGGGTGCTCTATTCAATTCCATTTCATAAGCCCATCTCATAGAAGAAGATCTAGTCAACAATATTGGATTGAATTTTCATGATCATCATAAGCCATATCCATTGAGATGGGTAAATAAGGATTCATATCTCAAGGTCAATAAATAGTTTAAGACCCTGGGATAACATCTCCATGGATTTTATAGTTGGTTTTCCAACAAATAGGAAGTGACATGACTATTTATTTGTGGTAGTTTACATGTTCAACAAGATGTGCATTCTTATGCCTTGTAAAAATTCCATAAAAGAAGAATAAGAAACAAACATGTTATTTGAACAAGTCTAAGTGCACTTTGGGATCCCAAGATGTATCATCTCAGTTAAGGATACCAAATTTTGTAGTTCCTTTTGGACTACACTTTGGGAGAATATGGACACCAAGTTGAAGATATATACAAATTTTCATTCATAGAAAAATGGGCATACATAATTATTCAACATTAAATTGGTTCAAAGTTTTTAGGGGTTGTAGTCAGAAGCATCTCAAGACTTGGGATGAAAATTTGATTTATATTCAACATTATTATAACAAAGTGGTCCACACTTCTAATAGTATGTTCCTTTTTGAAAATTTCTTTGGGTATTTTATTCCTTCACCCTTGGATGTTGTATATGGACAACAAGTAGGAGTGAGGGAAGACACCACAGAAGATGCACTAAAAGAAAAAAGGTTTATTGAAAAGATTAGGTAGATCCATTTTCAAGTAAAAGAGACATTGAAGACGTCACTGGAAAAGTACAAGGCCTGCCATGATCAACACATAATTGAGAAAAAATTCAAGGTGGGAGACAACTTTTGGATGCATCTAAACAAATAAAGGCTATATGGTCCTAGTAAGAAAATCAATGTGATAGTGACCCACCAAGTTGATTTCCCATAGGTGTAGAGTTATAAATTTACTCTCCTGTAGCTCCAAGATTGAGTTGTTCTCGATTTCATTATACGAGCCCAATTCCCTCCAGTTACTAGAGTTTGGAATACTCTGTTATTGCATTAGTATCTATCAATTCTTATCTACAACACTCAAATCCATGCACTTATCCTCCTCGTGACCAATTGTTACAACCCTGGGCTTAAACCCAAACACTTCTCTCATCTAGTTCTAACTCCCTTCATGTCCACAAGACCATATGTTGTGTTGTGAATTACAACAATACTAACAGGGGTGGGGGTGAATTAATATTAAATCAGAGTTTTCACTTTTCTTTCCTTCCAATGAATTAAAGTTATTTATAAGTGCTTACTTAATCAACAATATATGAAGAACAAAAAATACAACACAAAAAAAACATTGCACCATAATTTTTACGTGGAAATCCAATGTGGGATAAAACCACAAAACATCTTTCTTTATGTTCTTCTACAAGCACCAACTTACAATTTATAATTATTCATATTGAAATGAATCCACCTATCACAGATGAGGACACCAATCCTCTCAGGAACCAACCTATCACAAACAATGAGGAGACCAATCCTCTCATGCACCAACCTATAATCACAAGCAATGAGGACACCATTCCTCTCATGCACCAACCTGTCATAGATAATGAGGACACCAATCCTTAGTGATATTCAACTCACCCTAGAACCACCCTACCACCCTGAAATAAGTTTAAAAACTATTCTTAAAGAGTTGGACCTTTCTCTACAAAAATTAGTCTGATATATCTCCAGTTCATTTTCGTTGAACAATTATAGGTCCTTTTTCTTCTCTTTTCATCCATGCACAAATCAAACAGAGCGCATCTGTATTTATAATTTTTTTCCTAAGTTCCCCTTCCTGTGTGTGGACACATAACAATTACAATGTGGACATATTTTGAGTATATCAAAGTCTTGTCAGTTACACTTATCTCTAAATAACGTATGTAGATGCATGAAAGTTACATTGTGGACAAATTGTGACCAGATCAAGGTTTTGTCAATTACACTTCAGTATAAATAAAGTATGTGGACGTGTGATGCTTATATTGTTGACAAATCTTGATCAAATCTAGGTGGACATTCTTTGACTAAATCAAACATACAAAATCTTCCTATGAATGAGCTCTATCTCATCTTTAAAAACAAAATTGAGTCGTATAAGAGAATCTCCTCATAAATGATGTAACAAGCATTTTGGTCTATAGAGTATCTACTGTGCAAATAGAATTAAGATCCCAAAGATCAATTCATAATTATTCATCATGTCACACTTTCCCTATAGTGCGTTGACCTAGGCGTTCCATTCATCCCATCACATTCCACTCTGTCGCTTGTCACATGAGATTTGTTTCGTCAGACTCAATTATGCCATTGATCGCACTGGTTCAAATCACCCTGCAGATTTTATTCTACACCATTGGACCTTATTTGTTCCATTGATCCTTTCATCCTTCTACACACTTATGTTTTCATCCTTTCACAACTTCCTCTATCTGTGCACTATACTTTGTTCCATACATTCTACGCCAAGGATTATATTATGTTCCATTGATACTTTCGTCATTCGATCCTTCAATGCACTTCTTCTGTTCGTTATTGCACTATAACTGACCATGTTCATGATCACTTTGAAATCAAGGACAACACATGTGAAACAAAATCCTCCTTTGGCATTGATGGAAATAAAAAATGTTTCCATCTCTTTTCTGAAAGGTGAGTGACCATGCAGTGGAATTTATGTTGAGCTACTCCCTTTCAATGTTCTTAACTACAAGTTTCTCCCCATTTCAATGTGTGCAACTGCTAAATCAATAAACTAAAATGCTCCCCCTTTCAATGTGTATCAACATCATGAATTTTTTATTCTCCCCCTTTGATAGCAATGAGAAAGAGAGTATTTGGATATTATTTCCTCCAGGATTTGTTGCGTGCACATAACCATCCTTAAAAAAAATATAATCGATAACCATTTTCAAACTTCAACTGTATGCATCTCCACAAAAGAAAACTTCTCCCTGACATAACAACGAGTGGGTTACTTTTCGAAGTAGTGAACTGTGTTCTTTACTGAAGAGAGGAAAACAAGATCACCCCCAATTTCTATCTAAGATACTCAAAGGGTTCTCTAGGTAATGGCTTGGTAAAAATATCTTCAATATTCTCTTTGGAGGGATCATACTCTAATTTGACCACCTAAGCCTGAACCTGTTCACAGAGAAAGTGATATTTAATCGGTATATGATTAGTATTAGAGTGTTGAAAAAGATTTTTAGAGATATTAATAGCATTGGTATTGTCACACATTATGGAGACAAGTTGTTCATAGGGAACTTGAATATCCTTGAGATTGTGTTTAATCCACAAAAATTGAGTACAAAAGGATGTTGCAACTATATATTCAGCTTCAACTATAGAGAAAGAAATGGGAGTTTATTTCTTGCTAAGCCAATACACTAAACAATTTCCAAGGAAAAATGTACCTCCACTGGTGTTTTTTCTATCATCAATACTTCCTTCCTAGTCTGCATTAGTATAAGCTTTTAGAACAAGGTTTGTGTATTTTAGATACTACAAGCCATGATCAACAATTCCCTACAAGTATCTAAATATTCTTTTAACTACAAGAACATGAGATTCCTTAGGATATGCTTGAAATATTCCTATAAAAGAAACTACTTGTATGATGTCATGCCTTGAATATGTGAGATAAATTAATATGCCTATCATATACCTATACATGTTTTGATCTATTTCTAGAGCATCATCATCTTTGTTGAGTTTGCAACTAGTAGTCATAGGAGTGCTCACGGGTGCACAGTTTTCCATGCCAAACTTCTTCAAGATTTCCTTGAGATATTTACTTTGAGAAATGAAAATTCCCCTTTTTGATTGATGAATTTGTAGACCAAGAAAGAAGGAAAGTTTTCCTAACATTGACATCTCAAACTCTTGTTGCATTGTAGCTGCAAAATTCTTACTCATTAATTCAATGTTACTATCAAAACAACATATACTACAATAATTAATAGGTCATTACCATCAACCTTGATGTATAAGTTTCTATCATTTTTTCCCTTTTTAAAACCTTGTTGGTGCATATATCTATCAATTCTATAATACCAAGATCTTGGAGCCTGCTTTATCCCATACAGGGATTTCTTTAATAGAAGAACATAATCCTTTTTGTCAATTAGAAGAAAACCATATTGTTGCTCCACATAAAGTTCTTCCTCAAGGTCACCATTCAAAAATGTTTATTTGACATCCATCTAGTAGACTTTGAATTTTTTGTAGCATGCAAAGGAAAAAAACATCCTAATAGCTTCAATTCTTGGAACATGGGAAAACCTTTCTTCAAAGTCCACTCCTTCTACTTGAGCATACCCTTTTCATACCAATTTGGCCTTGTTTCTGACTATCTGTCCATCTTTATTTAACTTGTTTTTGTATGCCCATTTAGTGTGAATTACATTCTTGTCATTTGGTCTTGGGATAAGATCCCATGTCTTATTTTTCTCTATTTGGTATAGTTCTTCATTCATGGATTTGAACCAATGGTCATCCTGACTTTCTTGCATAAAATTGTGTGTTCACTCATGGATAACAATGAAAATTTGTAGAACCAGATGTATATATAAGTTTTCTTCTAGTTCGTTCATTTTCTTCCTTTTTTCCAAGAATCTAACTTTCTAGATGATGTTTTTGAACATACCTTGATGGGGTCTTCATTTGTGATGTATCCATTATCACTTCTTCCTCATAATCCTCTTGTTCCTGATACTCGTGGATTCCATCTCCTTGTGGTTCATTTATGATTGGTTCATCATAGGAATTATCATGGTGCCGGTGTCTCTTTGGATGAAGTGGTCACTCATCTACCTTTACATCTATACTTTCAACTATTATTTGGAGTATTTTGTTGTAGAACATGTATCCTTTACTTTTGGAGGAGTATCCTAACAAGATACCTTCATCATCTCTAGAATCAAACTTACCTAAGCCATCTTCATTTATTTTAATGTAGCATTTTCTTCCAAAAAATTTGAAGTGTTTTATTGATGTTGCTATGCCATGCCATAGCTCATAAGTCATTTTATCACCATTTACTCTTATGTGTGCTTTATTGATAATGTTAACAATAGTTTGAATGGTTTCTTCCCAAAATGTATTAGGTACTTTTGATTCATCAAGCATGGCCCTGGCCATTTCTTGAACTGTTATGTTCATCCTTTCTACTACTCCATTATGTTGAGAGGTTCTGGAAATAACAAAATGTCTCTTGATCCCATGATTTTCAAAATAGTTGTTGAATTCATCAGATGTGAATTCCCCTCCTATGTTTGATATTAGGCACTTTGTTTTTAAATCCATTTCATTTTCTACCTGTTCTTTGAAGATTTTGAATTTTTCAAAAGCCTCAAATTTATGCTTCAACAATCCAACCCAATTCATTCTAGTATAGTAATCAATCAACATAATGAAATATTTTTCACCTCGAGGTGATTGTGTACTAGTGGGGCCACAAATATTTGTATGAATTAACTCAAGAGGTCAAGTGGTGAAATGTTCTCTTGCCTTGAATTAAACTCTTGACTGCTTTCCAAACTAACATGACTTATAGACAACATTATCAGGTTTCGAAATTTTGGGCATATCTCTCACAATATCTTTTCTTCATATCTTAAGAGGATGATTAAAACTAACATGGTCTATTAGTTTGTGCCAAGTCCAGCTCTCATCAGTTTTACCACTGCAAGATATTTCTTTTCCTTCTTCTAGAACATACACATTTCCTGAAGTTCTGACTTCCTTGACAACAATATTTCTTGTATTTGCATCCATTACTTTACAACCTTTTGAATGAAAGAGAACATTGTGTCCTTGGTCACATAATTGACTTACACTCAACAAGTTATGTTTTAGACCATCTACATACAACAAATTGTGTGCTTTGGTCTTTCCCTTATTATCTTCATCTAGTACAACAATTCCTTTTCCTCTAATTCTAGCTATAGAATTATTCCCAAATTGTTATAGCAAGATTTTCCTCACTCCATGCAACTTGATTAGAAGGCTTGTTCCATGTCCCTATGCAGACTTGAAGTCCCTTTTTGAAATTACCATAGCTAAAAATTATATTTTTCCACATATACGCGCCCTAACATCTATACAACATGTGTATATGCAGGTTGCACCATTACAACCTGTGTACATTGGGTTTTGTGCCAAAAATTAAAAAATGGTGTCAATTTTCCATGTCACATCATGAGATCCATGATACTCGACCTTCCATATACTGGAAACCTTCTAACTCGGCCCTTCATTTCCATTTGAAGGCTATAAATGGGCCATATCCAAGTTGTGGAGAAAAGGAGAAGAATTCAACTTTGAGAGAAAAGTTACTCTCGAGAAATTATTCACTTCATATAGAGTTTGCATCCCTTTTTCCTTTTAAGTTTGAACACATTGTTCAACCCCTAAGATCTTCCCTATTTGATGGATAACCTAATTGTCTCTCTTATATGAGCTTTCCTTTGGTGGAGTATTGAAGTGGTAGAGGCCCAACTGGAAGGGATTTAGTTTCTTGGTTCCGAACGTGCCGACACAAAAGTTTGTCATTCATACACTTCTGTTCATTACATTTGAATAGAAATACTCTTTTATCATCCAATTAATGTCTCGAAAATATTTGAATTGTTATTCCATGGGCATGTTTGTTATGAATATTGATGGATTATGCTATTATATGCGCTAACTTTATATATTATAACCATATGCTTGTGTATCTTGGTTGTTGAGGACAAGTTGCAGGTGTATAGATTTGAGTCAAGTGTTCAACGATGGACTTCATTGAATGTCTAGACGAGGTAGGCTCTTTATATTATCTTGTTATCATATTTGTTTATATATCATACTTGAGATTAGAGTTGATTTCTGCAGTCATTTCTGTCTGTTGTGGTTTACCCCATGCCATAGAGTGATTTTCTTCGTAACAGAGTTGGTGACCATACTGGGGATTGTAATGTATTTAAGTCATCGATGATACTCCTATGACCTCACACATTAGGGGGAATATGTTGTAGAAATATTTTCCTCACCCCATGCAACTTGCTCAGAAGGCCTGTTCCATGTCCCTATGTAGACTTGAAGTCCCTTTTTGCAATTCCCATAGCTAAAAAACATATTTTTCCACATATACTCACCCTAACAACTATACAACATGAGTATACGCAAGTTGCACCATTACAACCCACGTACATAGTGTTTTGTACCCAAAATTAAAAAATGGTGTTGGGTTTCCATGTCATGTCACGAGATCCATGATCCTTGACCTTCCATATACTGGAAACATTTTGACTCGGCCCTAAGGTCCATTCAAAGGATATAAATGGGCCACATCCAAGCTGTGGAGAAAAGGAGAAGAATTCAACTTTGAGAGAAAAGTTAATCTCAAGAAATTATTCACTTCATATTGAGTCTACATCCCTTTGTCCTTTTAAGTATGAACACATTGTTCAGTCCCCAAACTCTTCCCTATTTGATGGATAACCTCATTGTCTCTCTTATATGAGCTTACCTTTGGTGGAGGATTGAAGTGGTGGAAGCCCAGCTGGAAGGGACTTAGTTTCTCGGTTCCGAACATGCTGACACAAAAGTTTGTCATTCATACACTTATGTTGATTAAATTTTAATAGAAATACTCTTTTCTCATCCAATTAATGTCTCACAAATATTTGAATTGTTATTCGATGGGTATATTTATGAATATTTATGGATTATACTATTATATGTGATAACTTTATATATTATCACCACATGCTTGCGTATCTTGGTTGTTGAGGACAAGTTGCAGGTGTATAGATTTGATTCAAGTGCTCAATGGTGGACTTCATAGAAGGTCTGGACAAGGTAGGCTCTTTATGTTGTCTTGTTAGCATATTTGTTTATATATCATACTTGATATTATAGTTGATTTCTGCAGTCATTTCTTTCTATTGTGGTTTACCCATGTTTTCCTCCAGATAGGAATTCAAACTTACTCTTGTCTCCTGTCATGTGCTTGGAGCAGCCACTGTCAATATACCATTGTTTTTCTTGGTTTTTGGCATATAGAGCCAATCCACAATTTTCTTTGTTTTTATTTTTCTTCCTCCAAACCTTGGTAAAATCTTCTTGTTTGTCTTTCTTATAGATAGGCAACATATAGCTTCTGCATTGACTTGCCTCGTGTCGAAAATTATTGGATAAGTGGCATTCGAGGTCATTTAATAGAAGGGAGAAGGCATTTTGATACATATCCATTCAAGGTTTATTGAATCTCATTCCTACATTTTTGTTAAACATCCTACAACTCATAGTCTTATGTCCAAAGTTGCCAGAAGAGAAACAATATCCATAGAAAAAAGTTGGATTCCTTGGAATGAAAATCTTACTTGTAGGTATCGTTCTTTGTTTTCCATCTTGATAAGATTCGGGAACATGTTGTTTCCTTGCTTCATGTTTTTTTTCATAGTTGGGTTGATCCAATTCCAACTTCTTCTTCTTATCTTCTTTTGATTTGTTAGGCTGACTATTGTTTCCCTTGGGACCATTTTCATAACTTGTAGAATTCTCACTAGTCGACATGTTGGTGCTTGATTCCCCTTTGACAATTTTCATACTTTCCTTATATTATATCCATGTCTTGTCATATAGTGATCTCTGATTGCTGAGAATGTTATCTATAATTTCATATCCTTTATGAATTTCATTGTAGTCTTGGAATTATCTAGACCTTTTATTAAGGACACTATCTTTGCTTCTAGTTTGTCATAGATGTTCTCCTTTTCTTTTATCTGATTCATCAATATTTCTTCTCTTGTTTTGGCGTCTTCTAGCAGAATTTTTTTGATGACTATATCTTCACTGATCTCATTGTCCTTTTCTTTATAAAATTGTAACTATTATTTTATTATTTTATTCTTCCTCTTGATTCAGGAGATTTCCTCCAGAGAACTAATGAGTTCTCCTTCCATGTCTACTACAACTTCACAATCTTTTGTGTCTATTTTTTCTTGGTCAGATTTAAGTTGCTCCAAATCCATGATAAGTTTTTCATCTTGAATTTTATCTGGCTCATATTCATCTTATTCAGTGTCTGAAGAGATTCTACTATCCTCATTTGAATAAAAGTTGTTCATTTTGAAAGAATTTTTCATGTTAAACTCCCTAGATTTATACTTTCCTTTTCATTGGTGTTGTTTTGTTTGAAAGGATATTTAGATGTAAAATGACCAACTTTACCACAATGGAAGCATTTGAATGGTAACATACCTTTATATTTTACAGATACCCTCTTAAGTCTCCTTAAAAAATTATCTTCTTCTTCATCTGAGAAATGTTATGATGAATCATGATCTTGAGATGCTAACGATTTGAATGATGCCTTGAAGAATCTATCCCTTGTATTTGGATGTTCTTTCCTAGCTCTCATCTCATAAGTAGTTACAATTCCATGCAACCTTTCCATAGTCAGTTTTTCTAGTTCATGCATTTATTCTATAGAAAAAACCTTTGCATCAAGTCTTGAGGGAAGAGATCTCATTACCTTCTGAACTATTATATATTCTTCAATCTTCTCACCTATCCCTTTCATAGTGTTTACAATCTATTCTACTATGAGAAAGAAACCCATGAAATTTTCATCTTCACTCATTCTTAGGATTTCAAATTGCATTCTACAATATTGAAGTTTGGGAACTTTACTTTCTCGTCTCCTTCATAATTGTTTACCAATTTGTCCCATATTTCCTTTGAAGATTCCAACTACATTAATTTAACAAATCATGTTTCTGCAAGTCCTCCTTGGATGGCATTCATACCTCTTGCATTATTGTAGTAATTGTTCTTACCAACTTCATTAGTTGGTGTTGATTAAGGTTGGTTGTCATTGATGTCAACCCTTGAAGAAAGCCCCGTAGCACAAAGGTTTGGGTAATGGACCCAATATTGTTTGATGTAAATATGACT
>JZKD02S1078911.1:0-13168 GCA_000966675.3 Picea glauca | reverse complement strand
GTTAGAGAGATGTACATATATGTAATTTAACTACCATTCAATAAAAATATACACATGCGTATCGTATCCAAATGCTAATGCTATGAATTCATTATCTTGTGCGTGCACCATCCAGCTCCTGCTTTCCAACCGATGTGACCTCACCGGTACCTCCCAGCCAATGCTAGGGGTACTCTTATTCCCCTTGATCCCCCCGAGCTGCAAAGGGGCCACACACAGAATACCTAAGAATGCTAGCACCCAATTCACCTCGCAAGGTCGAGCTAGCACTCGTCACCCAAGCTGGGTATCCCAACTCCCACAAGAGAAAGTTTAGTCAAGATGAAATTCAATAGTGTAACTTTATGCAAGCCATATTGGATCCATAATCCTCCTCCCCATCCTTTTTATAGAGTTTTCTTAGTCATTAGTTTCCCAAAACCCTCATTAGATTCCTTTTTCATTTAATTAAATTTTGAAAAACCTCCCCCATACACATGTCATAAGGATCACATAAAGCTTACATCCCTTGCACATGCTCTTACATAGCTACAAGGAAGAGATGGACCTCAAGGAGACTTCCTAGTTCCAACCTACAATCATGTGTCTTTATCCCTTGTCATCGACCAAGCTCAATCATTTTGTCTTATAGTCGAGCATACGATTCCAACCAGTCCATACTGATAACGACGTCATAATACCCTAAGGTTGTCACATACAAGTTCTCCCTAGTGACAAACTTTCCCAATTTAAGACTACAACCTGTAACCTTCCCACCAACCTTTTTTTTGGCAACCGAAGCCATTTCTACAAAGCTAAACTCGTCTAGTTTGAATACCTTTACGTTAATTCATTTTAGTGCTACACCAGAAATAAAAATATCAGTATCCAGGTGTGGAGCATACCGAAACATCTCCATAAAATGAGCCTCATACTTGGGAACTGTAGGGCCACCCTATCGCAAGGCGTTGAACTCGTTGAGTTGACTCTCAATTAATTCCTCAAATAGATACCTCTCCTAGAACCGTTTCTCGAACAGTTCCCATGACCTATCTTCAACGACCATGTTTAATTGTGGCAGGAGCATCTTCCACTATAGAAGAGAACTCCCCTTTAGTTGAAGGGCCAACCTACTGACCTTCATGCTAGAGGTCGTAATCGTGAAGCATGAAACACATCACCTTGCTCTCCAGCCATGCCTCAATGGATGAGCCATCTGTGGAACTCGTGGAATTGAGAACTTATCCCTCTCGAGTTCTTGGTGAATGCTAACGTTACTCGCTGGGGCGTGCTCTAGACCTTAAAGGGTATAGGCACGCTAGCCTCATCTCAGCACATATGGTGATTCAAGCCCTCTAAAATTCTGTGGAAGGACCTTGTAAAACCGTCATCATCCCTTACAATAATCAAATCCATCCCAAGGACTTGTTTTTCCAATTTGGGTTAGACTCTAAGGGTGTAGGAACTTCTGGAGGTGTTGCACATCCTTCCATGACACCATGTTGAGAACCTCTGTGATGTCCTCTAATCATGATCACTGGATGGACACGTTAAAATTCTAATTAGCGCTAGGTTAGTACTCAAGGGTTTACTGCAGTGGAAAGTATGGCAGTCCACAGTGGCAGGGTTGAACCCGGTCCGATACCATATGTAACGACCTTCATCGTTACGACAACATGAGATGCATAACAAGTAAATATTTTTTTTATATATATATATAGGGAGGTAGCAATGACAATTGTCGATCAACGCAACTCGACGATGAACACAACACATGAAATTCAAGAAACAAACAAATTAACGACCTATCACACTAGCATGTTATGTCGCTAGATGTAACATACGAAAATCAAATAGAAAAAGTAAAAATGACTACTCTCCCATCCTAGCCTACAAGGTTAGGACCCCCAAGACACATAAGAAACGCTCAAGCCTAGTTTGCCATCAATTTTGACCATTTAATGTCTCAAGGTTGGAAACTATTTTGAGGAAGAAGGAGGTGTCTACATATCCCAAAACCCTCATTAGATTCCTTTTTCATTGAATTAAATTTTGAAAAAACTCCCCTATACACATGTCGCAAGGATCACATAAAGCTTACATCCCTTGTGCATGTGCTTCCATAGATGCAAGGAAGAGATGGACCTTAGGGAGACTCCCTAGTTCCAACCTACAATGAAGCGTCTTTATCCCTCGTCATCGACCAAGCTCAGTCATTTTGTCTTACAGTCGAGTATCGCATCATGTGATTCCAACCAGTCCATACTGATCATGACGTCATAATACCCTAAGGTTGTCACATATAGGTTGGCCCTAGTGACAAACTCTCCCAGGTTAAGGATACAACCCGTAACCTTCCCACCAAACTTTTTTTTTACAACCAAATCCATTTCTAGAAAGATAAACTCGTCTAGTTTGACTACCTTTACCTTAATTCATTTTAGTGCTACACCAAAAATAAAAATATCAGTATCTAGGTGTGGAGCATACTGACGCATCTCCATAAAATGAGCCTCATACTCGGGAACTGTAGGGTCACCCTGTCGCAAGGAGTTGAACTCGTTGACTTGAATCTCAATGAATTCCTCAAATAGATACCTCTCGTGGAACTGTTCCTCGAACAGTTCCCATGACATGTCCTCGATGGCCATGTTTAATTGTGGCAGGAGCGTCTTCCACTATAGAAGAGTAGTCCCCTTTAGTTGAAAAACTGCCCTGTGGACCTTCATGCTAGAGGTCATAATCATGAAGCATGAAGCACATAGCCTTGCTCTCCAGCCATGCCTCAACGAATGAGCCATTCGTGGCACTCATGACTTGAGAACTTATCCCTCTCAAGTTCTCGGTGAATGATAAAATTATTGGATGGGGCATTCTCTAGACCCTCAGGGGTATAGGCACCCTAGCCTCATCTCAATATAGATGGTGAATCAAGCCCTCTGACATTCCCTATAAGGACCTTGTAAAACCATCATCATCCCTTACAACAATCAAATGCAGCCCAAGGAATTGTTCTTCCCCTTTGGGTTAGACTCTGAGGGCGTAGGAACTTCTAGAGGCGTCGCACCTCCTTCCACGACACCATGTTGTGAACCTCTGTGATGTCCTCTAATAGTGATCAAAGCATGGACACGTTAAAATTTTAATTAGCGCTAGGTTAGTACTGAAGGGTTTACTGCAGTGGAAAGTATGGTGATCCAAAGTCACAGGGTTGAACTCGCTCTGATACCATATGTAACAACCTTCATCATTACGACAATATGCGGTGCATAACAAGTGAATTTTTTGTTTATATATACAGGGAGTTAACAATGACAATTGTCGATCAATGAAACTCGATGATGAACACAACACATGAAATTCAGGTAACAAATAGATTAACGACCTATCACACTAGTATGTTATGCCGCTAGATGTAACATACAAAAATCAAATAGAAAAAATAAAAATGACTACTCGCCTGTCCTAGCCTGCAAGGTTAGGACCCCCAGGACACATAAGCAACGCTCAAGCCCAGGTTCCCATCAATTTTGACCATTTAAGGTCTCAAGGTTGGTGAATGTTCTGAGGAAAAAGGAGGTGTCTACATCTCCCAAAACCCTCATTAGATTCCTTTTTCNGAGGGCGTAGGAACTTCTAGAGGCGTCGCACCTCCTTCCACGACACCATGTTGTGAACCTCTGTGATGTCCTCTAATAGTGATCAAAGCATGGACACGTTAAAATTTTAATTAGCTCTAGGTTAGTACTGAAGGGTTTACTGCAGTGGAAAGTATGGTGATCCACAGTCACAGGGTTGAACTCGCTCTGATACCATATGTAATGACCTTCATCATTACGACAATATGCGGTGCATAACAAGTGAATTTTTTGTTTATATATACAGGGAGTTAACAATGACAATTGTCGATCAATGAAACTCGATGATGAACACAACACATGAAATTCAGGTAACAAATAGATTAACGACCTATCACACTAGTATGTTATGCCGCTAGATGTAACATACAAAAATCAAATAGAAAAAATAAAAATGACTACTCGCCTGTCCTAGCCTGCAAGGTTAGGACCCCCAGGACACATAAGCAACGCTCAAGCCCAGGTTCCCATCAATTTTGACCATTTAAGGTCTCAAGGTTGGTGAATGTTCTGAGGAAAAAGGAGGTGTCTACATCTCCCAAAACCCTCATTAGATTCCTTTTTCATTTAATTAAATTTTGAAAAACCTCCCCCATACACATGTTGCAAGGATAGCATAAAGATTGCATCCCTTTTGCATTCTCTTCCATAGTTGCAAGGAAGATATGGACCTCAGGGAGACTCCCTATTTCTAGCCTACAATCACACGTCTTTATCCCTCATCATCGACCAAGCTCAATCATTTTGTCTTACAGTCGAGTATCGCATCATGTGATTCCAACCAATCCATACTGATCATGATGTCATAATACCCTAAGGTTGTCACATACAGGTTCTCCTCAGTGAAAAACTCTCCTAGGTTAAGGATACAAATTGTAACCTTCCCACCAACCTGTTTTTGGCAACCAAAGCCATTTCTACAAAGCTAAACCCATCCAGTTTGAATACCTTTACCTTAATTTATTTTAGCGCTACACAAGAAATAAAAATATTAGTATCCAGGCGTGGATCATACTGAAGCATCTCCATAAAATGATCCTCATACTCAGGAACTGTAGGGTCACCCTGTCACAAGGAGTTGAACTCATTGAGCTGACTCTCAATGAATTCCTCAAATAGATACCTCTCCTGGAACTATTCCTCGAACAATTCCCATGACATGTCTTCGACGACCATGTTTAATTGTGGTAGGAGCATCTTCCACTATAAAAGAGTGCTCCCCTTTAGTTGAAAGACTTCCCTGTGGACCTTCATGCTAGAATTTGTAATCGTGAAGTGTGAAGCACATCGACTTGCTCTCCAGCCATGCCTCAATGAATGAGTTGTCTGTGGCACTTGTGGACTTGAGAACTTATCCCTCTCAAGTTCTCAGTGAATTCTAATGTTACTGGCTAGGGCATGCTGTGGACCCTCGGGGGTATAGACACCCTAGCCTCATCTCAGTACAGATGGTGAATCAAGCCCTCTGACATTCTCTGGAAGGACCTTGTAAAACCATCATCATCCCTTACAACAATAAAATCCATCCCAAGGACTTGTTCTTCCCCTTTGGGTTAGAATTCGAGGGCATAGGCACTTCGAGAGGCATCACACCTCCTTCCATGGCACCACGTTGTGAAACTTTGTGATGTCCTCTAATAGTGATCACCGCATGGACACGTTAAAATTGTAATTAGCACTAGGTTAGTACTCAACGATTTACTACAACGGAAATTTATGGCGATCCACAATCCCAAGGTTGAACCCGCTCTGATACCATATGTAACGAACTTCGTCATTACGACAACATGCAACACATAACAAGTGAATTTTTTGTTTATATATACAGGGAGGTAAAAATGACAATTGTCAATCAATGCAACTTGATGATGAACACAACACANAACGACCTATCACACTAGTATGTTATGCCGCTAGATGTAACATACAAAAATCAAATAGAAAAAATAAAAATGACTACTCGCCTGTCCTAGCCTGCAAGGTTAGGACTCCCAGGACACATAAGCACCGCTCAAGCCCAGGTTCCCATCAATTTTGACCATTTAAGGTCTCAAGGTTGGTGAATGTTCTGAGGAAAAAGGAGGTGTCTACATCTCCCAAAACCCTCATTAGATTCCTTTTTCATTTAATTAAATTTTGAAAAACCTCCCCCGTACACATGTTGCAAGGATAACATAAAGATTGCATCCCTTTTGCATTCTCTTCCATAGTTGCAAGGAAGATATGGACCTCAGGGAGACTCCCTATTTTTAACCTACAATCACACGTCTTTATCCCTCATCATCGACCAAGCTCAATCATTTTGTCTTACAGTCGAGTATCGCATCATGTGATTCCAACCAGTCCATACTGATCATGATGTCATAATACCCTAAGGTTGTCACATACAGGTTCTCCTTAGTGACAAACTCTCCTAGGTTAAGGATACAAATTGTAACCTTCCCACCAACCTTTTTTTGGCAACCAAAGCCATTTCTACAAAGCTAAACCCATCCAGTTTGAATACCTTTACCTTAATTTATTTTAGCGCTACACAAGAAATAAAAATATCAGTATCCAGGCGTGGATCATACTGAAGCATCTCCATAAAATGATCCTCATACTCAGGAACTGTAGGGTCACCCTATCACAAGGAGTTGAACTCATTGAGCTGACTCTCAATGAATTCCTCAAATAGATACCTCTCCTGGAACTATTCCTCGAACAGTTCCCATGACATGTCTTCGATGACCATGTTTAATTGTGGTAGGAGCATCTTCCACTATAAAAGAGTGCTCCCCTTTAGTTGAAAGACTGCCCTGTGGACCTTCATGCTAGAAGTTGTAATCGTGAAGTGTGAAGCACATCGACTTGCTCTCCAACCATGCCTCAATGAATGAGTTGTCTATGGCACTTGTGGACTTGAGAACTTATCCCTCTCAAGTTCTCAGTGAATTCTAATGTTACTGGCTAGGGCATGTTGTGGACCCTCGGGGGTATAGACACCCTAGCCTCATCTCAGTACAGATGGTGAATCAAGCCCTCTGACATTCTCTGGAAAGACCTTGTAAAACCATCATCATCCCTTACAACAATAAAATCCATCCCAAGGACTTGTTCTTCCCCTTTGGGTTAGACTTCGAGGGCATAGGCACTTCTAGAGGCATCACACCTCCTTCCATGGCACCACGTTGTGAAACTTTGTGATGTCCTCTAATAGTGATCACCGCATGGACATGTTAAAATTGTAATTAGCACTAGGTTAGTACTCAACGATTTACTACAATGGAAATTTATGGCGATCCACAGTCCCAAGGTTGAACCCGCTCTAATACCATATGTAACAAACTTCGTCATTACGACAACATGCAACACATAACAAGTGAATTTTTTGTTTATATATACAGGGAGGTAAAAATGACAATTGTCAATCAATGCAACTTGATGATGAACACAACACATGAAATGTAAGAAAGAAACAAATTAACGACCTATCACACTAGCACGTTATGCTGGTATATGTAACATACGAAAATCAAACAAAAAAAAAAAAAATGACTACTCGCTAGTCCTAGCCTGCAAGGTTAGGACCCCGAGGACACATAAGCAATACTCAAGACGAGGTTCCCATTAATTTTGACCATTTAAGGTATCAAGGTTGGCGAATGTTCTGAGGAAGAAGGGGGTGTCTACATATCACCTGACACAAGCAAGACCACGAATACTAAGATAAAATATGACATCGATCAACCAAATGCAAAATCCACAAAACGACACACATAACATGAACCTTCAATGCGAGTGATAATTAGCAATCATTGATCAACATTTTCATGTAACACAAATTAATAAACAACACTCGATCATTAGTGGTCGTTTGACATGCACAACCAAATAAATTTATATTTAGACAATACTTTAATCAACCTTAATCTTATGATCACACAAGAGAGCTGACATACAAATCTATCTAGCAAAAACAAATTGAGGTGCAATTCTATTTAATTTCCAGGCGCGCTAATTAATCAATCATCAATTAAAATAAAATTTGAGGCATGAGAATTGATATACATTCTGGGGTCCCTCATGACATCTCGCATCCATCAAGTTAATCTAAACGATAACTAGAAATATTCATCTTGGCAATTTAAATATTAATTGACTAATAAAAATACATCTTGTTATGCCTCCTAACTTCTGGAAACAGAGAATTTATTCTCCATTAACCCATTTACATCATACACCATTAACTTCCTATGACACGAAAAACCCTTTCATCGATGATTTATTACATTCTTGTACACGAGTTTTATCATTAAGAGTTCCATGTAACACCGATATACATCAAAGAAATATAAGGATTGTACAATTGTCAAATGCAAGTTAATTAAAATAGAAAGATCGATCACGGTTTATTAAAATTATAAACAGTTTGTCATGCCATAACTAGAGTTGAAAGGAAGAGATCTTATAAATTTTTGACTTGCCATGATGGTAAAACATGGTTTTAGTTTATAGCGTAATGCTCGGACACAGTGTAATAAGCTCACAATATATTTTGTTAAATGATGTAACAACCTCCCTAGAATTATAAGGTTCACTTAAGATAAAACATCGTGTACAGAATACTTGCAACAATCAGAATTACATCCAACCAACAGTTATAACATAATAGAACTAGAACTAGTAAGGCTGATGATAACCATTAAACAACCTAACTATTAATATTAAAACTATTATATGAATTTTATCACAATAAATGGGAACGATAGTGGTGTTAATCACAACTATCATCATTGCATCCATCATTACAGCATTAAATCTGTTACATAAAATTTTCCAGGGAAACTAATTACTGAAACTGCAGAATACAAACGGAACCCACCACTAGAAAAATAATCTCACACACATATATTTACCAAGTTCAACGTTTCTATTAAAATAGCTATAAATATAAGCATATGCAATTCATTCTTGTCATTTCTCTATCAAGCAAATCCCTGCAAACTCTAACTGTTAATTACTTAAAATCCCTTGTGATATTTAGAATCCCTGCATAAATAGACCAAATCTCAGGGTAACAAAAATTCTCAATCACTAAATAATTGCATTTATATGTGATGGTTAAAATCTTGGGGTGGTATAAATTTATGTATAGTTTGAAAATCACATTGCCATAATCTAGGATTTAAAATCTAGGCACCCTGTCCGAGAAAGGAATTTCACAAATCAATAGAACCACCACTGCCAAGTAAAAATTCATAAGTATGTAATTAAAATTTAAAAATTCCATGACTACGAGGTATTCAAAGCATTAGGTTGAAGTTATTTGAATGAGCAACTAGAGTTTCAGCTACAATTTGGGTGGTTGTAGCTGCAGAACAAATAGGTAGGCCAGAAAATATCCAAGTTACTTGTTGGCTCCTTTGCATATATAAAAAGTAACCTTATCATAGATAGAGAATAAATATAGGTGGGGGATTATAGCTCTGTTTGATCACAAGGATAATATCCCACTGCTTATAGAGGAGAAGACCACACTTGTTGGGCGTATCCATACATTCTCCTTGCTGGGCGGATATGTCTATTGGGCGAGTCTCTCTTTGTAAGGATAGATGGCTCGTATGGATTGGTTAAAACTTAGTAAATAATCTTTGCAATTTCCACCTATAGTGTTCTCGAACATAAAATAAATTAAAAGAGTGGGAAGGAGAGGAGGGAAACCGTCTCATAAGGGCAGAGCACAGAGAAAGGAGGGGTGCAAGGACTACACGAAATTCCTCCATGCACAGGGTCATGAATTCTCCCTGCAAAAACACAAAAATTNATTCTTTACCCAAATGTGTTGGATAGGGATTGGTGGTTCGTATTAAGAGATGACCCTAGATCAAAAAATAACTTTTAGAAAAACAATGTTACCATTCCAGGCGAGGAATATAATTAGTGTGATGACAATGAAGAGTGATATATACATGTTTATTTTATCATGTATAACATTGTTGTATCTTTTTGTTACCTTTATTTCATTAATGATATTGTTTTTAATTCAACTTATGACAGAGAAATGGAAAGTTAATTATAACAAATATTTGAACAATTTTAGTTGGTTAACAATCGCTTTTATTCTTAATGTTAGAAAAACGGGACCATGGAGCAATAAAATAAAACAAATGCGGAAATGAAATACAGAAGATACACAATACAATAGAGACATAGATTTACGTGGTTCACCCAGTGTGGGCTACATCCACCAGAGAAATTGTGAGTTCCTTCCTTTATTATTATCCAACAAATGAAGGGATACAACCTACAAGAAACCCTTTGTAACTTCCTCTTCTTTCTCTCATAGTCTCCTATCTCAAAATGAAATATTCACCATAATGCATAGCCGCAATACATTTCCCTCATAACAGAGGGTTGCCTTCTAGGGAAAAAAACCTTAACATAATTTCTATCATTAGATCTACAACCTTATAATGAATAGTCTTGATTTGCAATGAAATCACAATATACTTTTACAAGGCAATTTTTCCTTCCGGGGACCTCTTTCCCTCGTGATGCGTGTCTTCCCTCGTCGGCAACCCGCTCCTCACCAAGACCTTCCTTCGCACGGCCCAAAGAGTAAAAGACTCTTCCAACTCCTCTCAGGAGTTCTCGCTACCCACAGTCACTCCTCCGGCGATCTCCCTTTCGCGTATCAGGAAATCGGCGATCGCACTATTGTGAACCCTATGTGCACTTCCCGTGGCATTCCAACCTCCAAAATCTGATCCCCGATGGTCAAAGGTCAATGAATCAGTCCTGTCGAGGATTTCCTTATCGGGAAATCGACATGTGAAGGGTCGTGATTCTCTCACCTTTCAAAACCCTGAATTCCGAGGTGCGATGCCACGTGTTAGTGCTCCACGTTGTTCCTGTGGGACCCATCGCAACTCGGGAGTTCACTCTTTCTCCACGGTCCTTTAGACTTTGATAACACCAAAGTGATGAGTCCCAAATCCTCGGGATCTTGTGCCACCTGTCCCCGCTCAGATCGACGGTCCCGAATAACTCGGGAAATCGCGACTCGCGATTTCGACGTGCATGCGACTTGCCTCGTCAAACGCCGATCGCCGAACCCCGATGGGCGTTGGTTCTTACCTCCTACGCCAAAGGATTAAACCCCTTGAAACTTAACCACGATCCAACGATCGTCAGGATTTCACGATTTCCTTCCACGAATCTTGTCCGTTGGCTCCCGCCTTGGTGATTTCTTCCACCTCAAGTTTCTCCCAGTTCGAACCTCCTTCTGGGTCTGTTTCCACAATAATTACGAGGAACTCTCCCTCCTGAGATTTCCCCACTCTAACTCCTTCAGAGACTTTTTCCGCTCGCTTCCTATACTGGACTCTCAACAGCTCTCGAAGTGTTGAATGATTCAAATCCCATGCACTCACCTACAACAGAGATCCTCCACTCCCTTAGCTCAGAATCGCCACTGAGACTTCCAAATTCGGTCGGAACTCCCCTGCACGACTTCCTCAACCCACATCAACTTCTGGGCAAACGAGAATGAGAGCTTAATTGTTGAGCCTCATCAACGCACCCTATGCAGATGAATTCGACTGCACTGTATGTAGGAATCTCCTGGCTCAAACAGAGAAACAATTGAGACTTATTCTTATCTTTCTCACAGATTTCGAATCTACCATGAAATCACATACACATCATATAAAACAAATGCATAAAAAGAAGAAAATATGCAACAACATAATATCAACAACACACAGAGAATAATCACAGCCATGGAATTGAATCAAAGCTTTCCTATTAATTCAATATCTGTACATGGGGATTCTTCACAGGTTCTCTGCTCTGCTCTTCTTACTCTCAATGCTGCTAATGAATTTTTTTTTTTTTTTCTTGCAATGTATAAAGGAGGGTGCCTATATTCCATTTTCCCTCTCGAAATCTGGAACTATCAATTCTACAATAAATTCCTAGCTAACAACATTAAAACTATTAAATGCCTTCCTATCTATATTATAATACAAGTGCGTTTCTTATGAATGTTTTCATTCAAATGGAAGTGCAACAACTTTCCAAAGTATCACAAAAATATATGTGCTGGCGCTGTCCAACTGTTATCTTTCTCCTCCACGTGTTGGCTCGCTTGATGAGGTGTGGATGCTCCCGCATCATACTCCTCGGCTCAAAAGATTTCATGGGATCCTGTCCATGAGCTCCTGCACAGTCTGCCCATGGCTTTGTATAACTGCCTCTATTTCCCAGCTGGCATCCTCCACTGGGTGATTCTTCCCTTTCACCAGGTATTCAAAATATTGTTTTCTCCTGGTCTTCCTGCCTACTCTTTAATCCAGTATGCACTCCATCTGCGGCTTCTGTGCAACTGGCAATTGTTTCTTCCACTGGACCACTGGTTCCTCAGCTCCAGCTTCTGCTTCTTGAGCCCTGTATGGGTATAAATCTGAAATGTTGAAAATCAGAGATATCCCGATGCCCTCTGGCAACTCAAGCTCATATGCATTCTCCCCGAATTTTCTCAGGACTCTGCATGGCCCGATTTTCTTCATTTTGAGCTTGTTATATGTTCCCCTTGGGAACCTTTCCTTTCTCAAGTGCGCCAGAACCATGTCTCCAACTTCGAACTGAAGTTGTCTCTTCCTCTGATCGGATCTGTGCTTATACTCCTGGTTTGACTTCTGCAATCGCTGCTTCACCTGTGTGTGAAGTTCCTACATCGCCTCAGCGAATCTTTGCGCACTCGCGCTGCTAGTTTCAGCCTGTTCTGACTCCCTGAGCTCAGAAACTCCCCTCGGCTGTGTCCCATACAAAATTTGAAACGAACTTCTTCCTGTACTCCGATTCACCGAATCGTTGTATGTGAACTCTGCCTGTGGCAATATCTGGTCCCAACTGCTATGATGCTCAGTCACCAGACTTCTCAATAGATCTCCCAGACTCCTATTTACCACCTCGGTCTGCCCATCTATCTGCGGATGGTAAGCAGAACTGAATGCCAAGTCAATCCCTATCTTCTTCCATAACGTCCTCCAAAAATGACCTATGAACTTCATGTCCCGATCCGAGACTATGCTTCTCGACAATCCATGCAATCGCACAATCTCTTTGAAAAACAAATTCGCGATGTGCGTCGCATCGTTGGTCTTATGACACGGAATAAAATGTGCCATCTTCGAAAACCTGTCCACCACCACAAAGATGGAATCAACTCCTCTTTGCGTCCTCGGCAATCCCAGAACAAAATCCATACTGATTGACTCCCATGGTCTCTCGGGTATAGGCAATGGATGATATAACCCAACATTTTGCTTTCGGCCCTTCGCATGTTGACATATCCTGCACCCGTCAACAAATCGTTTTACATCAGTGCGCATGCCCAGCCAAAAATATGATTTTCTCAACTTGGCGAATGTCTTTTCATGTCCAAAGTGACCTGCTAAGCCTCCGCTGTGTTTTTCCTTCAGCAAATTCTCCCTCATAGAGCAATCTGGAATGCACAGTTGATTTCCTTTAAACAACAATCCATCCTGGATCAGGTAGTCTAGCCA
>JZKD02S1078889.1:0-13168 GCA_000966675.3 Picea glauca | reverse complement strand
TAAAACATAAAATGCACATGTTCTTTGGAATAATAATAAAATATTATTCCCAAGGCTTAAGCCCCTAGGCTTAACACTTAGCCCCTTTTCCCACCTTCCATCCCCTAATTCCTTGACCACTTTGTGGAAGCTCAGTCCCCCATCAATCATTCATCGTGGTCGGTATGCACGCGATGGTGTTTATATTTTATTAATGTGCTGCATACATACAGGTACAAAATCAGGCCCTTTCCCTACAACCCTTAGGCTCTCTGGCCTAACAATAACATAATCCCACCAGCTTATACAAACTTGGCTCACCACCCTATAACACATATTTACAATTCATTTCATAAACTAGATTTACAAAGGGCTTGGCCTTGGGGAGACTACAATCCCCCTCACCTTATTTCTGCACTGTCCTCAGTGCAACCTTACACTGTCTTTGCAAGCTTTTCAAAATTTTCAAAAAGATGTGGGTACTCTACCCACATAACATCTTCATGCTCCCATGTCACATCCTCAGGACCATACCAGGTCCACTGGACCTTTACAAGCTCCATGGCTCGATTCCGGAACTGTTTTCTTTTCCTGTCCAATATGCACACAGGATGCACTTGCAGGACACCTTCTGGCTCCACCTGAATCACATTCCAATCAATAACATGATTAGCATCAGGTATATATCTCTTAAGAAGTGAAACATGAAACACATTATGTACAGTCATAGATGCAAGTAATGCAAGCATGTATGCAACTGGCCCAATCCTTTCCAGGATCTCAAACGACCCACAAAATCTTGCTGCCAACTTGGTGCAACTTCCCAGCTTCAGGGAACTCTTGTTAGTTTTTACTTTCAAGAAAACATGATCACCCACTTTGTATTCTCTGTGGGTTCTATTCTTATCATCATAACTCTTCTTCATGTGATGGGCAACTTTCAAATTCTGTTTAATTCTTATCATTTGGTCTTCCAACTCTTTGAGCAACTTAGGCCCAACTACTGCTCTGTCAGCTAGATTATCCCAACTCACTGGAGTGTTTCACTTTCTTCCATAAAGTGCTTCAAATGGGCTCATCTTCAATGATGCATGATACCCATTATTGTAGGTGAATTCTACCAAATACAGGTAGTCTTCCCATCTTGATGGTTTATCCATCACATACATTCTTAGCATGTCTTCTATTACTCTGTTCACCCTCTCTGTCTATCTGTCAGACTTAGGATGATACATTGTACTAAAGTTTAGATTCGTTCTGAATCCTTTGAACAATCCTTTCCAGAAATTTGAGGTGAATTTCGGGTCCCTATGAGACACAATCGTCTTAGGAATTCCATGCAAGCGTCCCACTTCTTTTAAGATGATATCAACAAAATTTGTTGCCTTGTGAGTGGTTTTCAGTGGAATAAAATGGGCATCTTTTGTAAGCTTGTGCACCACCACCATGACTGAATCATGCTGCTTGCCTGTTCTGGGCAATCTTGTGATAAAATCCATTGTCACCACTTCCCATTTCCACTCAGGAACAGGGATGATTTTAAGGATGGAAATTTATTTTAAAATGTAGAAACCTTGGCGAACCTTACTAATCCTTCATATGTCAACTATAATTTTTTGGCGATATTGTTGTAAAAATATTCAAATTTCTAAGTATTTTATATAGTTTTTATAAAATTTTGGCGATTTTTAAGGTAAAATAATTTTATCCTATAGAATTTGGGCGAATCATTTTTAAAATAGAGAATCTCATTTTTGGAAAAACCATGGAAAATTAGCCCATGAGCAAAATTTAGCCCCTAAAATCATCCTTGCTCAGGAATGGGTAAAGGCTGCAACAACCCTATTGGGTGCCTATGCTCAGTCTTAAATTTCTGGCACTCCATACATCTGGCGATGTATTCAACGATTTCTTTCTTCATACCCAGCCAAAAATAATGGCTTTTGACTACTGCTACAGTCTTTTGATAACCAGGATGTTCGGCATACGTCACGTTATGCATTTCTTTTAGAATTCCCATCTTCAATTCTCGGACATTGGGTATGTGCACTCTTTTTTTATACATAAGTAATCCATCAGCTTCCAAGGTGTAACTTTCCTTGGTCTGTGGTCTCTCACACTGCTGTAGCTTTGCTACCAAATCTTTGAACTGCAAATCAACATTTGCAGCTTCCAGAACTCTATCCATAATATCAATCCTGTACATGCTAATGGTTGTAGCATGTAAGTCATGCACTTTTCTGCTGAGTGCATCAGCCACCTTATTTTCCTTACCCTTGACATGCTTGATATCAAAGTCATATTCACACAGGAACTCTATCCATCTGGTTTTCCTGGCATTTAAAGTCGGTTGATCAAATAAATACTTTAGACCGTTGTGGTCTATTCTCAATTTGAATCTCCTTCTCATGAGGTAATGTCTCCATTTCCTCAATGTGTGGACGATTGCTGCCAACTCTAAATCATGAGTGACATAATTCATTTCATTCTCTTTCATCTTTCGGGATTCATAACAGATTACAAATCCCTCTTGGCTGAGAACTCCTCCCATTCCCTCCTTACATGCATCTGTGCACACCACAAAATCCATATTTGGATCTACAATCTTCAGGATTGGAGCACTGGTTAACAACTGCTTCAATCGCTGGAAACTGCTCTCACACTCTTCAATCCACTAAAACATCTTTTCCTTCCTTTGCAAGGAAGTAATAGGGTGAGCTAACTTTGAGAACCCTGCTATAAACCTTTTGTAATAGCCTGTCATACCCATAAGATATCTAACTTCTACCACATTCCTTGGCGCTGACCATTCTTGGATGGCCTCAACCTTTTCAGGATCCACAGTGATCCCTTATTTTGAAATAATATGTCCCAAGTAATGGATCTGCCTTTGATAAAATGAGCATTTGCTCATCTTGGCATACATCTGGTGTTCTCTCAACACTTGCAACACCCTTATAAGGTGTTTCTCATGCTCTTCCTCTAACTTGGAATACACCAAGATGTCATCCAGGAAGACTATGACAAACTTGTCTAAATAGTCCCTGAATACACCATTCATTAAGCACATGAAAACATCAGGTGCATTTGTCAGTCCAAACGACACCACTGTGAATTCATAATGTCCATACCTTGTTCTCAAGGTGGTCTTGTTGATTTCCTCATCCTTTATTCTTACCTAGTGATATAACGATTCGAGATCTATCTTCGAAAATATTCTCACACCCTTCAACTGATCGAAAAGATCATCAATCCTTGGCAGAAGATACTTGTTCTTGACAATTACCTTATTCAAATGTAGAAAATCAATGCACAGCCTCAACATCCCATCTTTCTTATTCATGAATAGGACTCGGGCACCCCAAGGTGACACGCTTGGGAAAATGTACCCCTTCTTCAAAATCTCTTCAAGATGTAGTTGCGACTCTTTTAGCTCTAACGTACTCATTCTATAAGGAGCCTTCGAAACTGGAGCTGCTCCTAGTATCAAATTTATAGAAAAATCGATGTCCCTCTTCGTACGTAGTCCAAGTACCTCTTGAAATACATCCTTGAACTCTTTGAGTACCTCATGGTATTCCAACTTTGAGACTGCATCTCTGGATGCTTCTCCCACACGGACTGCAAATAATTGACATCCTTTCCTGTAACACTTCTTCAGTTGCATGGTTGAGATTTCTCTAACATCCACGGCTCTAGGAATTCCTTGGACTATTACCTGATTTCCCTCTTCGTCTAGGCATGTAAACCTACTTTTACGACAGTCCATAAGGGCATGGTGTTGATCCATCCAGTCCATCCCAATTAAGCAGTCATAAGAGCCTAAAGGCAAAATATTCAATTCATCCTTAGTGCTCAATCCTTTAATGTACAATGAACATGACTTAACCAATTCAGTGACCTTCCTCTTGGTCCCTGTAGCCAACTGCACTAACCAATACTTTTCATGTTTTCTTCTTGATAAACACAAAATTTCCACCACCCTARGATCTACATAACTATGRCTAGCCCCTGAATCAATTAAAATAATTAGTGGTCAGTTGTTAATCATACCTTCCACTTCAATCATGTGCGATTGAAATTCTTCTTGCTTGTTGTCCAGGGTTGTGTATATCCTTGGAATTCTGCTACCCATATCCTCCACTGTCTCATCTTGTTGAACATTATGGACAGTTCTCTCTTTATCTTTTATGTGGGGGAAGTCTCTGTACCTATGGTTCCCTTTACAACCCCAACACTCCATAGGTGACGGTTTGGGAATTTTATCACTCACTTCAGCCTTCCTGGGCTCTCTAAAAGATGACTGTCCATGAGGACTGTTTCTGAAAAAGGGAGGCTTCTTTCCCTTCTTCCTCTGTTCCTTCTTAAACCTCTTCCGATCATCCAAAGCCTTCCGAAAGGTGGGATTTCTCTTTTCTATTCATACAATCATTTCACCCTTCTTATTGTTTCTTCCATAGTATTAGGATCATCATATTGAATCTTATCACCGATGGAAGGTGGTAGTCCACTCAGACACCTCTGAATCTTCACAGTCTCATCTTTGATGAATGGAACATACTTTAGTAGCTCCAAGAAACTCCGTTCGTACTCATCAATTGTCATGCTGCCTAGCTTGAGTTCATATAACTCCTTCATATTTCTGTCATAATATCTTTTGGTCAGGTATTTCTTCTCGAAATACCTCTTAAACTCCTTCAAAATGATATCTTTCTCTCTGATGTGTTGCACTTTCAAAAAATGATCCCACAACATGGATGATTTTCCTTTTATCTGGTACATCACAATTCTTCCTTCTGCATGAGCAGAGTAGTTCTCTAGTTGGAAATATTTCTTCATGCCAAGAAACCGTGTCTCAGCATCTTCCTCCTTCTTATGTTCTCCATCAAACGTTGGAGGCTTGATCTTGTTCATCTCCCCTTTCAATTCATCCTTTCCATATTTTTGGTGTTTTCTGATAGGGGACGGGCTTGAACTATTGTGTGTTTCCTTGCCAGAATGCTTCGGGGAGAGACGGTAATCTTTTCTAACACTCCTCCATCTTCTTCTCCTCTCAGGGGTTGTGACACTTCTTGATCTACTTGTGTCACTCTCTTTTTCCAATTTATTTTCTATTCTTTCTAGGCTCTTCAACATTTTTAAGTTGAATTCGCCCTGCTGATCCCTGATTTTCATGAGCTTTCAACTATCAGCTCGGCGATCCTGGGCATCTTTCTGCAATTTTTCAATGAATTTCATCATACGTCCTTCTCTATCTATCTATTTTCCATGCCCATTAGAGTTTTTTCCTTCGACTCCCAAGTTGACATCCTTTCCTTCTCTTTTGTCCTCTGAAATGGAGGCACTTCACACCTCTTCCATTTCCTTACTCGACATCTATTCTTGGGTGCCCTGACACTCGTTGAACTCTGCACACACAATGTGCAATCAATCCGAAGTTTGTCAGGCCCTTAAACCTTCAAGAAAACTTACAACATTCATAAGCCAACATGAACAAGAAAAACATTTTGACTTCACAATGTTTTCTGAGCTCTGTTTGGCTCTGCAAATTTCAGGACTTCGGGTTTTCGGTACCCAAGAGTTCACTATGTAGTAACTCCTAACTTCTTGTCACTACAATCCCTGAAATCCTAAATTTCTGGTTCCTTGCTCTCCGGGGCCACAACACAGTTACCACCCTTAAAACAAGTTGCGGTTCTTCAGTATCCGATGGCTTGGGGACTTCGGGACTTAGAGACTTCGGGATTCGGTACCCAGTAGTTCACTATGCAGTGACTTCCATCTCCTTGTCACTACAATCCCCGAAATCTGAAATTCTGATTTACTTTACTCTCTGGGCCCATAGCACAGCTATCGCCCTTAATCGCAATGGCGTGTGGCACGTTCCATAGGATCCATGTCTCCATCGGTGACGTCTTCGGGTCCCACCACGCTTGCCTATCTTCTCGACTCACTAGCACGTGGTACACATTCATGCACCCATGTCCATTCCAAGCAAACTCCAACGGTTATACTCCTTCCTCAGATCTATGGCACAGATCTTTTCGGCATTTCGGGGTTTTAGGCTTCGGGAGTTCGTGCATCCCACATCTCGAACTTCCATTTGCCGAAATCCCAAATTACGGTTTACTCTTCCACTTGATTTGACGGTCAATTTCTCTCCTACGATCTACTATGTATATCATTTCGGGAATCCGTGTTTCGCTAACTTGTGACTTCCGAACACAAGGGTCTTCCTTTTTTGGTTTCCCCCGATGGACAGTTCTGACAAATTTCAAGATTTTGGGTATAGAGATTTCGACGTTCCTTTGCAACTCCAAAGGGTCTTTAAACCCTATGCACATTCTTCAAATTTGACAATCACAAGGGTTCACCTTCCCTTTCGAATAGATCCTCAGGATCCAACACTTCTGGTGTGGAGTCTTCTCTCCCTGTGGCCATATACCACACCAGTTGCGGTTTCACAACACCGTTATACCTCCTGAGCTTGTAAGCATGTCAAGTAACTCCTTGACACATATGGAGCATTCCAGGGTCTGAAATTGGTCCTCTAGACACAATTTCTCCTCACACCCTCGATCCAAAGACAACTCGACTGACCCATCTAGGCTCAGCGTCGAAACCTTCACTCTAATACCAAATTGTAGCGCCACTTTTATGTTACCATACTTCGCGGAAATATAACACTCACTCTCGCCTTATAAAACAACATGCATTTAAGCAATGAAACACATTTAGAGCTCAGATTAAGTCTAAAAATTACTGCTATCATAATTTTAAACATGGAATTAGCATTAATTCATATGCATATAAGAATACATGATAATTATAATACACAGAGACACATAAACATAATAAGAGCATCATCTGGTACTTATCTTAGAAAACCTTGGTGATTCCACCAATCACATGCAGGCCTTCCATGAACCTACAGCCTTAGACCACACTACTCATAAGCTCAGCAGTGGGTCACCCCCGAGTTGGGACTAAGCTCCATCCCAAGGCAAGGAAGCCTAGGCTAGGCTGAGGTTACAGGGAAAACACACAGTCACAAGGAAGGAATTCACTCCCAGGAACCACTCATACTCACTGCCCAGACTCTCCTTCCCCACATGCCTGTTCCACCCCAGGAGTATACACGTTTTGTGTCACCAAGATAGTCCTTCGACTGCTAACCTCCCTTGCCTTAGGTTTCAGCAATAGACTGAACCAGAAGTCTCAGAGCTCTGTGGCAGCTACAGGGTTCCTTCCAAGNCTAGCCCCTGAATCAATTAAAATAATTAGTGGTCAGTTGTTAATCATACCTTCCACTTCAATCATGTGCGATTGAAATTCTTCTTGCTTGTTGTCCAGGGTTGTGTATATCCTTGGAATTCTGCTACCCATATCCTCCACTGTCTCATCTTGTTGAACATTATGGACAGTTCTCTCTTTATCTTTTATGTGGGGGAAGTCTCTGTACCTATGGTTCCCTTTACAACCCCAACACTCCATAGGTGACGGTTTGGGAATTTTATCACTCACTTCAGCCTTCCTGGGCTCTCTAAAAGATGACTGTCCATGAGGACTGTTTCTGAAAAAGGGAGGCTTCTTTCCCTTCTTCCTCTGTTCCTTCTTAAACCTCTTCCGATCATCCAAAGCCTTCCGAAAGGTGGGATTTCTCTTTTCTATTCATACAATCATTTCACCCTTCTTATTGTTTCTTCCATAGTATTAGGATCATCATATTGAATCTTATCACCGATGGAAGGTGGTAGTCCACTCAGACACCTCTGAATCTTCACAGTCTCATCTTTGATGAATGGAACATACTTTAGTAGCTCCAAGAAACTCCGTTCGTACTCATCAATTGTCATGCTGCCTAGCTTGAGTTCATATAACTCCTTCATATTTCTGTCATAATATCTTTTGGTCAGGTATTTCTTCTCGAAATACCTCTTAAACTCCTTCAAAATGATATCTTTCTCTCTGATGTGTTGCACTTTCAAAAAATGATCCCACAACATGGATTATTTTCCTTTTATCTCGTACATCACAATTCTTCCTTCTGCATGAGCAGAGTAGTTCTCTAGTTGGAAATATTTCTTCATGCCAAGAAACCATGTCTCGACATCTTCCTCCTTCTTATGTTCTCCATCAAATGTTGGAGGCTTGATCTTGTTCATCTCCCCTTTCAATTCATCCTTTCCAGATTTTTGGTGTTTTCTGATAGGGGACGGGCTTGATCTATTGTGTGTTTCCCTTCCAGAATGCTTCGGGGAGAGACGGTAATATTTTCTAACACTCCTCGATCTTCTTCTCCTCTCAGGGGTTGTGACACTTCTTGATCTACTTGTGTCACTCTCTTTTTCCAATTTCTTTTCTATTCTTTCTAGGCTCTTCAACATTTTTAAGTTGAATTCGCCCTGCTGATCCCTGATGTTCATGTGCTTTCAACTATCAGCTCAGCGATCTTGGGCATCTTTCTGCAATTTTTCAATGAATTTCATCATACGTCCTTCTCTATCTATCTCTTTTCGATGCCCATTAGAGTTTTTTCCTTCGAATCCCAAGTTGACATCCTTTCCTTCTCTTTTGTCCTCTGAAATGGAGTCACTTCACACCTCTTCCATTTCCTTACTCGACATCTATTCTTGGGTGCCCTGACACTCGTTGAAATCTGCACATACAATGTGCAATCAATCCGAAGTTTGTCAGGCCCTTAAACCTTCAATAAAACTTACAACATTCATAAGCCAACGTGAACAAGAAAAACATTTTGACTTCACAATGTTTTCTGAGCTCTGTTTGGCTCTGCAAATTTCAGGACTTCGGGTTTTTGATACCCAAGAGTTCACTATGCAGTAAATCCTAACTTCTTGTCGCTACAATCCCTGAAATCCTAAATTTTTGGTTCCTTGCTCTCCGGGGCCACAACACAGTTACCACCCTTAAAACAAGTTACGGTTCTTCAGTATCCGATGGCTTGGGGACTTCGGGACTTAGAGACTTCGGGTTTCAGTACCCAGTAGTTCACTATGCAGTGAATTCCATCTCCTTGTCACTACAATCCCCGAAATCTGAAATTCTGATTTACTTTATTCTCTGGGCCCATAGCACAACTATTGCCCTTAATCGCAATGGCGCGTGGCACGTTCCATAGGATCCATGTCTCCATCGGTGACGTCTTCGGGTCCCACCACGCTTGCCTATATTCTCGACTCACTAGCACGTGGTACACATTCATGCACCCATGTCCATTCCAAGCAAAATCCAACGGTTATACTCCTTCCTCAGATCTATGGCACAGATATTTTCGGCATTTCGGGGTTTCGGGCTTCGGGAGTTCGTGCATCCCACATCTCGAACTTTCGTTTGCCGAAATCCCAAATTACGGCTTACTCTTCCACTTGATTCGACGCTCAATTTCTCTCCTACGATCTACTATGTATATCATTTCGGGAATCCGTGTTTCGCTAACTCGTGACTTCCGAACACAAGGGTCTTCCTTTTTTGGTTTCCCCCGATGGACGGTTCTGACAAATTTCAAGATTTTGCGTATAGAGATTTCGACGTTCCTTTGCAACTCCAAAGGGTCTTTAAACCCTATGCACATTCTTCAAATTTGACAATCACAAGGGTTCACCTTCCCTTCCGAATAGATCCTCAGGATCCAACACTTCTGGTGTGGAGTCTTCTCTCCCTGTGGCCATATACCACACCAGTTGTAGTTTCACAACACCGTTATACCTCCTGAGCTTGTAAGCATGTCAAGTAACTCCTTGACACATATGGAGCATTCCAGGGTCTGAAATTGGTCCTCCAGACACAATTTCTCCTCACACCCTCGATCCAAAGACAACTCGACTGACCCATCTAGGCTCAGCGTCGAAACCTTCACTCTGATACCAAATTGTAGCGCCACTTTTATGTTACCATACTTCGCGGAAATATAACACTCACTCTCGCCTTATAAAAAAACATGCATTTAAGAAATGAAACACATTTAGAGCTCAGATTAAGTCTAAAAATTACTGCTATCATAATTTTAAACATGGCATTAGCATTAATTCATATGCATAGAAGAATACATGATAATTATAATACACAGAGACACAGAGACATAATAAGAGCATCATCTGGTACTTATCTTCGAAAACCTTGGTGATTCCACCAATCACATGCAGGCCTTCCATGAACCTCCCAGCCTTAGACCACACTACTCATAAGCTCAGCAGTGGGTCACCCCCGAGCTGGGACTAAGATCCATCCCAAGGCAAGGAAGCCTAGGCTAGGCTGAGGTTACAGGGAAAACACACAGTCACAAGGAAGAAATTCACTCCCAGGAACCACTCATACTCACTTCCCACAGACTCTCCTTCCCCACATGCCTGTTCCACCCCAGGAGTATACACGTTTTGTGTCACCAAGATAGTCCTTCGACTGCTAACCTCCCTTGTCTTAGGTTTCAACAATAGACTGAACCAGAAGTCTCAGAGCTCTGTGGCAGCTACAGGGTTCCTTCCAAGTGTTCTCTCCTTCCTCTGCGCACTCTCTCACCTAGAGAGAATCGCTCACGAGCCAACAACTTGTTCTTCCAAACTTAATCACCTCTCTCACCTGGAGAGAGTGTTTTACAACTGGCCAACAAGCCACACGTAGTCCAACACTGTGTGGCCACAACAACCCATGGGAAAAACAAACATCGACTTTCCAACAGGTTCAATAATGGCAGGTCACTTCTTATTCCTCAATCCGACAACACAGGATAGCCTCACACTCTGGTTCTCGGGGACGCATGACAAACAATTCATGTAGGGGTCAACACATGTTTGAATAGTTCAGACATAGGATGTACCCGATTATTCTAGAACAAACAAAGATACAGGCCTTTTGGTTTAGAAGATGCACGAGTGTTTCTCTGCACAGGTCAGACTAGTTCACCTCAGTTAGTCGGGGGTCGAATGGAGGAGGAGCCCCTCTCACGGCTCCTCTCGACCGTTTTATTTTCATGCACCAGAGTTGACACTTGTCACCCTTGGAACTGCATGCGTTCCATTAGCATGCATCCCCTTTGCACATTTTCCCCTTTCCAGGAACTTACGATAAAAATAAAACATAAAATGCACATGTTCTTTGGAATAATAAAATATTATTCCCAAGGATTAAGCCCCTAGGCTTAACACTTAGCCCCTTTTCCCACCTTTCAGCCCCTAATTCCTTGCCCACTCTATGGAAGCTCAGTCCCCCATCACTCATTCATCATGATCGGTCTACATGCGGCGATGTTTATATTTTATTAATGTGTTGCATACATACAGGTACAAAATTAGGCCCTTGGCCTACAACCCTTAGGCTCTTTGGCCTAACAATCACATAAGCCCACCGGCTTATACAAACTTGACTCACTAGCCTATAACACATATTTACAATTCATTTCATAAACCAGATTTACAAAGGGCTCGACCTTGGGGACACTACACCATTAATACGATCGCTTAAAGATTTTCATTAAAATCGTTAACTATTATGTAAATATTTCCTCCTTGTTAGTTTTTATTTTGTTCAAAGGGTTTGTATATTTCACTAATGATGGGCCCTGTTTGATATGAGGGTACCCATCAGAGAGTTACTGCACCATCCATCCTCAACCCAGGTGTCTGTCGAAACAAAGGGTGACAAGGAGAAAAAAAGAAGACATGTGAGCGTGTCGAATCAAAATTTAAGTATTATTCTAGAATTAACCATTATCATTCGATGGGTATGCTTCTTACTTTTTATCTATGATTAATGATGGTTTACATGATAATTCTTTCAGGGCTTTCACTTGCGCAAAGATCTTGGATATTTTAGTTCCTGTCTATGGAGCAAAAGGTATTCGAGTTACCTTTGTAGACCCTTCCGGAGTTGAAACAGTGAAGGAACAACCTCTTCTAGTTTTATAGATGTTTGGTATTGTTCTCTCTCGATATTCCTATAATTCATAGAATAGGGGTTTTTCCCAGTTGTACTCTTGAATGTTGTGTCCAATTACTACTTGTATAAAGACTTTCTCTACACGACTCTTTTATTGAAAAGTGAATAGTTGTTGGATGATTATATTCAATCCTTTCTCCATTCTTAGCATACATTTTTATTTGTAGCGACTACCATATTAAATATATATATACTTTTAGTTTTCAAATGTTGGTATGCTTTGTATTATAGTTATGCATTATATGGAAAGGAACTGATAAAAAATTCTAAGTTTTATATTGGTAAAATGGAACAAACTTTTCATATTTTATATACATGTAATACCGAAACTCTTCCATAACGTTTTTCCTTATTTCAAGTATGTATGAATACTAGGATTCTGTAGTTTTCCTACTAAGAGGGTTACATGTGTATGATTGAAAGTCTAGTTCACTTAAATGGTTCCATATTTCTTTCATGGCTATCAGGTCATTACAACTTATGGGGCTATATATACTTTTTAGTTAGCAAGGATGGGAAAATTACCAGATTTAAGGGAATCTAATTCTAGGTTCCAGAACGGTCCTTGTATTTATCGGCCCTCATGCTTCTAGCAATTGGTTATAGGTTACGTAGATGTTTTGACAGATTTAGATTTGTTCAAAATAGTTCTATAACTTAAGGTATAGCCAACTATCCCTGATTGTTTTTCGATCTACCATTAATACTTACTGATATAGCTAAATATGTATAACATATTTATAGATATATATCTATATATTTACTGTAGAGTTCTACTGTGATGAAATCTTTCAATTCACATAATTATTCTCATACGTGTATATATGTATGTATAATAATATGAGTATGAAGGGTTCGACATATCCAGGTTTATATCCAAGGTAATACTAACAGGAAATCATACGTACAACATGTATTAAGAGAGCAACATATTCTTAACATGACTAAGGAAGTAAGATTCATAAAATAGATTCATATTTCCCTTCAAAATTAAATATAAAAACAATCTCACATAGATTTAAGTGAGATCAAAATTTCCAGTAATTAATTCGTCATGACGTGTAGTTGATATCCGGTAAGAATAATTTGTTTGCTTATATAATTTTATATTAGATCTCTGTATAAGTGTTTTTTCTGTTGCAGTTACATGATTTGTGTTTAAACAAATATGCCTATGCAAGGTTCCAACTGTGGATAAATATATATATATATATATATATATATATATATATAT
>JZKD02S1078888.1:215681-226827 GCA_000966675.3 Picea glauca | reverse complement strand
GGTTGTTATATTCTTTGCAGTAAAATTCTATTCGAGATGTATTGACTAAGGTTGAAAGTTGAAGGTCGAGGTGGTTCGATCGAGTAAATTTGAATTCAAAGAAGTTGATAGTCGGTCAAAGAGGTCAATCGATAATATGTCAACAAGAGGGCACATGGAAAATGAATAAAGACCGAATGGAGGTCAATTGGTAATCGATTGGAAAATCAACTTAGAGTTGACTACAATAGAATCACTAGATTCACGAGATTTGTGGAAAAAATATGTGATTATATGTAACCATTTTTAGGCGCCTTTCTTTAGGGTTTTTCCTACTGTAAATCCTATAAATAAGGTGTGTTTTGATTTTGTAAGTACTAATGTTTAGATAAAAGTTTTTAAAGGTTGTTGGTCATGTAGATGTAAGCCAAATTGGCTACAGGGTTGTTCTTATGTAAAGCAATAAGATATGATTTCAATTGTGTCTTAGGTGTATACCAAGGTTAGTAATGTGACTTTTTATTCTAAAGGAATAAGACAACAAGAGAGAACAAATGTCAAGGAATGTTGGTTTTTCTGTTTGGGCTTCCACGGTAAAATATTTTTGTATTGAGTGTTTTCTTTGTTAGTTACTTTCTATATTAAATCTTTATTCCTCTCTTCTACTAGGTTTATTGTAGAAGTGTTCCCCATTTCCTAACATGTGGAAGCATAGATTGGTTTAACAACCTTGGATATGAGCTAAATCCTAGAATCAATAAGAGTCGTAAGTTATAAATATTTAAAAAGTGTGCGTAAAGAATGGTGAGTAGCTCAAGAATAGAGATCGAAAAATTCAATGGCTAGAATTTTGAGCTTTGGAAGATTAAAATTCAAGATCTCCTTGTAGATTGAGAACAATGGGCACCTGTCTGTCCATGTACCATTCAGACGGGTATGCCAAGGGAAGAATGGGAGAAACTCGAGAGAAGGGCGAGGAGTAAAATTCAACTTTGTCTTACATATTCTGTGTTGCTGGATGTCTTAGGTGAAGATTCGACCAAGAAACTATGGGAAAAGTTGGGAAGCTTCTACCAGTCAAAATCCCTAGTAAATAAGTTGTTCCTTAGAAATAAATTGTATCTTCTGAGGATAAGTGAGGGTATTTAGGTGACTGCACATTTAAATGTGTTTAATACTGTAATAAGCCAGTTATTTTCTATGGATATCAAAATCACCGAGGAGGAGAAATGTGTTAGCCTATTATATTATTTTCCACACTCCTAGGATAGCTTAGTCGTGGCTATAGGGAGTAATTCAATGACATTATCGCTAGAAGATGTGGTTGCATCTCTAGTTTTGGAAGAAATGAATAGGAAGAACATGGAAGGATCAACCAAAGATGCATTAGTGGTAATAGGTCAACAAATTGATAGATATAAGGGAAAATTCTCTTATAGAAATCCTAAGTCGAAAGGTAGATCTAAATCTCGGGTTTAATCAACAAAAAGAAGATGATGGAAATGTGGTAAAGCTGGGCATTACAAAAGGGACTATAATTTGAAGGAAACAAAATCGAGTACAAGATCCGATGAGAAGCATTCGACTGAGAGAAACATGACTTGATATAAGGGAGGTGATGTGTACCTAGAGTCAACCAGTACAAAATCATATCAAGTTGTTTGGTTGATCGATTCAGGAGCATCCTATCATATGAAAACACATAGAGAATGGTTCTATGAATACAAATGATATGAATAAGGATAGGTTTTCTTGGGGGACGACTTGACAACCAAAATTGTCAGATGAGGAAGAGTTCAACTAACACTGCAACATGGGAGGAGTATAACTCTTGCAGGTGTGCTACACATTCTAGGTTTGGCAAGAAACTTGATATATATCAACAATATGATTGATGCAAGGGTGCACATTCTATTTCAGAAGGATACATGCAAGATGGTCATAGGTGAAATGGTCTTAAGGAAAGGAGTTCGGATTGGAACCCTACATAAGTTATTAGGGAATGCTGACTTGACTGAATGCAACAAGATCATTGTTCCTGAAGTTCACTCGACTTTGACTTGACTTGACTCGACTCAAGATGAGTCGATTCAACCCGACTCGAAAAGTCCTCTTTAAAACAGTTCGACCATGCTATGGGATAAGATGATAGGAAATATTGGAGAAAAATGACTTCGATCTATGCACAACAAAGGTATGACCGAAGATTTTCCTGAATGTAATTTAGAGTTCAAATTTTGTGAACATTGTATATTTGGAAAATGAAGTCGAGTGAGGTTCCCATCTAGAGTAAAAAGGGAAAAGGGGATTCTATAATTAGTTCATAGTGATGTGTTTGGCCCTGTTTGAGTGCATTAACTTGGTGTATCCTTTTATTATGTCTCCTTCATAGATGATTTTTCCATGAAGACATTGATGTATTTTATGAGGAAGAAATAATAGGTTTTTGAGAAATTCAAAGAGTTTAAATCTCTTGTAGAAAACCAAACATATAAGAATATTAAGGTGTCGAGAAATGACAATGGTGGTGAATTATATGGAAATGAATTTGATTAGTTCTACATGCAGTGTGGCATAGCATGCCAAAATACCACACCATATAGCCCAAAACAAAATGGATTTGCTGAGAGAATGAACAAAACATTAATGCATAAGAGAAGGAGCATGTTGAGTGGCGCTAAGCTTGCAGAATAATTCTTGGCAGAGTAAGTCGAGACTACAACATATCTATTGAATATGTATCCTTTGTCTACGCTAGTCAGTATGAATCCACATGAGGTATGGTCCAGTAAGAAGCCTTTGGTTTCACATATCAAAGTATTTGGATGTGATGCATTTGTGCATGTTCCCAAGGAAAAGTGGAGAAAAATGGAAAATAAGGTAGTCAAGTGTATTTTCATTGGATACAAATAAGGAATGAAAGGATATAAACTATGGGATCCTGCATCAAGAAAAATAGTGTATAGTCAAGATCTGGTCTTCAGAGAAGTCAGAAGGAATTTTGAGTTTGAAGTGATGGTTAAAACAAAGAATAATCCATGGAAGGTGTGGTTTGAACTGAGGAATGAAGAAGGTGATTCAGATGAGTCGATTGAATCATATGAAGAGGTCGAAAAATCGACCCCAGTTGTAAAAATGAATAATAAAAATAGTCGAAAGGTATATTCCACCTAAATTTCATTCCACATTCATGTTAACTTCCTCTGATGGAGAGCCCAAGTCGGTCACGGAGGCATTCAACTTAGCAAAGGGAAAAATATGGAAGAAATCCATGGTCAAAGAGATGGAATCCTTTTATAATAATGAGACATGGGATTTAGTTGAATTACTGAATGGAAGAAAGTGCGTTGGTAGAAAATGGGTACTCAAGAAGAAAATGAACATCGCAGGTCAAGTCGAGAAATTCAAATATCGAATGGTAGTTGTTAGCACAAGTTTGGTTAAGGTGCCAAGTGTAAAGAACAAGCATTGAAAACACTCTAAGAAGTTTCAAAGAATCAAAAGCGCCGAAGGATTTACACTACCAAATTTCACATAGACACACATGCAGACGCTACCTAAAGGCGCTACTGAAATTCTGGCAGAGGCTGAATTGTGCAGAGTTATTCTTCCAGGTTTGAGTCACTAATTTAAAACTGGGATTGTGAACAATTAAGAAGGTATTTTTGAAAACTAGAGGAGGTTTTTGTTCATAACATTCTAAATAAAAAAAACCTCTCTCATTTTTTCAAAATGTGTTATGGTTTGATAGATATTAGACATATAAGTTGTGCTACCAACTATTTTACAACGATGCTACCCAATTTCCTGTAGTGGTCACAGTTTTGATATTCACCTTGTTGGGAGGTTTCCACCTGTCAAGGAGGATTCAAATGGATTCGTAAATATCAGTTAGATGTAAAGGGATAACTACACCTAATATTTAGCTCCATCAAAGGCTTCATGCAATGAGGTGGAAATAATTTATTAATGACTTCCAACAAATTCCTGAAAATTAGCAATTTGTTGGATTTTTGTCTCTTTGATTGTTGCCACCTATCTCCAAGGCTTAGGATCCAATGGAGGAGCTGGGATTCAACCTCCTAAGGTTATTGGGATGCTATTTTATATTTAAGGAAGGAGATATCTCTTGGATAAGGGGATTGAGAGATGGACAAAAGACTCGAGAGGTCTGGGTGATATTTCAAGATCCGTGATGGAGCTAGAAAGGATGAAACTCTTTAATTTTAAGATGCAGACCTATGCTGCTTTCTATGTAAAGATCTCAACTGAAAATGAAGTTATATATCCATTTTTTTTCTCTTTTCTGTGTAAAACATTTTCTCATCTTTCATCTCCTTGGATATCTATTGCTGCTATAGGTTATATGTCTGCAATTTCTGTGTTGAGAGGTTTATTGTATAGGATATGCTCTATCCCTTGCCACAAGCTTATCTGAGTTTTGATTTAGTTTTATAAAGGATTTCTGAAAACTGATTTTCCCCCCTTTCTATTAGATGTATTGAAGATCAATATGCTCTTTGATCATTTTCAATTTTCTTTTTCTCATTTCTTCTTTCCATCTCTTTATAAGCATTATAACTGATCTTAGCTTTGTTGACTTGATTTGCTGCACATAAAATGTTAGGTTAGGATTACAGTTTGTTTTTTTTGGACCCCATGCCCAATGGCTTCATTGCCTTCTTGATTAATTTTACCACTCTCTAAGTTTCTTAAAACCCAAATAATCAAAATCAAGTCATTTTATTTTCAATATGTGCTAGGCNCAAGAAGAAAATGAACATCGCAGGTCAAGTCGAGAAATTCAAATATCGAATGGTAGTTGTTAGCACAAGTTTGGTTAAGGTGCCAAGTGTAAAGAACAAACATTGAAAGCACTCTAAGAAGTTTCAAAGAATCAAAAGCGCCGAAGGATTTACACTATCAAATTTCACATAGACACACAGGCGGATGCTACCTAAAGGCACTACTGAAATTCTGGCAGAGGCTGAATTGTGCAGAGTTATTCTTCCAGGTTTGAGTCACTAATTTAAAACTGGGATTGTGAACAATTAAGAAGGTATTTTTGAAAATTGGTGGAGGTTTTTGTTCATAAAATTCTAATTAACAAAAACCTCTCTCATTTTTTCAAAATGTGTTATGTTTTGAGAGATATTAGACATATAAGTGGCGCTACCAACTATTTTACAACGACACTACCCAATTTCCTGTAGCGGTCACAATTTTGATATTCGCCTTGTTGGGAGGTTTCCACATGTCAAGGAGGATTCAAATGGATTTGTAAATATAATTTAGATGTAAAGGGACACCTACACCTAATATTTATCTCCATCAAAGGCTTCATGCAATGAGGTGAAAATAATTTATTAATGACTTCCAACAAATTCCTGAAAATTAGCAATTTGTTGGATTTTTGTCTCTTTGATTGTTGCCACCTATCTCCAAGGCTTAGGATCCAATGGAGGAGATGGGATTCAACCTCCTAAGGTTATTGGGATGCTATTTTATATTTAAGGAAGGAAATATCTCTTGGATAAGGGGATTGAGAGACGAACAAAAGACTCGAGAGGTCTGGGTGATATTTCAATATCCGTGATGGAGCTAGAAAGGATGAAACTCTCTGATTTTAAGATGTAGACCTATGCTGCTTTCTATGTAAAGATATCAACTGAAAATGAAGTTATATATCCATTTTTTTCTCTTTTCTGTGTAAATCATTTTCTCATCTTTCATCTCCTTCGATATCTATTGCTTCTATAGGTTTGCAATTTTTGTGTTGAGAGATTTATTGTATAGGATATTCTCTATCCCTTACCACAAGCTTATCTGAGTTTTGATTTAGTTTTATAAAGGATTTCTGAAAACTGAGTTTTCCCCCTTTCTATTAGATGTATTGAAGATCAATATGCTCTTTGATCATTTTCAATTTTCTTTTTCTTATTTCTTCTTTCCATCTCTTTATAAGCATTATAACTGATCTTAGCTTTGTTGACTTGATTTGCTTCACATAAAATGTTAGGTTAGGATTATATTTTGTTTTTGTTGGACCCCATGCCCAATGGCTTCATTGCCTTCTTGATTAATTTTACCACTCTCTAAGTTTCTTAAAACCCAAATAATCAAAATCAAGTCATTTTATTTTCAATATGTGCTAGGCTTACACTTGATCATTCCAAGAACAACTTCTAGTGCTAACATTTTTGGCACCATTGTCGGGGGTGGATTTGAGAAGATTGAAAATCTCCCTGTGAAGAAAAACATTGCACAACTCCATATTTAGATGGTGACTGAAGTTGGACACCTTCAAGACTACACATTCACCACGGTGACTCCATTGTTCATAATTTGTTGGTGACTCCACTAGAATGCGACCAATTAAATGGCTATGAAGGCTATCCTGGTGAGGAGGTTTTCCCTACTCAATTTATCACCCATAGATGATTATCCACATCTTGTGCCTCTTATTGATGAATGGCAAGATCTGCTGCCTAAATTTTATGAAGGTGAGGATGACAACCCTGTTGAGCATGTTCAAGAATTTCATGCTTTGATGAAACAACTTGACATCCATCATGAAGATATATTGATGAAAATGTTCATGTATTCATTGGATGGGGATGCACGTAAATGGAATTTATTGTTACCCCCTTCCAACATTTCATCCTTGAAGGATTTCCATAGAGTATTCAATGAACACTGCAACATGTTTTATCCCTTTGAAAGTATTTGTCATAACTATTGTGAGGGATATGTAGAATGTGATCAAGATTTGTTAGATTTCTCTGATGAATATAAAGATGAAAACAATTTTATTCATTGTCCAAATGAAAGCATAAAAATTACTCCTGTATTCGAAGAGGACAACATTCATAAATTTGGTTAAGATGAAAATCATGTGTATAAACAACTAGAAGCAACAATTACTTCTGTTCCTGAAATGGATATTTTTAAAAATTATATTCTTGATGAAATTACTGTTTTAGAGGTTGATCATAGGTATGAAGGGAAACCTATTTTTGATGAATATTCTAGTGTTGATGAGCAACAAGCTTATCCTATATTTGATCAGTATGAAAACATGGAGTATGATTCAGAGGTTGGCCTTGTCACAAAAGACATAAACCGAAGATTTGACCAGGAGTAACCCTTAGTTGAGGCACATGAAGAGATTGTTTATACACAACCAAAAGTAAATCAACAATCTTTAGTGGATCAACAACCATTTACGTCAATCCTTCTTCCACTTGTACCCACAGTTTACAGTAAACAACTTGAAGTGGAAAAATAAATATGCTATCAGTCCCATGTGTTTTTTCACCATTTTTATGACCCTGTAGGGGTGTATATGGAGTTGTATTTCTCAAATGTTTTGGAACCTATAAAATTTATTGTGTCAACAACAGTAAGAGGAGATATAGGAAATGTTTTAAAACCATTGTCATATTCCTCTTATATGCTGTCAATCATTGGCATTATAAAGACTCATGTCAACAAGTTTCTTGAATGTCTTTGGTGGAAGTTTGCCTTCACCTAGCCCATTGTAAAAGTCAATTAGCTTAGGTTTTGTACATAAATAAGCTCCATCAAGAGCAGGTGTGCTTGCTTTCTATTTGAAAGTAGAGTAATATAAGTTGTTAGTATGTTGTCTTCAACACAATGCATTAGAGCATGAATCCACAAGCCCAAAGGATAAGACTTTGAAACTACAAGAGTTCTTAGAGCCTCACAGGGAGGACTCTATCCCCCATGGAGCCTATGTTATCACAAGATTGGTTAAGGTACCAAGTGTCAATAACAAGCATTGAAAACACTCTCACAAGGTTTCAAGAATCAAAATCACCCATGGATTTATGCTACCGAATTGAATGCAGACACACAGGTGGGTGCTACCAAAAGGCGATGCCAAAATTCTGGTAGAGGCTGAATTGTGTAGAGTTATTCTGCCAGTTTTGAGTCACTAATTTAAAATTGGGATTGTGAACAATTGAGAAGGTATTTTTGAAAACTGGAGGAGGTTTTTGTTCATAACATTCTAAATAAAAAAAACCTCTGTCAGTTTTTCAAAATGTATTATGGTTTGATATATATTAGAAATATAAGTGGTGCTACCAACTGTTTTACAACGACGCTACCCAATTTCCTGTAGCGGTCACGGTTTTGATATTCGCCTTGTTGGGAGGTTGCCACCTATCAAGGAGGATTCAAATGGCTTATCAAATATTATTTAGATTTCAAGGGAAACTTTCACCTAATATTTAACTCCATCAAAGTCCCCATTCAATGAGGTGGAAACAATTTATTAATGAATTCCAACAAATTCCTGAAAATTAGCAGTTTGTTGGAATTTTGTCTCTTTGATTGTTGCCACCTATCTCCAAGGCTTAGGATCCAATGGAGGAGATGGTATTCGACCTCCTAAGGTTATTGGGAGGCTATTTTCTATTTAAGTAAGGAGATATCTCTTGGAGAAGGGGATTGAGAGACAGAAAAAAGACCCAAGAGGTTTGGGTGATATTTCAAGATCCGTGAGGGAGCTAGAAAGGATGAAAGTCTCTGATTTTAAGTTGTAGACCTGTGATTATTTCTATGTAAAGATATCAACTGACAATGAAGTTGTATATCGGTTTGTTTTCTCTTTTCTGTGTAAATCATTTTCTCATGTTTCATCTCCTTGGATATGTGTTGCTGCTATAGGTTATATGTCTGCAATTTCTGTGTTGAGAGGGTTATTGTATAGGATATGCTCTATCCCTTGCAACAATCTTATCTGAGTTTTGATTCATTTTTAGAAAGGATTTATGAAAACTGAGTTTTTCCCCTTGTTGTTAGATGTATTGAAGATCAATATGCTCTTTGATCATTTTCATTTTTGTTTTTCTTATTTCTTCTTTCCATCTCTTTATAAGCCTTATAACTGATCTTAGCTTTGATGACCTGATTTGTTGCACATAAAATGTTAGGTCAGGATTACAGTTTGTTTTTGTTGGACTCCATGCCCAATGGATTCATTGCCTTCTTGATTAATTTTACCACTCTCTAAGTTTCTTAAAACCCAAATAATCCAAATCAAGTCATTTTATTTTCAAGATGTTCTAGGCTTGCACTTGAGTAGTTCAAGAGCAACTTCTAGTGCTAACAATAGCGAAAGGATATTCCCAAGTGGAAGGAGTTGATTTCAGTGAGATTTTTCCCCTATTGCAAAATTAACTTCGATTAGAGTAATAATTTCTTTGGCTACAATATTTGATGTGAAAATAGAATAGATGGATGTAAAGAAAATGTTCCTACATGGGGATCTGGAAGAAGAAATATACAAGAAAAATCCTAAAGGATTTGTAGTGAGAGGAAAGAAATATTTGGTGTGCAAATTGAAAATATCCCTTTATGGTCTAAAACAATCACCAAGCATGTGGTACCAAAATTTCAACACATACATCCTTAGTTTGAGATTTTTGAGAAGTAAAAATGATCATTGCATATATTCCAAAAAATAAGGTGGGTGTTTCATATATGTAGCATCGTATGTCAATGAGATGTTGTTGATTGGAAACAACATGAACACAATAAAGGAGGTGAAGAAGAAAATATCCTCCAAGTTTGACATGAAGGATCTTGGTGCAATGAAATTCATTCTAGGAATGGAGATCAAGAGAGATCGAGCAACTAGAAGCCTCTAGTTGAACCAGAAAAAGTATATTGAAACAATATTGAAATGTTTCAATATGCATGATTGCAAAACTCCGAAGGTGCCAATTCCTGTGGGAGGAGGGCTAACTATTGAACAATTTCCAAAGATAGAGGAGGAAATAGTATGAACTTGACCATACATTTACCATGCAGTGGGACTGTTGAGTAGATACATGTCGACACCTGGAAACAAGCACTCAACAACTATCATGAGAGTATTCAAGGATTTTTGTGGCACAAAAGACTATGTTATATGCTATCAAGGAAAACCTAGAGGTGACAATGAATTAAATGTACATGTATTTGTCGATGCCGATCGAGATGGAGATCTTGATCACCGAAGGTCGACGAGTGGATATGTGTTCAATACGATTGGTGGATCAATCAAATGGATGAGTAAGTGACACAAAGTTGTATCCTTCTCAACAAAAAAAGTTGAATACATGGTAGCCACTCATGGAAGAAAATAAACAATATGCTTGAAAGGTTGTGTTCAAAAATCAGATTTGAGCAGAGAAATATGAAGATAAGTTGAGACAATCAAAACACAATATTTATGGCAAAGAACCCAACTTATCATACCAAGAGTAAGCACAATGATGTACAATACCATTTCATGAGACACATGGTGGAAAGAAACAAGGTACTCCTAGAGAATGTAGACATGTTGGAAAACATAGTAGACTCTTTGACCAAGTCTTTGAGTGTTGTGAAATTATCTTGGTGCAAAGAGACAATGGGCATTGCTTCCCCGGGTCTATGAATGACATTTTATAAATATCTTAGTTTTAAAAAAGAAGAGAAAAAGTAGGAGAATGTTGGGTTGTTATATTCTTTGAAATAAAAATCTAGTTGAGGTGTATCAACTAACAATGAAAGTTGAAGGTTGAGGTGGTTGTACTAGGTGAATTCTAAGTCAAATAAATCAACAGTAAGTCGAAGAGGTCAACCAACAAGAGGTTGACATGCGGGTGCATGGAAATCGATTGAAGACCAAATGGAGGTTGACTAGTAATTGACTTGTAAAATGACTCAGAGTCGACTGTAACAAAATCCCAATATTCATGGGATTTTTGGACAATGATCTGCAAGGATCTATAACTTTTTTTGGGAACCTTTCTTTAGGGTTTTGTGTACTGTGAAACCTAGAAATAAGGTGTTTTGTAATGTTGTAAGTACTAATATTTAAAGAAATAATTTAAGAGGTTGTTGGTCATGTAGATGTGAGTCGAATTGGCTACATGATTTTTTTTTTTTTTTAAATCAAGAAGGTATGATGTCGATTTTTTCTTAGGTGTATACCAAGGTTAGACATGCAACCTCTTATTTTGAAGGAATAAGACAACGAGAGAGAAAAATGATCAAGGAATGTTGGTTTTCCTCTTTGGGTTTCTAGGGTAAAATCTTTGTATACTTTGTGTTTTCTTTGTCATTTAATTTCTTGATTAAATCTTTATTCCTCTCTTTTGCTATTTTTAGC
>JZKD02S1078888.1:192734-215671 GCA_000966675.3 Picea glauca | reverse complement strand
TTGATTTTTGTTAACGTGAACTACACGTTCGTATTCTTGATAACATTTGTGCATTTTAGGAGCACATGTGTTCTTTAGGAATGCACATGCATTCCTAAAGCTTCCACGTTATTTGAATTTTAAATTTTTTTTGAGGCAAAAGTGACAACTCTAGGATAAAATTTGGTTTAGTTGGTTGCCTTGAATTTAGGTTCGGGATGACAAACTTAGTGTCTCGTTCGGAAAATACATAAAAACCTCTATTTTTATGAATTCCTCTCCATATCTTTATTTTGGACTTTATTTTTCTATAGGCTACACAATTTGAAACTCATAAAATCGCTTCTGTAGATTCCAAATATAAAAACAAAAACAAAAAAAATGAATAATATTTACTAGTTTTAATCTATTTTTGTCATATATCAAAACCCTAGAATGCATACCTCTCTTATTTCTCCTATAACTTTTTTTCAAGTTAACAATTTCTAAAATGAGTTATATGTTGCCCTAGATGAGACTGATATCTACTATCTAAAAAAACATTTTGATTGTGTTAAGACTCTCTTAGCTTGGACAAACAAAAGGTGTTGTAATTTCAAGGGTATATTGGCTTTCATAATTTAAAAAATATATAAAATTAATATCATAGATTTCCCTTTCATAATTTAAAAAATATAAAAAATTAATATCATAAATTTCTCAAAAAATACACAGCACTAGAAAAATGGGTTCTCTACATTTATACAAGATTTTGGAATGAAATTCCATAGTTAAGATACTAAACAGTAACAAAAACATATGCCTTATATTTTGGTGGAAAAATAACACACCACTTTTATGAAAATTCAAATTTCACAGTGTTATTCACAATTTCTATGAATAAAAGTTGTATATTCCGAAAGCTAATTTGATTTCCTACTTTTCATATTCTTACACAATATTCAAATTCATTGTAAAAGTGCCTTGAATAATCCCTCCAAGTTAATAGATTGTTATTTTTCCATGAGAGACCACCATTAGCTTGCACATACCCATAAACATGTTAACAAAAATCAAATTTCACATAGTTATTCACAATTTATATGAATAAATGTTGTATATTAAGAGAGCTAATTTTATTTCCTACTTTTCATATTCTTACACAATATTCAAGCTCAATGTAAAAATTCCTTGAATAATCCCTCCAAGTTAATAGATTGTTATTATTCATGAGAGACCACCATTATCTTGCACATACCCATAAACATGTTAACAAAATATGGTGCAATTCTCAATCTTGACTTATTTAAATAATATTATATTAAAAATGAAAAAAAATGGTAGCCACTTCAAAACACTGTCCATTGTACATTTTTTAAAATTCAATACTAACCACAACCCACCTCTGTACGTCATCCGTAGATCGATTATACCTGAAGTATGCATTAATTATACCTGAGGTTTTGGGGGAAGTATGCATTAATTATACCTGAAGTTGAAAGGCATATATACCGTAGATCAAAATTTCGCAAAATCTGAAAGGAAAACATACATTAATCGTGAAAGGGTAGTTCTAGACCACAGATATAATCTTATAGATATACATGCAGGGCTGATCATTTGATGAGACTTGTGCAGGTTTAGGGGACATAGATATACATCCACCATGATTGATTCAACCCACATATAAGAACAAACGAAAAATTGAGATTAGCCATAAACAAAACACAGAGAGACACTCTTCCATTAGTTGTAATTATAGGTGTAAGTAAATACAATTACCTATTGATTGAAAGACCAACAGACACATAAAAATAAATAAAGACATATATAAATAAAGGCATGAAAATAGATAGAGAGAGAGCTTTCTTGTTTTAATAGCTTTATTCGATCTGGCTATTGATTCTTCAGTTTCTGATTAAAAAAAAAAAAGAATCAGTTGGGTTTGAGTTCATGTAGGACTACCATTTCTATCTGAGATGGAATAAAAAAATAAGAAAATCTTAATTAGTCTATAGTTTTACATTTACTGGAAATGGTTAGATTTAATGGGTTTTTAATCATAGATGATATTTTAATGAACAGAATTTCATATCCACATAATATTTTTGGTGTTACAATAAATGAAACGAAGGATGGTGATTTCAATTATTAATTTATTTTGACAAAATATGTCTATTAATCATTAAAAAAATGATTAATATGATTAACACAATAATGGCTCATCAGCATCCACTTAAAAACTAATTCTCAGTTTTTACTTCCAGTGCATGCTTTTTAGGGTTTTTTACTACCTCATTTTAGGTTAGGTTTTTACATTTTTTTCTTTACCCATTGTTGGAGAGAAGCATGGTAGCATTTGCTTCCCCTTATTTACCAAATAATGGCGTGTCTGCTTAATCCGTCCAGGGATGCGTGGAAAGTCGTCCAGGTAAAGTTACATACTTGCTTCCCCTTCACAACCGATTTTCTTTTGAGCGTCTGCTTAGTGCGTGGAGGGCTGTCCAGATAACGTTTTGTCTGCTTTTGTCCGTAATTGTTTTACATATGATCATACCCCTTGCAAGCCAAAACCGTCAGCCCTATCTTCGAGTGCTGCTTGCAAAACCAGAGAAAAACAAGGACAGAGAAATACTTCTCTCTTAATTAACTCGGTGACGTGTGATTGAAAATTCGCAGAGAAACAAAGGGGAAGTGTGAGTGATTATTGTGCTCTGAATGCTAAGAAGACTTTTGCAGGATAGAGAAACAATTTCATCATGTGCATGTGTTTTTTTTCCATGATGTCATGACACGAAATGTGGGATGCATAAGTTTTAACGAAGGAATTTTAGGGTTTGTTTTAAGACTAGAGTTTTTATTTATGAACTTGTTACAAAATTAGGGTATAGTTGTTGACAACAATATAGATATATATTCAGAGTGTTTTTTTTAATTTTTTATAATAATAATAATAATAATCTATTTTTAAGGTCACAACCAAGTCAGCACATCAAATTGGTGTATGAGACCCACTTGTTTGTGGGACAAGGGACCCCTCTCTCCCAGCTATTTGACTGGTAAAGTCTAGGAAGGTATACATACCCTACCCCCCTCTCGATTTGAACCTGTGACCTCTTAAGAGGAAACCCATGTTCTTAACCATTGGTTGTTGTAGTTTATGATATCAAGGTTATTCAATTTATTTTTAAAGTCACCCCTAAGCCAGACACCAAATTGGTACATAAAACTCCCTACATCTAACTATGTGTACATACCCTACCCTCTCTAAATTTAAACTTATAACTTTTTATGAAAAACAGAAAGTACAAAACCATAACTAATTTCAATATTAATAATTAAAACCTCTATCTAATACTATGTATAGATTCATGTCATCCCAATAGAAATCATTCGAAACGTCTACTATCTTCAAGCCCAAAAGGTCCTTAAATAAAATCAACCAGTGGTCACCCTCAAGCGGATGCGAAGAGTTCCAACATGACTTCCTTTGTAGTGTTGTATGAACATCAACCTCAAAGTCGAGGCAAATAAACCTCTCGACTTTGATAAATCAGATAGTGCCCTTGATAGACCCCTTTACACGATATTACATGCCCCGGATGGTGGTAATACCTGTTTTTGACTACCAATATGAAAATGCACTTCCAATTTCCCACATGATAATACAAAATCCATTCATGCAAAATATTCACGCTCCAAATCTGGAAATCCAGTTCGAATTTTCCGATGATTTTTAAATTATAAAAAAAATTTACCAAGATCACTAAATATTTTAATTTTTATGTAATTATATAAAAATAATTTTAAAAATTCAAAATTATTATTTAAAATTAATAAAATTTGCATTTTAAAAATAAAAATGGATTAACACTTTATTCTAATTTTTCTTCGTATTGTTTAAAAAAAACATTTCATCACGTTTTTAAACTATTAAAATACTTTACATACATTTTTAATATATAAATAAATAAAATACATATAAAATATATTAATTAAAAATAATTATAATTTTTTTATGTTGCACATATAAGAAATATTAGAAATATTATTCCAAATTTCATTAAAAACAACATGATATAGTTATCAATCTTTAATATAGAAAAAACTGAGAAATGACAAATGAAAAACTAAATCTTAGCCACAAAGAAATTCAAATGGAAATAAAAATAAAACAAACCCTAAAAAACTTAGTTCAAAGGAAAATACAACAATATTTGTAAAGCAAATACAACATGTAATAATGTATAAAAAGTATGAGGATAAATCACCAAATAATAAGACTCATGAATTATTTAATATGTAAGGACCATTTTTTTTTAGCCATCTAGCTAAAGACATGTTAGAGATAATGCTCACATTAATGGTCAGTGTTAAGTTTGGGGATTGGATTGAGGTTTTGTAGGAGACTATTGAGATATTCTCTCAACCTAAAACTCCAAGATTAGAATCATTGTAATCTTTGACGCTTTGATCATGGGCAATTCACATGAAGTCTTATAAATAGGTCATATCAATCACTTTCTTTTTTATAATGAATAGGTAGGATTAGTTTTATAACGAATAGGCAGGATTAGGGTTAGGGTTTCAGATTAGAGTTAAGGTCATTAGGGTTTCAAATAGATCATTAATTAATATATTAATGAGTTTCAGTGCATAAGGCATAGCATAACCCCATAAATGTAAGTTTCAATTTCCGTCATTGAAGATGAATGGCAGACAAGTTACAACTGCGCAAATTCGAAATTATTTTGACTTAAATCCGAAGTAGCTCTCTCTTGTTTCTTCTCCATTGTCTATGGCAAGTTAATCTTGCCATGCGATTGATGTAGAGGTTTTCGGAGATAGGTTTATGAATCTCACTAACCACAACCCACCTTTGTATTGTTAGTTATAACTGTAACCTCAACATCATGTGACCTGCCAGATGTTCTTGCGAGCTGTATAGTCATTAGGATTTCTTGTTTTGTTTCTTGATTCAATTGTAATGGTTCTCGCCTACAAGGCTCATCATTTTCATCTAATACGAATGTGCTCTACACATTTTTGTTCCCAATCCATCTTCTTTGCATTATCTTCTTTACTTCTTATTTTGTCATGGTATCAGAGCATAGGATGTAAGCCTCTTCACAGAGCCTGGAGAGCAACTCGATCCTAGGAGGAAGAGTGCAGAGTATACGTTGTCTCGCAGACGAGAGAGAGGGAGGTAAGACTCTTCACAGAAGCCTAGATAGCAGTCTGTAGTCTGCTAAAGGAGCGTTGGAGAAAGCAGTCCGCTCAAAATATCCTTGGAGACACCAAAGAATGAGGAAGCAACATTGTAGAAGGACAAAGAGTTTAAAGATTCGTGAAATTCCTTATTCAAAAGGAATTTTCCGAAGCAGCGAAGGAGAAGCTACAACAGTCGTTAGATCAGAGCATGGAGAATCGACAGACGTTAGATCCAGGTAAGGTGCATAGAAATTAATCTTTTAACTGTGCAGGAGAATAGAAGTCCCAAAGTAAATTGGGATCGCCCATCGTCACGAGGGACAGGTGGAAAAATATCTAGAACTCCGAGAGTTTCCAGACGAGTTGGTCGCAAAATCTCTGAAGCAGCAAGGAGATGGAGCCAATCTGAATCGTGTGTCATATAGGACGTGTGTCAGTGGATCCTACACTTCATAGAAAAGGAACTTCGGGAGAAATAAAATGTGCAAGTAGCAGAACTCCTAAAGTCCTGAAGGCACGAATTAGATCTGGACCTTTGGAGCCAAAGGGGACACGCGTCACGTGATCCCACACTTTAGCGCTAAAGCACTTCGGAGGTCTAAGGAGTGTGGAAGAGCCGCAGTCATCGAATGGTCGGTTGCCTGAAGTTAATCTTAGCCATTGGATCCAGGGGACAGGTGTCAGACGATCCCCATATTCGGCGATCTCGAACTCCATAGGAACAAAGTAAGTTTGGCTACAGACGAGGACTACCGAAGGCCCGAAGTCCCGGAGAGGATCTAGACCGTTGATTTTAGTGTACGCGTGGAATTATATCGGGAGGTCTGGAGCATCAACACTCCGGAAGAATGAAGGTTTGTTGAGTCAAGGACTCCCAAACCCCTGAAGCTTCGAAGAGTCCGAGTAGATCTAGACCATTGATCGAAGTTCATCGCAACCGTTCGTTGCAAAAGAACATGTGGCATGAGTTCCCTCACTTCAGAGGTTGAGAGCTCTCGAGGAAAGGTGATTAGTATGGAGAAAGAAATCTTGAATTCCCGAAGGTCGGAGTTCATCTGAGTCGTTCATCAACAAGAACATGTGACGCTAGATCTCTCACTTCAGAGGCTTAGCACTCCGGAGGGATTTTTGAAGTGAAGCATTAGAGCGAGAACTGGTCAAAGTCCCGGAGTTCATCTCGACTGTTGAAGGTTGAGAACATGTGTCGACAGATCTGACACTCTGAAAATTTAACACTTCAGAGGTTTGTGGTGTTGTGCATCTCGGAACTCCCGAAGCCCGGGATTCTTAAGTAAATATCAGTCGTCCAATCAATAGGACATGTGGAGGTTGATCCCGCACTCCGCAAGTTCACTAATTCAGCACTCCGGAGGATTGTTAGTATTGTGCATGAAAAGGCTCTGAAGCCCGAACTCCCAAAGTAATTATGATTCGTTGATATCAGATCAACAAACACCTGGTATTAATCCCATGATCACATGAGAAGATGAACTTTAAATGTTTTTGGCTCTCGATTACACTCAGATAGCTTGATTCTTCCATTAGAGGGTCTACAGTCGATAAAGAATAGAGCTCAGAGTTCTGACTTAGTATATCTCATTCTCGGATAATCAGATCCAGCTAAATCGAAGATAAAGAAGTGGTCAACCCCATGTTTTTCGGCCTGAAGTCACATAAAGGATTTCGCAGACCTAGTTTTACGCACGCGAAACATGTAAATCACAAAAATCCCTAACATTTTTTTTTGTTCTAATTCCTTTCAAAATGACCACCTCTAACAATTTAGGACCAACACAAGGACCAATTCTTCTCGGAAAGAACTATAAGTTTTGGTCTCTCAGAATGAGATCCTTATTACAAGCACAAGAGTGTTGGGATCCTGTGGATCATGGCTATGTGGAACCAGATCCTGCATTTATAGCTGTCATGACCAATCAAGAGAGAGTTGCTCAAGCAGAACAGAGGAAAAGAGAGAATAAGGAAAAATTATGGATTCAAAACTCTGTGGATGACTCGATTTTGTCCAAAATCACAGGCGTTGTTACTTGAAAACAGGCCCAGGACATCCTTAAATCAACTTACCAAGGAAATGACAGGGTCAAAATAGTCAAGCTGCAGACCTTGAGGATTCATTTTGAGACTTTAAAAATGAGAGAGTCTAAAAACGTTGATCAATTTATGACCAGAGTCATGGGAATTGTAAACCAGATCAGGTTGACTCATGAAGATATCCCTGATCAAAGGATCGTTGAGAAATTTCTCAGAAGTCTACCAAAGAAATTCTAAATGGTTGTTACATCCATCCTTGAATCCAAGGGTCTGTCAAAAATTTTCACAGATGAACTAATGGGTTCTCTATTGACACATGAGACCAGACTACATCTCGAAGATGAGTCAATAGCCAATGCCTTAAAGACTCAATTCTCTTTCAATAGAGGGAGAGGTGGAGGCGAAGGTAGAGGTCATCGAGGAAGAGGGAGAAGTCCAATTAACAATCACTCAAGTGAAGGTCACAGACATAAAACCCAGAATCATAATTTCCAACCTCAAAGAGGTAGAGGGAGGATATCAAATGAAAAAGAAAGAATACAATGCTACTACTACAAAAAGTATGGGCACTATGGATCTGAATGTCGGAATAAGCAAGCAAATCAACACTCAGGCAGCGCAAATGTCTCAAATCATGAAGGGGAAACCTCAGATGGTATGTTTCTCTCATGCCACAAGACTGAAGAACAACACAAAGACCTCTGGTTGTTGGACAGTGGATGCAACAATCACATGACAGGTAACAAAGATTTACTTGCATGCATTGATTCTTCTATTTCATCTAATATTACACTTGGAGATGATTCTTTAGTCAAACTTCAAGGAAAAGGAACTGTACCTATTCTCACTAAACAAAATGTAAATAAATATATAAACAATGTCTATCATGTTCCAGATCTGAAACATAATCTGTTAACTGTAGGTCAACTAGTTGAAAATGGCTATAAGGTACTCTTTGAAGGAGCATCATGTAGGATATATGACAAATCTCCTAGAATAAAATTGATTTATGAAATCCACATGACTATGAATAGAATGTTTCCCCTGACCCTTAGAACTGCAAATTTGATCCAATCTTATGCACAAACTGCATCCACTTCCAATGAAACTATGATTTGCCATGCAATATTTGGACATCTACCCTTTCAGAGTCTAAGTCTTCTACACAAGCACTCCATGTTCAAGGGTCTACCTATATTCAAAGAGAAAAATCCCCCATGTGATTCATTCATTCTTGGAAAACATAAGAGAACAAGATTTCCACAGTCCTCCACTCAAGCCAAACAACACTTAGAGATGATTCACAGTGACCTATGTGGATCAATGCAAACATAGTCAATAGGTGGTAGAATTTATTTCCTAACCTGTATTGATGACTTTAGGAGGAAAATATGGATATATTTTCTCAGACACATGTTGGTACATGGGCAGACCCAGGGTTCAACGCTTCAACAATGCACCAACAAAACCCTAACTACTGGCCCTTTTGGCAACACCTGTAAAGAAGATGAAGTCTCACCTAAGATAGAGGCAAGGGTGGTTGCAGGACTCAGGTGTCTACAACCTAGATGGGACACATATCTATGATCACAATACTTAACAGAGCACTTAGCACTTAACATTCATTAATAAATTTAACTCTTATCCACTTCACAGGAGAAAACCCTAATTACAGAACAATGCAATATTCAACAATATCTAACATATCCAAGCACTTAGCATATAGAAATATATCAAATATAGCATTCATTCACATCACTAAGCACTAAGCTACTATATTAGATGCATCTAACATATATTGCTACACTAAGCATAACTCACATAACAACCATAATGCATTAAGAAACAACAAAACAAGACATAAGTGGTTCACCCCCAGCGTGGGGCTATGTCCACCAACTCTTCTTCTCTTTATTATATTCATTCAATGCACAGAGCCACAAGACCCACTCTACATAGGACAGGAGATCTGCGTGCACCTCGCCAGATCCTTCCCTGAGTTAGGTCACAACACAAACCCTTCTTACAGAGTCTACACACCAGCTTCTTACATTCACTTGCACTTAGCTATGCAAGTCTTAACACATAGTATGGACAAAGCCTCTAGCTCCACAGTAAGCCACAAACATTTATTACTACTACTTTCTTACATCGCCTAGATATCTATTTATACATTGAAAATGGGGCCTAAACATGGGTAAACCCATGGGCCGACATCCCATACATGTTACATAAAACCTTAAACCCAAAAATCCCTAAAAAGCGGGTGAGATCCTGCAATCTCCGATTCTCCTTGCGCTCCTCCTTCGACCAGCCTGACGAAGTCCCAAAAATGGTCAAACATGACCAAGGTTCTCCACAACTTGGTCAAGGGCCAACAGGTCACTAACACTCACCTATGACTCGTATCGAGTCACTCCGATCTAGGTAACACTGCCTCGAAGGCCGCAAGATTGGCTCGAGCTTCCTCGATCTATTTCTTTGCTAGAGCCTCATGTTCGAAAAACTCCTGAATAACCTTCTCCATCACAGGTCCTTCTAAGTGTTGTTCTATTATGGTGACCACTTGTTCNTGGAGTTGTGACTCCAGTGTCCTTAGCTCAGGGTCCTCTGTAAGGCACTCGTAAGTCTGTGCACTTCTACTATTGAGATATTTGCATTCTAAGGCCAATTCCTTGATTCTCTGGACTAACTCAAGGAAGTCTCTTCCCTTTGGTCTCGTACTTCCTATGGAGTTCTTGGCACTGCTTGTAATCCTGGTTCTGCTACTCTTTGTTGGAGTTGTTGAATGGCTTCAGCAAGCTTCCCCACCTGATTCTCCACTGGGTGTTCTTCCATCTGTTATAATCCCATCACAGAGAGAAGTGCTCTGGTGACTTCTTCTTTAACTCCAATCTGCTCTGCAAGCAACTATTCTTTCTCCTTCTGGATCTGTGCTCTATCCTCTGCAAACTTTTCTTGGAGGTCGTCTTTTTCTTATTGGGCAACCGACGTTGCTCTATGGCTTCCTCTTTTTATTTCTTCAAGGCCTTTGTGGCCTTTTATTTTTCCTCCTAGACACGATGAAGGTGAGCTTATGTCGAGTCTTCTAATATGCGTAGCTGGGTAGGCTCATCTCCCAACTCAATCCCTTCAGATGATGGTAGCGCAGTAGAAAATTGCGTGGTTGGAGTAGAGGGATTCTTGTATCCCTTTCAACTCTATTGCAATCCTATCATACATGGTCTCATGTTCATCTTCGTTGCACTATAGAATGTCCTATGAGGTATTTGATATAGCGGCGATGATAAGGTCAATGTCATCCACCGTGAGCACAGTCTGAAAAGGTGGTTTATTGGATTTTGACTTCTTTCGCGATGTAGGTTTCTTGGGGGAAACCTTTCTTTTCTTGGATGTCTCAGCTTCATCAAGGGGATATTTAGGCAGTGTTACTTCACCCTGCTCTATTTTTTCTTCTTTCCCGTCGTTCTCTTCCTTGTCTACTTTTTCACCTCTTCCCCCTCCAGGTGAATCTGAAGCAGTTTATTCTGATGCGTTGTTCATCTTATGTACCTCTTCCTTTTTTTTCCTTCTTCTACTACTGGGTGCATCATATTCTTCGCGTGTGACCATAGGACTGTCGATGAGGTCGAGGTCAGATAGTTCTTCCTAGTCGACTAGTATAAGGAACTTTGCGGGCCATTCCTTAGTTATTTCTTTCATGTCCTCCTCAGTGAAATTATATTATGATTGAAGCTCTTCTTTATGTTTGTCTTCACGCGCAGTGATATAAATAAAATGTCTATCTGTGCGGAACCTCACAAATGGCCTGAACCTATGTAGGGTGTTCAGCATCATACGAGGGAAAGACTCAATAGCCCTCTTCAACTATAGGTAATAGGTGTGGAACACCGCATTTGACTACCATTTCTTAGCCATGTCTCTCAAGTACTAGAGCGTAGTGAACTTTGTAGCTAGGGGTTCGGACGACTCAATCTCAAGGAAGGTCGCTCCTTTCAGCATGTCCCAAGAAATGAAGGAGATGAGGATCAGTAGCCAACTGAAATGGAACTCATAGCCCTGATCCTGAGCTTCACAACATTCTTTCTCTAACTGGTTGACGAGGTATCTCACCCTGTTCATTTGTAGTCCTTAAATGAATTTTCCCGCGAGGTCAACAACGAACCCCATGACCTACGTGGGTTTATTCTTCCTTACTAACTTACCAACAATCAACTAACAGGCTAGGTGCACTGCGTCATTCTAGATGGAAGCTACCTTGTAGCCTCGTTTCCCCTTCTCCACATCACAATAGATGTCTTTGATTCTCTGTGCCAAGGTGCAATATGCATCCTTCCCTGGATAAAAGTCTTGTGGGTATGGTCCTTGCATGCTTAATCCGGTGATCCAATGGATCAACGCAAGATCTATGGTGATGCGTCTTTCTAGCCACAAATAATCTCCATGGAAGAAAGACAACAGGATTTTAACGCACGCGTTAACCTCCTGATGCCTTCAAAAGTGGGGTATATTCATTATGTTCAGGATGGTGGACCTCATGATATCCATGGTCCACGACTGGGGGACGATCTTTGACTTCATCCCCTTTGTCTTGGTCAAATACTTATGGGGGGAGAGAATTCCATAGTTCTTGCGATCTCCCAAGTTGAAGTCACTAATCTTCAATGACATAATCTGTCCCAACTACAGTCCAACTACGTGTATCCCCTTCGGGAGGTATGCAGTGATCAAGGTGTAGTCAAAGTCCCTTGGGACACTGTCATGACTAACCGTGCCAGAAAAAGGTGAGATATATTCGGGCATGATAGATGGGATGAGCTTCACATTTTCCAAGTCTTCACGATGCTTGCTACGTTTCTCAATAGCGGGTCGGCTAGACCAATGTTGCACAGTCAACATGGATGCTTCCAATCCTTGCATCGATGAAGATTGTATGCCTGCAGACATCACCTTTTCATCCATGAGGTCTATTAGGATCTCTTCGATGGACTTTTCTACTGTGATAATGTCATCCGACATGCACGCTCGAGATCAGATATCTCAGGTCGATGAGAAAACACTCAATGTAACAGAATGGGTGGTGAGCTCTCAATAGGTATTGCATGAAAGTAACTAACTTTATGTGGGCTCGAATAATCACAATTGGAAAAAGTGTTCTCGGTGCATCGCTCGACGGGATAAATAGACATTTTTGTAATGGACTCTTCCAATGGGAAGGAACCCCTCAATCAATGCAATTCCATCCGTTATGGTGCGGTCCCAACAGTCCAATGGTGAATGTTCTGGAAATAACTGTGGTTCTAGCCATTCTGGAGCGTCATTATAATGGTCGAGACACCTAAAATGATCATAGCTATTCGTCGTGGCGGAGTTCCAATCTACGTTGTTCTGATATCCCAACAAAGTTACAGTTCTGTAAACCTTCCTTCTACGAAGTCCTCTCTGGAACTTCCTGCAATTTCTCCAACTTTGCTTTCTTCTTGCTGAGCTTCGTAGCTTTCTTTCATGTGATTTGAGTCATTGGTTTCCTCTTTCCATTATTGTTCTTATCTCCTCTTGGCATAGTAACTTCACACTGTGGAGGGTCTTTCATAGGGTTCGAGGGTAATATTTCTTCTCTTTCTAGGGTAGGTGCTCTACTCTCCTGTATGGACAAGAGTTTCAAGTCTTCCTATGTTCTTTCAACTTCGACAGCTAGGTCTTTGTCCCTTAGTAGCTTCGAATTGTCCTCCTTTTCTTCCAGTAAGTGTGTTATTCTCCTAGCGATGACATCTATTAGTTCTTGTTTTTTATGTTCTAGAGCTTCCTCTTCTTGTTTCCTTTTTATTTGATCTTTCTCAACCCAATTTTTTCCTAGCAAAATAACAAATGGGGCATTGTTCAAAAAAATTAATGACCTCATATTCTTGTTCTGTCGAAGTTCCATGAGCACTCATAGGTATCTGGGTAAGTCTTCCACATAGGGTTATCATCTTCCCTTTAAACAATCTTATTCCTCCCAATGAAGGAACCATAGCAAGCTTTCCCAAAATTTCCCAAGTTCTTTCTGTCATTATATTCACCTGTGTTTCCTCATCTAGGACACAGTCTATGTTGAAGTCTCCTATTCTTGTTTCTATGAACTCCTTTTCTTTTAAGACTTCTAATAATTTGATGTCTCAGTGTTCATTCAAGGTTTTTTCCATCTGCAATAATATAGTCTCTGATTATTTCTGGTTCTTGAGCATATTCTTAGTCTCTTGACCTTCCTCATGGTATTATTTTCTCATGTTCATCTTTTCAACTTTAGCAATCATTATAGGGAAATCTAAAACTTCATATCCAGTAGCCTTACAACAAAGGAAAATAGGACCTCGACCAGGGCATTCGTTAGCAAGATGTCTCGGTCTTCTACAATTACAACAAAAAGTCATTACTCTCTTTCTCTTGAATGATCCCCAACCTTTCTTCTACTGTGCACTGGGATCACAGTGGTGGATCTGCAAAAAGTTCTTTCTAGGATCCTGCATTCACTTGTTAGTCCAGCAGTTCTTTCTATGCATAGCAATAACATATCTTTCACTAGTTCTATCAAATCTATTCATATCAAATCTTTTTTCTTCTAGTTGTGCCCTAGTTTTCAGACTAGGACAAAATCTATCAAACATACCTAGATCCATTCTTTCAAAACAAAAATTTTCACTTATATTACCTTTATCAAAGCACAAAGCTTTAATATATTACCTCTTTTCTTCAGATCGAGCTTCTTTTCTTAGCACAGAGCTTTGCAATTAAAGTAGATTACTGTTCCCTAAAGCAATAGATCTACGCACAGAGATTTATCTTTTCTTCAGTTCCCAGCAATCACAGTTTCAGGTCCTGGCAACAGAACCATTTGTTAGCATAGGGGTAGACCCAGGGTTCAACGCTTCAACAATGCACCAACAAAACCCTAACTACCAACCCTTTCGGAAACACCTACGAAGCAGATGAAGTCTCACCCGAGGTAGAGGCAGGGGTGGTTGCAGGACTCAGGTGCCTACAACCTAGCTGGGACACAAATCTGTGATCACAGTACTTAACAAAGAACTTAGCAGTTAACATTCATTAATATTTAACTCTTATCCACTTCACGGGGGAAAACCCTAATTACATAACAACGTATTATTCAACAAGATTTAACACATACAATCACTTAGCATATAGAAATAGATCATATCTATCATTTATTCACATCACTAAGCACTAAGTTACTATATCAGATGCATCTAACATATATTCTTACACTAAGAATAACTCACATAACAACCATAATGCACAAAGAAACCACAACACAAGATATACGTGGTTCACCCCCAGCGTGGGGCTACGTCCACCAACTCTTCTTCTCTTTATTATCTTCGTTCAATGCACAGAGCCACAAGACCCACTCTGCATAGAACAGGAGATATGTGCACACCTCGCCAGATCCTCCTTCCCTGAGTTAGGTCACAACACAAAGCCTTCTTACACAGTCTGCACATCAGCTTCTTACATTCACTTGCACTTGTCTTTGCAAGTCTTAACACATAGTATGCACAAAACCTCTATCTATGCACTAAGCCACAAACATTCACTACTACTACTTTCTTACATCACTTAGATATCTATTTATACATTGCAAATGGGGCCTAAACATGGGTAAAACCATGGTCCAACATTCCATACCCGTTACATAAAACCTTAAACCCAAAAATCCCTAAAAAGGGGGTGAGATCCCACGATCTCTGCTTCGCCTTGCGCTCCACCTTCGACCAGCCTGTCAAAGTCCCAAAACTGGGCAAACATGACCAAGGTTCTCCAAAACTTGGTCAAGGGCCAACAACACACGTCTGAAATTTTTGCAAAGTTCAAAGAATTCAAGGCTGAAGTTGAAAAAAAGAATGGGAAATATGTGAAGATTCCCAGGTCATATGGAGGTGGAGAATACAGCTCCAAAGAATTTGTAAATTTCTGCAAATCACAAGGCATCATGATGCAAACTACAACCATGTATACTCCACAACAAAATGGAGTGGCTGGGAGGAAAAATCAGACTATAATGAACATGGAAAGAATTCTTCTCAGAGAGAAATGTCTATCAAATCTATTTTGGGTTGAAGTAGTAGCATGCTCAGTTGATCTCCTGAATAGATCTCCAACCACCAGTCTCAAGATGAAGGTCCCTCAAGAAGCATGGAGTGGGAAAAAATTGAATGTTTCTCATCTTAGGAAATTTGGATATATTGCATTCGCTCACATACCTTTCGAATTAAGGAAGAAACTTGATGATAGAAGTGAGAAATGCATTTTTTTTGGCTACAGTGAGACATTCAAAGCCTACATACTCTACAATCCGATTTCAAAGAAACTCATTCTCAGCAGAGATGTAAAATTTCTTGAAAATCAGTCCTGGAGTGAGTCTGAAAATCGGCCTATGGACAGTCAAAATCCTTTGTTTCCACTTCTTGTAAACACATAAAATTCAAGACAACAAAGACATCATCCTGTCCTTCCAAGGTTGCAAGAATAAGCACAGCCTGAAAGTCCTCAGAAAAACTCTTCTTCAAGCAGAAATTTATCCTCTAAACTTCCAAATCAGAGAACTCGAAGCTTGAGAGAAATCCATCATCAGTTGGATGATATTGATCAACACAATCCTTTTGCATTAATTTCATGTCAACCTACATCCTTTAAAGAGGAAGCTAAAGAGTCACATTAGGTTCAAGCCATGAGTCAAGAGATTGACTTCATTGAGAAAAACAAGACATGGGATCTTGTTAATCTTCCCAAACACAAGAAAAGTATCGGTGTCAAGTGGGTTTACAAAACTAAACTCAATGAAAAGGGGAAGATTGAAAACACAAAGCAAGACTTGTTGCCAAAGGATTCTCACAACAACCAGGCATTGATTATGGTGAAATGTTTTCTCGAGTAGAAAGGTTGGACACTGTAAGGACTCTCTTAGCCATAGAAGCTCAACACAAATGGAAAGCATACCAGATGGATATCAATTCAACTTTCCTAATGGTGTCTTAGAAGAAGAGGTCTATGTAGATCAACCACCTAGATTTGAAGTCAAAGAGAAGTCAGCCAAAGTGTATCAGTTGAAGAAAGCCTTGTATGGCTTAAAGAAATCTCCAAGAGCTTGGTACAATAGAATTGACACTTACCTGATCATGAGCGGTTTAATCAGAAGCCAAAATGAGCCATCTCTATACACCAAAACAGATGAGTAAGTTAAAATTTCGATTGTATGTTTATATTTTGATGACATGATATATACTTGAAATCTTGAGTTAACCAATTTTAAACATGCCATGCAATCTGAGTTCGAGATGATAGATCTTGGCATAATGAAATATTTGTTGGGGATTGAGGTTGACCAATAAACCAAAGGGATTTTTTTCTGTGAGAAAAAGTATGCAGTAGACATCATCAAAATATTTTGCATGGAAGACTGCAATCCAGCAGAAACTCCTATACCCCTAGGCACAAAATTGAGCAAGCAAGATGAAGGCCCTACAGTGGATTCTACCTTGTACAAAAGTTTAGTAGGAAGTTTGTTGTATCTTACAACAACTAGGCATGATATTATGTATGCAGTAGGTTCATGGAATCTCCCAAAGATTCTCACTGGAATATGGCGAAAAGAATTCTAAGATATGTTGAAGGCACTCTCAATTTAGGTTTATGGTACATGCAATCTGAAGATAATCATCTCTCTGGTTACACTGACAGTGATTTTGCATGCAGACTAGATGACCGAAAAAACACCTCAGGATATGTTTTTCACGTGGGTATGAACCTGACTTCTTGGGCATCAAAGAAATAACCCATTGTATCAATATCTTTTGTAGAGACAGAGTATGGCGTTTCTACCTCATCTTCTTGTCAAGTTGTGTGGCTGTGAATACTATTGACTGATATGTCACATAAAGAAAAGGAGCCAACTCCTATCTTCTGTGACAACACCTCAGCAATAGCTCTATCCAAAAACCATGTTTTTCACAAGAAAAACAAGCACATTGACACTCGATTTCCCTTCATACATGAGCTAGTCAATAATGGCAACATCACACTTTAATTTTGTGGCTCACGAGATCATCTCACGAACATTTTTACAAAGCCAATAGGAAAAACCATTTTTTTATTTTCAGAGACAACACTTAAGCATTATGAGTGATGATGTTTGTAACTTTTGAGTTTAAGAGGGAGTGTTAGTTATAACTGTAACCTCAACAGTATGTCACTGTACACCGCCAAATGGATTTCTTGTTTTATTTCTTGATTCAGTTGTAATGGTTCTCGCCTATAAAACTCATGCTTTTCATCACACATTCTTGTTCCCAATTCATCTAAATTTCATAAAATCTGAAAAGAAATCATACATCAATCGTGAAAGGGTAGTTCTAAACCACATATATAATCTTATAGACAATAAATATCATAAGAAATATATATATGCAGGGCTGATCATTTGAATAGATATACATCCACCGTGATTGATTCAACCCACATATAAGAACAAAAGAAAAATTGAGATTAGCCATAAACAAAACACAATTGAGATTAGCTATAAACAAAACACAGAGAGACACTCTTCCATTAGTTATAATTATAGGTGTAAGTAAATACAATTACGTATTCATCGAAAGACCAACAGACACACATAAAAAATAAATAAAGACATATATAAATAAAGGCATGAAAATAGATAGAGAGAGGGTTTTCTTGTTTTAATCTCTTTATTCGATATGGCTATTGATTCATTAGTTTCCGAAGAAAAAGATTCAGTTGGGTTTCGAGTTCATGTAGGACTATGATTTCCACGGCTATTGATTCATTAGTTTCCGAAGAAAAAGATTCAGTTGGGTTTCGAGTTCATGTAGGACTATGATTTCCACTTGAGATGGATTAAAAAAATAAGAAAATCCTAATTAAGTTTATTCGATGTGGCTATTGATTCAATAGTTTCCGATACAAAAAGATTCAGTTGGGTTTCGAATTCATGTAGGAATAGGATTTCCACTTGACATGGATTAAAAGAAATAAGAAAATCCTAATTAAGTTTATAGGGGTATTATTGGGCTTTTAACCATTAATGAAATTTTAATAAACATGATTTTATATCCCCTTCACAATAAATGAAGGGTGGTGATTTCAATCATTAACTTTTTTTTATGACAAAACATGTATGTTAGTCATAAAAAAATGATTAACATAATAATGTCTCATCAATATTCACTTAGTACTAATTCTCAATAATTTTTATTGCTAATGCATGCTTTTTAGGGTTTTTTACTACCTTTATTTTAGGTTAGGTTTTTTACCTGGTTTCTTTACCCATAGTTAGTGAGAAGCATGGTTGCATTTGCTTCCCCTTCTTTACCAAATAATGGTGTGTCTTCTTAATCCGTCCAAGGATGCGTGGAACGTCGTCCAAGTAAATTTACACACTTTCTTCATATACCCGACGTGTCACAACCTTTTGTCTGTAATTGTTTTACATATGATCATACCGCTTGCAAGCCAAAACCGTCAGCCGTATCTTCGAGTGTTGCTTGCAAAACCAGAGAAAAAAATGTACAGAGAAATGCTTCTCTCTTAATTAACTCGGTGACAGTGTGATTGAAAATTCGCAGAAAACAAAGGGGAAATGTGAGTGATTATTGTGCTCTGAATGCTACGAAGATTTTTGGCAGGATAGAGAAACAATTCCATCATGTGCATGTGGTTTTTTTCCATGATGTCACGACACGAAGGATTCTGAGCCTTTGGGATGCATAAGTTTTAACGAAGGAATTTTAGGGTTTCTTTTAAGACTAGAGTATTTATTTATGAACCTGTTAAAAATTAGGGTATAGTTGTTGACAACAAAGATATATATTTGGAGTGTTTCTGTAAATATTTATGTATTTTAATCCAGAAAGATATATATTTGGGGAGTTTTTGTAAATAATTTATGTATTTTAATCTATTTGAGTGTAGAATTTATCCTGATTTGAACATGTTGAAGAAAATGATGATCATGGTATTGGTTTTGATAGATACAGAAAATAGGTTGTTGTAGCTTATGATATAGGGGTTATTAAATTTGCAATTTGCAATTTATTTTTAAGGTTATGGTCAAGCCACACACTAAATTGATGTATGAAACCCCTTCGTCTAAGGATTTTGACTGGTAAAGTCTATGGAGGTATACATACCCTACCCTTCTGGATTTGAACTTGTAACCTCTTATAAAGAAACAAGAATACAAAACTATAACTAATTTCGATATTAATAATTATGACCTCATACTATGCATCAATTCATATCATTCCAGAAATCATTCAAAACTTCTACTATCTTCGAGCACAAAAACTGCCTAGATAAAATCAACAGTGCTCACCCTCAAGTGAATGCGAGGAGTACCAACATGACTTCCTTTGTAGTGTTGTATGAACATCAACCTGAAAGTGCAGCCAAATAAACCTCTCAACTTTTATTTGACGGGTCGGCAAAATCAGATAGTTCCCTTGATAGACCCTTTACATGTACAGGACATTACATGCCCTCGATGGTGGTAATACCTGTTTTTGACTACCTATATGGAAATGCACTTCGAATTTTCTCACATGAAAATACCAAATCCATTCACCCAAAACATTTACCCTTCAAATCTAGAGGTTGATGTCGCAATTTCAAAATGTAAAGTGATGGAATCATAAGAACAATGTCTTTGGTTGGATGACTAAAAAAATGGCCGGTACATATTAAATAGTTCATGAATTGTATTATTTGGTGATTTATCCTCATGCTCTTTATACATTATTACATGTTGTATTTTTCTTTACAAATATTGTTGTATCTTCCGTTGAACTAGCCCGATCCTTGGTTAAGTTTTTTAGGGTTTGTTTTATTTTTATTTCCATTTGAATTTCTTTGTGGATAATCTTCAGTTTTTCTATATTAACAGGTCATTGGTCATTTCTCATTTTATTATTGGTCATTTCTTAGTTTTGTAAGTATTATGTAAAGAGTGGTAACTATATCATGTTGTTTTTAAATGAAATTTGGAATAATATATTTTTATTTTTATTTTGTATGTAAAAGATTTTATATATAAAGGGCCTTCAAAATCCAGACCAGAGTTATAAAAGCTTGAAAACAACTGTGTTGTAGTTACCGAACTGTCTCAAGAAAGGGGAAACTAGTTCAGCAAGCTTGAAAACAACTGTGTTGTAGTTACCGAATTGTCTCAAGAAAGGGGAAACTAGTTCAGCCAACTGGCTAAGTCTAGCAGTTTACAGTCTAACAGTCTTAGATAAACAAAGCTAATCTGACTAGGCTACAACTAGGAAAATAAACAAGTCAAAAGATCAGATCCCGAGAGGGGTCAGACACTTGGCAAATAACCTGGCCAGGTGGCTTGGTAGGCCATGTCCCAAGGTTCCTCTTCGATGGGCATCCCTTTCCCTTCCATTTGCATGTCAGCATCTAAGTTTCCCCCTTCCAGGTTAGCAGTTGGCAGAGTGACTCCGGGTGGATTGTGCACGTGGACGCCCATAGTTGTCGCAGCCTCCGTGTCCCTGTGTGTGGCCTGCACCAAGTCGCCACCTTCTGGTTGTTGCACCTGTTCATTCCTGTCGATGGCCTATGCATGGGGCATCTCTGTTGTTGTCGTGGCTTTTGAAGTGGAGTGGAAAGCTTCCTGGAAGGTGGAAAGGATCTGAAGGAAAGTTGAGGTTTTCTCATCCAAAAGATGCAGTCGAAAATGGAGGTCCTCCAATCTTTGTCGGAGCTCAAAAACCATCCCATAGAGGATGGTCAGACTGTCCTACAGCTGTGAGTCAAGGATGGAGTCGGTGGAAGAGTGGGTCTTGTGTTGGGCATTCCGAAGAAAGGGTGGCTCCTCCAAGGGTGGGCGGGAGGCGTCGACTACCGGTGAAAAAGAAGGCCCGCTGGCTAGGGAATTCGAAGGAGCTGCGGGAAATCGTGAGAGAGATCCCGGCAAGCTATCGGTGATGATCATACATTTGAACTGAGAGGCAGGCGGGGTGGAGGAGGCGAGAGGTTCTAGCTCGGGCTGCGAAGGCTGCGAGGAGTGCATTGAGGGTGATCCAGGGGAAGAAACAGACACATGGGGCCGAGGAGGATGCCATGGAGATCCTCTCGTTGGCCTCCCTCTTTTTGGCGGCATTCTGAGTTCGCAGGAAAGGAAAAATTGAAGAGAATGTCCCGGATGGACGTGGACAGCCTGGAGAAGTCCGAAGGCAGTGAGAACCATGAAGGAAAGAAGCCAACGTAAGCCAGGTCTGGGCGACGGAGCGATAAGAGGATCGATTCGCATGCGGGGGTTGAAGTCACCTACAAATAGAGAAGCCATGGAGGAGACAGCAATGGGAGTCGAGCGCACCAGTGTTAATGGTGCAGCAGACGTTGTGAAAACAAATAAATGCATGGTTTAGGTGGCGGGTTTTGGCATGAGCCCGACACATGTTCCCTTGCCGCGTTGGTCTGTCCTCTCCTCCTCCTTCCGCCATGTAGCCCGCACTAACACCCCATACGGGGGATAATATTTCTTATTGTATATGTGCAACATAAAAAATTATAATTCTTTTTTAATTAATATATTGTATATGTATTTTATTTATGTTATATTAAATATATATGTAAAGTATTTTAATAGTTTAAAAAGTGATAAAATGTTTTTTTTAAATAATCTAAAGAAAAATAAAAATAAAATAGTATAAAGTGTTAATCCATTTTTATTTTTAAAATGAAAATTTTATTAATTTTAAATAATAATTTTGAATTTTTAAAATTAATTTTATATAATAACATAAAAATTAAAATATTTAGTTATATTAGTATTTTTTTTTATATAATTCACTCATCAAAAAAATTCGATTAATTTCTTCTTCTTCTTTTTTTTCTTTAATTTTTAATTTAGAGTTTTTAACTTTTAGTTTAAATTGATTAGATTAACACAATGATATTATAAAAGTGGTTGATATAAGTTATTCACTTAGTTAGGAACGGTAAAATATGGGGCCTATAGACATATAAGAGGTGTTCATCTATTTCGGATTCCACACAAGTCCTAACAATTGTTATGTTTGGAGTACAAATCTAGAATTCAATTCAGAGGTTGCTAGGATGACACCAAGATTGAAAAGTATTCATAGCTTCCATATTCCAAGAGTTTTCATCTCAACTCCAATTCTATAATTAAGAGGCTAATCGTTGGGCTGGAACCAAGATTGAAAAGGATTCCTAATACACATGTAGAAAATGAAATTCCCGGCCAATATGACAATTGTGGTCTATAGTTGTATGAGATATATGTCCCAACTTGGCAGAAATGTAAATCTGACAGTGTAAAAGATAAAAGGTTAATAGTGAATTAAATGTTTAATGTCAAGTAATTTTTCTAATCACCTAAATGTGGAAATCAAATGGAGAATAATTTCTTAACATGATTAAGTAAATGTGAAAAAATAAGCATGTTAACTAATGCATTAAAAAATGCTAGGGAGTTATTAACATTAAATGGCATTCATTGATTTAGAAGGACCATAAAGAAAATGTCTGTATTTCCAATTGTTATCTATACTATTAGAATTTATGATTAAAAGATCATTAAATGTGCCCATTTCCAATTGGTGTAGTAAATAGTACAATAGAACTCAAAAATACATCAAATATAATAAATATAGTATAAGTACATAATGAAA
>JZKD02S1078888.1:94222-107494 GCA_000966675.3 Picea glauca | reverse complement strand
TATAATCTAACTGTAGACCCCACTGAGAAAGCATTACAACTTTCGTATTGCAAGTATAACCCTTCCTCAATCAAAACATGAATATGCTTATATTACCATTACACCTATATGCAAATTCATTTAACAAATAAAACACTGAAGACACTTTATAACAAACCAAGAGAACAAATAATCCTAAAAACTAATCCTGAGAACAAATTTTATTCCAGATGGTTTGGTTCACATTCAACTGTTGATGTGTTTTAATGGAATGGGCTTCTGAAGTTAGTATTTGTTAAACACGAGTAACCATGCAAGCAGTGCATGCAAATTATCATATAATCATAGCATTATACCTCCTTAATTTTGTCCCAATATGATAATCTAACTTCCTTTTCAAGTACTTCCTGTGCAAAGACACGCTGTGGTGACCACTTTGGAAGATCCAAAACATGCGTCCATTCTTCCCAAGGCCAAATAAACTGGAAATTTGATCTGACACCACAGTTCAAAGTATACAAGATGAAACATTTTATTTCTTGACTCCATTTCTAAGAATTATTTGATGCACATTGCTAACGAGCTAAACTTTTGTTAAAAAACCTCATTCCTTAACTATGAAGACTAGATTCAATGAAAGAAAAGATCCATCAACAAATGTTGTATGAAACGTTCAAAAATATGTTAAGGACATTTCATGTGTCTTTCAGGTTAGTATCCAGCAAAATATTAGTTTAAGTATCTACAAACTCCCTAGTTTCTAGAGATTCTGATATCTGTCAAACTCACAAGTGATGTGCAAACCAAAGGACAAAGCGAGTCCGGCACTCCATATCTAATTCACCAACTTTATCAAAAAGTGCACGCACAGCTCCAGCCACTACTGCAGGGAAAGCTCCAGGAAGAGCCTGAACTACCAAAAAGTCCAAGGTTATTAATAATGCCTGTGGAAGTTATACAGATTGCATTTCTCAATAAAAACATTTGTATACCAATAACAAGAGGGTCCCAACATGCACAAAGATAACAACTATAATTTTGATTCAAAAAGATATCCATTCGATTACCTTGCAAAGATCAATAATCACCACAGTGTAATAAATTATTTTGAAAGGCGGCTGAGGGAGCAAAAACAGCTGCAAATAAAAAACCATAGTAAGTCTTCATTAGCTTTCCCACAGAATGAGGAAAACGCCACTAGTATTCTCTTTGAATTTCAAATGCCATCTTTACAGACATAAAATGCAGTTATATCATTACATATTGCACCTAAGAAATTAAAATGCCACTATTTCAATGATTGATCATGTCAACCTTTAACAAAGGTGCATATTTCCTCTTAGTTGATTGCAATTATTCCATGCACCACCATGTAAACCCAATTCTCCTAACAAAATCTGCAAGTTAGAATGCAAATGGCAAGATACAGTATAGCCATCTTGATTTAACTACAGTGTAATGAGCCATCTTAGAGAAAAAAATAAATAGAGATCATATTCCCATGTGTTACAGTAAGACAATGAAGGGGATTGCATTCTACTGGAGGAAAGGGAAGATGGTCCCACTGCCACATGCATGAGGGCAGTGGTTTAAAAGTTGAAACGGGCCTCTCTGAATCATCAAGGAAAAATACTTATCCTCAACTTAAACTGGAAAGCTCAATTTCATAATTTCGGGGGGTGCCAATTTTTCCCCATTTTCTTTAGGATGTTTGCCTTGCATTGGCAGTGTGACTCCTTCATGATGACTTGTTGGTGTTGTGGTTTTGAATAACATATTTGAATCACTACATGTCTTTTGTTAATTTTTTTAATTAATCCTATGAGGTTTCTACAATTCCCATTCTTTATTAAATGAGAGGCATAAATAAGTTAAAGGCAACTAGATCCACCTATATATGTTGGATCCTACACCAACAATGGAGATGTCTCGGGTGCATGACTGTGAGAAGAATGCCTAATACAGATTCCTGAATCAGAAGTACACATCCTAACTGTAAAAGATCAATGTATTTTTATTATGTCCAGAAAAGTGTATGTTTACACCAACTCAGCAGCCATCTCTCCAGCAACAACACAAATAGCTCAATATCCAGAATATCAGCTTTTAAAATAAGTTGGTTTCAACCAAGTACTTACATTTCAAAAAACAAATGCATTTTTGTGACAAGTCTCGTCCCTCAAATGTAACTTGATAGTTCATGTGAGTTCCACCTTGTGTGTCTAGTAGTCAACATTTCTTTTGGGCACAGTTCATGCAGCAGAATTTTTGGCTCATTTGCAAATATTAGATAAGATAAATAAAATTAGCAGAAGATAAGCAAGATAAGATTCGATAAAATAAGTTTATTAATGTCCAAAAAATTACCAAACTAAGTCAAAGGCACTGCTCAATACACTAGTGATACAAAGTGGGAGTGTGCAAGCAACTCCTATAGAAGCAAAACATCAATGCAAATATATGTGATCTAAGCTCAACTACCTCAATGTTAAAAAAAGACACAATGCTTTGGGGCAAAGTACAAGGGAAAGAGACTCAGGGCTCCAAATGCCTATTGTCAAACATGTTGATTTTTCATATGAGAATGAATATGTAAGATTGATTATTACAATGATGAGTGTTTCATATATAGAGAACATATGGTGACCATCCATGAAAGGATGGATCCCTTGGATAATAAATAACTACTTAATTATATATATTTATACTTTGTATGATAAATATCATGTCATATATTATATGATTATATATATATACTTTGTATATATATAGATATATCTAGAAGAATGTCTTCCCGATGTTGTCCAAACATCAACATTCCCACTCAACGAGGGAGACATTCTTCATCATGCCAAAGCTTGTCTTTGAAGTATACAAACTTCACCCTAGACTCATGACACTTGTTTGTCAGTCTTGGGAGATGTCTCTCTCCCACTTGAACCGAGGGGAAACTCCTTCTGAGGCTCTCCCTCTGAGCCAATTGACTCTCTCTGAGATCAGGCTCACTCTGGGTCCGCATTGTTGAAGATTGAGTAGCTTCGGAAGATATCCTTATTGTATTTGACCAAGACATACCCTAAAGAATATTATTATATTATATTTGTTAATCAGGCCCTATTATGTCTTTGTAAATGTCGGCCCTATTGTGCCTTGACATGTAAAATAGAAAATAAAAGGGTAAAGTGACAGGTCGGCCCAGACCTAATTTTAGGCTGGCCAAACCACTATTTATAAGGGAGGTCAGCACCTCATTTGGAAACTCACTTAATGAGCTCTACAACAAGAAGGAAAAGTGTGCAAGTCTTGGAGGAGTAGTTGTTGCAACTTAGTGTGACGTCAAGGAGGGTTTTGCTCTATCTTTTGGTATCTGTTGGTTAAGTGGTGTGATACTCTTACTAGTGAAGGAGTAGAGGAGGATCTTTTGCTTTGTTAGTTCTCTCTTGAGAGAGAACCATTGTTCTTGGTTGGCTAATCTATATTGAGGAAGTTTGTTGGGTTTTATCCCCCTAGAAGGTTTCCGAGGATAATCTTTGTGTCTCTCTCGTTCCTGTGATTGTCTCTCTTTTAGTGATCTTATATATGCAGCTAATGTGCTAAATGACTTCAATAATAAAGAAGAACCGTAACTACTAGTTGTATAAGTAAAATATCAACATGGTATTAGAGCAGGCCTGAAAGAGAACAACTCACAGTTTATAAGAAGTGGCTAGCCTCAGTGCACCCTCTCCAAGATTCATTTTTTAGTGTTGCAGCTGCTGCAAAATTAGGGTTTATGCATAAACTCTAAGTGTGATGTTTTCCCTATTTAAGGAGGACGTTGGGGGAAGTAACCACACCTAGGAGCTCTCCCTAGGAGGGCGCATCTAGTCCCTGGATCAAAATTCCAAAATTTGAAGTTTGAAAAATTAGGGTTTCCTCATAAAACACTAAGTTGCAGTATCAGTTGCAGTTGCAGTATCAATTGCAGTGCCAGTTCCTTCGTGCCAATTCCTTCATGCCAGTTGCAACACCAGTTGCAATGCCAACACCAGCTGCACTACCAGTTGCAGTGAAAGTTTTTGTGAAGTGTTAGGAGTGATTTTTATTGTCCTAGTGCACCTTACCCTAGCAAATCTCCAGTTGAAGCACCCTTGAAGTTTTAAAGGTTCCTTATTGCTTGCCGCTATTGTCGAATGGTGCCACTACCTGTCGATGTTGTCAGAGGTATGTACTTACATATGTTTAAACTGTATCATTATCTTAAGGGTATTTGCAGGAGAAGGGATCTTTTGTCGAAACAAAAATAGTAGATCCAGAAGGATCTCAGATCCAACACCTTCAGAGGAACAACACGCCCCAAGTTTGATTGTTTTGATATGTCTCTATTTGTTATGGCACTATTGTGATCTTACGAACATCTAGGTTGTATTTTCATCATATGAAGTTATGACTATCATACTAACCATTGGTTAAAAGATTTGATTGATTAAGCTTGAGATTATAGATTTTATTCTCTAACTCAGACTCTTGTCAAGTAAGCATATTATCTTAGTATAGAGGACAAGTTGAAGAGAATACATGTCATCTTGAGTGAGGGAGACTCGAAATAAAAGCAACAACACTCATTCTCGAGGACCAGACTCTAGGTTTCAGGTTTGATTGATTAAGTTGATAAGATACAAATTTGCACATATCAAATTTGATAACTGCCACATTACAAGTAAACACTATAGTTGTGATAGAAATCCTTAAAAAGTTTTATTATTGAATACTCGGTAGCATGTGAGCACTATTGAGATAAATGTTTATTGAATCATTTACTAGATATAAGTTATAACTAACATCTCCTCTAGGAGAAACTTCTTGTTTTGTATCCAGGTTACCATGAAGGAATGATTGATCACAACACTAGAAGAGCATTGCTCTCATTTCTTATTATTGTATTTCTTACTTTTGACCCTTGTTTCAGATAGGTCACAAGTTCTCACTATTTTTTTTATTATTATTATAAAGAGTATTATTCTTGTATATTGTTTCTCCCTTGTTGTTCTTGTTCCAGGCAGGTCACAAGTGATAACCTTGAGGGAGTTATAGTGACGGTTATAGGAGGCACCATATTAGATGAGACATGGACCAAACTATCCAAGTTGTATACATGACATATACATCCATGTACTGAAGAAGAAGAAAAGGAAGCTACTTTTGCTAGATATAGAGCATCACATATGGAGACAGATCATGAAGAGCAGAAAGCTCCAAAGATGACAGAACAAATTCCTCCAGTGCAGTTGATCACTCTTCAGAACGTTAAGAAGAGTTAGTAGAGCCAGAAGGGCCTACCCAGAATCATTGCAATAACCAGGAACAAACAAGTATGGTCTCGTGACACTTTGCAGGATGCAAAGCCATATAGCATTAATGAGCCATATCAAAGGGAGAAAATGGCTTCGAAGATTATACAGACTCAGAGGGAGTCGGGCTTCAGAGGGAGCATGGAGAGTCAGAGTAAGCATGATCTCAGAAAGGATCAAATGGGAAAAAAGAGACATCTTCCAGGACTGACAGACAGATGCCATGAGTTGAGAAGACTAGATCATAGCTTCAAAGACTTCTAGGAGATGTGAAATCTCCTGGGAAGAACCTTTTGTTTTAGTGACAGAGGAGGAAGCCAGTCAGAAGGAATGGGATATGGGTTTTGCCTTGAGACCAGAAGGGAAGTCAGTGGTGTCTTCCAAGATTGATCTAGCAGATCAAGCATGTTGCAGATAAGAGTATAAAGATGTACAGAGCCTGATTTGTGTCCATAGGATTCCCCCAGCAAGAGGGAGAAGACTATGACGAGACACTTGCTCCAATAATCAGAAGAAGGATATATAGAACAAACATGATTCATTAAAATAAGTCGACACAGTATGAGATTCAGAGGGAGCAAGTATGACAATCCATGTATTTGAGATTGAGTTATCTCCAGTGCCAGTTGATGCAATACATGAGTCAGGCCATGGAGACATGACTACAATAGAAGATTGAGTTACATCCAGAGAAAGAGGATAAGCTACCTTCAATGTCAGTTATTGAGCCACTCTCTTTTTCAGATGAAGTTGTTGTCCTCATGGAGTAGAGGAGCTACTCTCAGAGCTCATAAGCTACAGTGAGAATGGAGCAGCCATTCTCAGTTTCAGAAAAAGCAGTTGCAAGTGCAGAGTCCCAGTTCTAGAAGGAATAGTTGCAAAGAGAGTAGAGGACATACTCTCAGTCAGTGAGACAGATATTGCTTTGCAGAAAGCACATAGAGCCAGCACATGATTGTGCAGATTGAGTTGCAGCTGAGCAAGTGTACCAAGTTGGTACAATGTGGTGTGAAAAAATTGGTTCGAAGAACACGAAGACAGATATATGTTTTGCGGTGAAAGACATGTTCACCTGAATATGGAAAAACATGTGATGAGGTACCTAAAGGGTACAATCGATTATGGACCCAGATATATCTCGGAGTGTGAGATAAGATGGAAGATTCAGATTGTGTAGGTCGTGTCACAGAGCGGAAAAGTACATCCGAATATTGCTTTAGTATGGGATCAGTTGTGATCTCATGTCTCAGTGAGAAGCAGACCTATATGGCACTCAATTCCACAAAGCCATAGTATGTGGTAGCATGGTCAGCTTGTGGCGAAGCAGTGTGGCTTCGGAAGTTGATTACAGAATTGTTTGATCTCGAGTTGGAGGAAACCTGTAATTTTTATTGCAACCCGAGTTGCATAAATTTTTCAATGAACCCAGTGTGGGACATGGTACAGAAGGGAGCAGTAAGACTCTAGTATATTGCCATCGACGAACAGATAGCAGATGTGTTGAGCAAGTCGTTGTCTAGAGTTAAGTTCAAGTATTTCAAAGACAAACTTGGAGTGATCCAGAAAAATTTCCCTAGTAGAGGGAAGTGATGTGTTCCCTAGTAGCAGGAAGTGATGAGATCCCCAGTAAAGGGAAATGATGTGATCCCCAGTAGAGAGAAGTGATGAGATCCCCAGTAGAGAGAAATGATGTGATCCCCAGTAGAGGGAGTTTATGAGATCTCCAGTAGAGGAAGGTGATGTGATCCCCAGTAGAGGGAGGTGATAGGATCCCAGTAAAGGGAAGTGATGAGCTACCCCAACGCAAGCTGGTACGCTACCCCAACACAGGCTGGTACGCTACCCCAGCACAAGTCGGTAACCCCAATGCAAGTTGGTACACTACCCAGCACAGGTTGGTAAACCCAACACAGGTTGGTAACCCCAATGCAGGCTGGTACGCTAATCCAACGCAAGTTGGTACCCCAACGCAGGCTAGTACGCTACCCCAACGCAGGTTGGTACGCTACCCCAGCGAAGGTTCGTAACCCCAACACTGGTACGTTATTCCAGTGAAAGTGCAAAACTTCCTATGATATATAGATCCATGATTGAGAACAAGACAATGACCAAGTATGCAAAAGCACAAAAATAGTGATGATGACCGTGACAAGAAGAATACCTTCCATGCTAAGAAGGAGTGTTGAAGATTGAGTAGCTTCGGAAGATATCCTTATTGTATTTGACCAAGACAAACCCTAAAGAAAATCATTATATTATATTTGTTAATCAGGCCCTATTGTGCCTTTGTAAAAGTCAGCCCTATTGTGCCTTGACATGTAAAATAGAAAATAAAAGGGTTAAGTGACAAGTCGGCCCAAACCTAATTTTAGGTTGGCCAGACCACTAGTTATAAGGGAGGCCAGCGCCTCATTTGAAAACTCACTCAATGATCTCTGCAACAAGAAGGAAAAGTGCACAAGTCTTGGAGGAGTAGCTGCTGCAACTAGGTGTGACGTCACGGAGGGTTTTGGTCTATCTTTTGGTATCTCTTGGTTAAGTGGTGTGCTACTCTTCCTAGTGAAGGAGTAGAGGAGGATCTTCTGCTTTGTTAGTTCTCTCTTGAGAGAGAAACATTGTTCTTGGTTAGCTAATCTATATTGAGGAAGTTTGCTAGGTTTTCTCCCCCTAGAGGGTTTCCCAGGATAATCTTTGTGTCTCTCTTATTCCTGTGATTGTCTCTCTTTCAGTGATCTTATATATGCAGCTAATGTGCTAAATGATTTTAATAATAAAGAAGAATCGTAACTGCTAGTTGTATAAGTAAAATATCAACATGCATGTGATAGCATCTAGCAACTTGAATCATTATCAATCCTTGTCAAATCACCATGACTAGGACAAAGACTACACCCGAGTCGTTCACCACAGGTACACCCCTATGAGTGAATGTCAGCCTGATGTTAACTAACACGTGAAAAGCACCTCAAGGACTATGCCTACACCCATTTTCCACAAGTACACATTTGTGATAAATGTATCCTATCTCCCTTGGTCTGCAGCCCAATCTAGGAGAAGGTTCTCTTGATGCTTACTCGAGGCATTGTAGAAAAAGGTCTGTCACACATGGCACTCCCATGTGGACTTCTAGAGGCTACTCCCTCTAGAAACACTAGGGTCAACTCCCCATAGTGTGTGACGTCCAGGTCAATTCCCTTGATGTATCCTCATGTGCTCTCCACAAGGGACATTAGGCTACAAGCCCAAACCCACTTATCCCTCTCAGATAAGTGTCCTCACAAATCAACTCAACTCAGTCACAAAGGAGTACGATCTAGACTTCTAGAGATTACTCCCTCTAGAAACACTAAGGTCAACTCCCCATAGTGTGTGACGTCAAGGTCAACTCCCTTAACGTGTCTTCGTGTGCTCTCCACAAGGGACATGTCCTCATGAGCTCTCCACAAGGGACATTGGACAATAATCCCAAACCCACTTATCCGTCTCGGATAACTGTCCTCACAGATCAACTCAACTCAGTCACAGAAGAGTGAGATCTTGAGAATCTCTCAGGAAACTGCAAGCATTAACACTCCCTCTCAGCGAGGGAGGCATTCTTTATCACGTCGAGTCTGTCACAAAAGTACTCGAACTTCGTCCCGGTAAGGGGTTTGGTAAGAACATCTGCAACCTGCTCATCTGTAGGAAGGTACTACACCAGTACTGCCTTCCTCTGCACCATGTCTCGGATGTAATGGTACTTGATCTCAATGTGTTTCAATTTGTCATGAAACACTGGATTCTCTGAGAGCTTCACACAGCTCTAGTTATCACAATGAATAACGATGGAATCCAGCACATGTCCAAATAAATATGCAAGGAGCTTGCGAAGCCACACTCAATGCAATCTACTATGCTTCTGTGGTGCTCAAAGCCATAGAAGTTTGTTTCCTGCTACACCAAGAAACTATGGCAGATCCCAAAGTGAAGCAACACTCGGAGATGCTCTTCTTGGCCACTGCGCTCCCTGCCCAATAAAAGTCAATATATCCCTACAATCTCATGTCAATATAAAGTCAACTTTCAGATATCCGGTATCTAAAAGTTGACTTAATGACCTTGAAGAGATTGTCGAGGTCCCGACCCTAGCTAAAGCAAATGGAAGGTCCAACCGACACAAACAGGACGGCAGCAAATCCAATTTCATCATCTTGAACAGTCTCCAATTTAAGATAAGTGCCATCAAAGGAGCAAATTAGCAATAATATGATTACTTCTTCGAGGTAACAGTAACACATGAGGTAACACGTCTTCCTTGGTTTGGTCATCTAATTTCGACATCCCTGGTGCATTCTCTTTAATTGGAGCAATTTCACATTGAAGGAAGTACTATTTTCACTCACACATACTCTACTCTCCTATTCTCACATCTTCCATTTCCCTTTCATTTACTTGGGCCCTCCCGTGAGGAAGTCAAGCTCAATCTCGCTCTGATACCATGTTGATTTTTTATATGAGAATGAATATGTAAGGTTGATTATGTTAAGTTTTAATGTTGTTATTAGGTTAATACCAAATTACTAGAGAAATCAATGTATTTCTAAAACAACAGCATAAAGAGGATCACTGAAAGAAACACAATCACAAGGTACGCAGCATTTTATCCTGAGAAACCCTCATGGGGGAAAAAACCTAGCAAAAACTTCCTCAATAACAGATTGCCAATACAATGCCAAGACTAAGACCAAACCACCAAGAATAAACTAGGACTGAGCATGTGCCTCTCTTCTCCTTCTTACAACTGTAGCTTCATTCAAAAGATGCGCACTAGAAGTGTGAGTGAGTGAGTAAACAAGTGAGGCACCATCCTCACTTATAAAAACTAGTTGAGGAGGTGTTAGGGTTATGTCTCTTCACTTAGTAGGGTCGACTTCTTCTAGGAGTGGTTAAAACCACTTTATAAACCCTAGGGGCCGACTTTACAAATACCACCATATAAATATGGTTTGACCAATCCACAAAAAGGAATTTGGTCTTATAAAAGAGCCAACATGATCAATCCACAAAAGGGCATTTGATCTATAAGATAATAACTCAATTATAATTAGAATTTCCTTCGAAGTTACAATATTTCAACAGTCCCCCTTAACGACAAGGGTATTATACTGACATGACCCAACACAACATCATCAAGAAAAGGAGAGGGCAACATCAACATCAGCATCTGGAACACTAATTGGCACATCTATAAATCATCGGAAGATTTTCTCATGATCAATATCATCATCATTCATGGCATGGAGATGGAGTAGCATCATCATCATCGTTCACAGCATGGAGTTGGAGTAGCATCATCATCATCGTTCACAGCATGGAATTGGAGTAGCATCATCATCATCAACAACAACATGAACCTGAAACATCAACATCAATAGCATGAAGCTTAGAACAATAATCTCACCAACCCGAGGCTGGTACAACATCATCAATAGCACGAGGCTTGAACAACATCATCAACAGCACGAGGCTGAGACAACAACATCGTCAACACGACGTTGAGACAACAACATCATCAGCATGAGGCTGAGATAACAATATCATCAGCAAGAGGTTGTGATAACAACATCATCATCATATGGCAACAGAATGAGGCAAGTGCAACAACCTCTGACAGACTGTCCTTATCGGACCTTCGAGATATGCCCAGGAATCATAAGATTCCCTACGATATAAAATCCTAACCAGCTACCACGTGGTACTCTAACAAACCGTCCTTACTGGACCTTCGAGATCTACCCAGGAATCATAAGATTCCCTAGGATATAAAATCCTAACAGAGCTACCACTACTGACCATAGTTGGCATATACATGCACAGGTTCTCTAACAAACCGTCCTTACCGAACCTTCGGGATCTATCCAGGGATGATCAATCCCCTATGACATAAAATCCTAACAGAGCTACACGTTGTTGGTCAGGATACCATAGTATCATCAGCATCACTCCCCCTTTCAAGGGAGGTCCTTTTGGACGACACCAAGCTTGTCTCGAAAGTACTCAAACTTCACACAAGACAGAGGCTTGGTCAACACATCTGCAACCTACTCATCTGTGCCAACATATTGGAGCTTTATAGCTCCCCTATGCACCATATCACGAATGTAGTGATACCGAATCTCTATGTGCTTCGACTTATAATGGAACATTGGGTTCTCCATCATCTTTATGCAACTCTGGTTATCACATAGAATCATGGTGGCTTCCATCTCCAAATCGAATAGAACTGTCAACATCTTCTGAAGCCATATGGCTTCACAACTGGCGGAACATGTTGCAATATATTCCTCTTATGTTGTGCTAAGAGCAATACTAGATTGCTTCCTGCTTTGCCATTAAGTCATGGCTGACCCCAAATTGAAACAACATCCTGAAGTGCTCTTCCTGTCTAAAGCACTTCCAACCCAATCTAAATCAGTATAACCACACAGTTTGAAGAGACCATAATCCAACGTATCCTTAAGGTATCTCATCACATGCTTATCAACGAACCAATAATATGTTTATACAGAGTAGCATCAACCAACTCTGACGAAGTATCTGTTAATATTATGGTAGTTGTGGGAGGTATTTACCTCCACGTGTGAACCTGACGAGAATAGGAGACTCCGGAAAGCAAGAGAAAACCATAATGAGTTGGCTAATAACCCTAGAAGTCTTGTAAGCTCAAGAAGATAATTTATATTAGGTTATTAGCCTCCAAGAGAAGAAGTCGGCCAGAAATAATAATAATATACTGAACAGACACATATCCAGAAGGAGAAGTCGACCCCAGCAAATCAGGCAGAACCAGTATAAATACAAGGCGTCAGTTCTCATTTGACAGCATCTCAGAATTGCAGACAGCAAGTGATGCGCACGTGTGGAGGAGAGCTACAGGTGCAGCTGCTGTAGCTAGCAGTTTCAGTATTGGCTTGAACTATCTCTTGGCTAGGGTTTGGACTATCTAATCACCTATTGTTGGTGCATTATCCTTGGAGGAGGATGTGCTACACCTTGTTTGGCTATCTAGCCTAGGGTTTGCTTCCAGAGTAATTCTCAGTCGAAGTTAAGGTGCTCAGAGGGTGGCTTCAACCTATGGTTGGGTGACGAGGGTATCGTCAATGGTAAAACAAGCACACCATCTTCTATATTCTAACATGTTATGGGCCCACACCTCCTCTATTCGGTCTAAACGCTGGAAGGAAACATAGTCGCTAGGATATTGAGCTCGTTGAGGAGCTGCCGCTAGGGTTACTAGCAGAAGCAGCTTCCAAGACACTACCGCTAGGGTTACTAGCAGGAGCAGTTGCAAAAACCCTAATCCTCTCGTTGAGACACCTTAAGTGAATGGATTGACCTAATCTCTAGACAGATCAATGCGCTCTAGCCTAGCGCATCTCCTGATACTCTCAACAAGCCAAGACGTGAAGTTTGAATTTCTGGTCAAATCTACGGATTGACCAAGTCGAGCAAACCATGACTAACTCTATGAAGTCTGAGAACAAGTTAGATGGAGCCTCTAACTTCAGAGCATGGAAGACAAGGATTGACCTCATCCTTGCCAAGAATAAAGTACTGGATATCGTGAAAGGAAAGATCGTGAAGCCAGAGTTTGAAGAAGGAGAAGAGAAGGAACCGCAGAACGTTGCAATTATAGAGAAGTTCAAAGATGTTGACATAAATGCCATGAGTATCATAGTGGATTCCATAAAAGACCACTTGATACCCTACATCTCCCATCTTGACTCATCGAAGAAGATGTATGATGCCCTAGCAAATCTCTTCTCAGTCAGAAACATTGGACAAGTTATGAGTCTAAAGAATGAGCTCCGTGACATGAAGATGAATGATGATGACAGCATAACATCATACTTTGTAAGAATCTCTCAGTTAAGAGATCAACTACAAGCTATTGAAGAGATCACTTCAGAGAAGGAATTGGTGA
>JZKD02S1078888.1:53994-83655 GCA_000966675.3 Picea glauca | reverse complement strand
AAGATCCACCAGATGGATGTGAAGACTGCATTTCTGAATGGTCTTATTGAGGAGGAGGTGTATATTGAGCAGCCATTGGGCTTTGAGGTGCATGGGAGAGAGTCTCATGTGTGTAAACTGAAGAAGGCATTTTATGGGTTGAAATAAGCTCCCAGAGCTTGGTATTCGAGGATAGATGCCTATTTGCAGCGGTTGGGTTTTGAGAAGAGTGAGGTGGATCCCATCCTATACTTCATTGTGGTTGGAGAGGATCCTCTCATTCTTCTGCTATATGTGGATGATCTTTTCATTACAGGGGCAGAGAGACTCATCAACAGTGCAAGGAGAACCTTGCTTCAGAGTTTGAGATGACTGACATTGGACTAATGCATTACTTTTTGGGATTGGAGGTTTGGCAGGAGCCTGGACACATCTTACTAGAACAGGGGAAGTATGTGTGTGACATTCTGAGCAGATTTCAGATGGGGGATAGTAAGTCCATGACCACTCCCATGATTACCAACTGGAAGAAGCTTCATCCTTCTGAGTCACAGTTGGTGGATTCCACTTTGTATCGTCAGTTGATCGGGTCATTGATGTATTTGGTCAATACCAGGCCAGATATTTGTTTTGTAGTCAACACTCTCAGTCAGTTCATGGTGGAGCCTAGGAGAGTGCACTGGGTGGCAACAAAACATGTGCTCAGGTATCTTTGTGGTACGGTAGATTTTGGTCTGAACTATCAAAGAGGAGATAGAGTTCGTCTGGTTGGCTATACAGACTCGGATTGGGCAGGATGTGTTAGTGACAGGAAAATCACTTCAGGGTGTTGTTTTGGATTGGGATCAGCAGTTGTGTCTTGGTTCAGTCGGAAACAAAAGTCAGTGGCTTTGAGTTCTACAGAGGCTGAGTATATGGCAGCCAGTCAGGCCAATTTTGAGGCCCTTTGGCTTCGCAAGATGCTGGTGGGATTGTTCGATGTGCAGTTGAGGCCTACTTTGATTTACTGTGATAATCAGAGTTGCATTAAACTCTCGGAGAATCCAGTTTTTCATGACCGGTCTAAGCATATCGAGATTCATTATCACTTCATCCGTGACTAATGTCAGAGAGGAGCTGTGGAGCTACAGTACATATCTACAGAGGAGCAAGTTGCAGACATACTCACCAAGGCATTGGACAGAGGCAAGTTTGTATTTTTCAGGGACAAGCTTAGAGTAGTGAGTAACACTTTCCTCGGTAAGAGGGAGTGTTAAATTTTAATTAAATAAAGTACCTAGGCAAGTGTTTCTCATCCCTAGGCGCCTAAGGGGTGAGAAAGTGCCTAATGTGGGCCCTAGTCATTTAATTTGTGAGATGCAAATTAAATGGTAACTTTATGACTTTAGTGAGGGTGAATGAAGAGACATTTAATCTTAGCCACTCATCTAATCTAATCTCAGCCATTGGATTAGAAAACCCCTCACCTACCTCATGAGGTCGATTAGGGTAGGTGGGCGCACCCATTGTTGGGTTGTTGTTTCGTTTTTGAGAGAGCAAGAGAGAGAGCATTTTCGAGCAGCAAGAGTAGCCATTTCTGAGAGCTAGGGCACGCATTCCAAGGAAGCTTTTTTAGCATAGAAATTGAGGCAAAGAGTTCATCATTTACAGGAGGTCGTACATCACGGATTCCAAGGTCCGTACAGTCTTTTGTATGCACGAAAATCGAGAAACAAAACAACATTAAATTATGTTTGTACAGTACAGATTTTATCAATACGTACAGCCGTACTTTGGCATAGTTTTCGAGGATGGACAGACAGTCGTACTCATGTTGTATCGTACAGATTTCGTACAAGTCTATACAGTCCTTTCTTGGCACAGAAATCAAGGCAAGTTGTGTGGTTTTTCTAGAAAGTTTGGCACGGTTTTCAAGGCGGTCATACATCCATTAATGCACCTAGAACATTGCTGAAGTTGTTGCCATGTATTTCGAGGCATCCGTACAGCAGTTTGGAGGCACAAAAATTGAGGAGCAGACCTGCAATTTATTGTTGAAAATTCTGGAAAGCATTTTGAGGAGTTTGACTTATTTCCTATGTAAAGACCTTGCACGATTATCGAGATAAGTTTGTCATTTAAATTTCTGAAGATGAATATGCTGTAACAGAATTTCTCTGAAGCTCCTAAATAATAAAAATCTCCCTCTCTCACTAGTTTTCGCCTTGTGGGTTTTTCCAGGGTCAAAGTTAGACCGAAAATATCTGTGTCAATATTTTTTGAGTTTTATGTGCTGCTGATATTTTATTTCTGCGTTATAAACGAAGTTCAGAATCCTCATGTTTCAGTTCTGAAATTAATTTTCTGTTGTGTATTTAATTGTTGATATAAAACTGGGTTTGGGCATTAAACATTGGTTGAAAAATCAGCGAGACTGAAACTGGGTTGGGATCTGAAAATTTATAGTGGGGAGGCGGAAGATGTTAGATCTGACCCTCAGTGCCTCTCCCAAGTACAATGCTTTGCATCGTTGGCTTGGATGCTAGGAAAGGGTGGAGAAGAAGTTATGAGATTCCTTGAACAAGCAGTGGAACCAATCATTTATCTCATAGTATCGAGAGCATTTGAATAGTGTTGCTCTAACTCTATCTCCCACCTATGGAAGATCTAGCATAGTCTATCCACCCGTGGAATATGGTGCTCAGTTTCCACCCGAAGCTAATGGGACACCACTCTGAACTAGCCTAGGGGAATCTTGAGGACATGCATCCAATTCCAAATGTGTAAGGTGGGCGCACTATTAAGCCATCTCAAATCTCCAAGAAATGCTCTGCATAAAGGGCCATCTTGCATCTCAAGCCCCTAGATGGTGCAATCTAAGTAACCTGGATGTACTACCTATAAATATCCTCCCTAATAATCCCATTCAAACACTGCTTGTTAGGCAAGAGGTAGCTAGGAGCATCCAAAGAGAACCAGAACAGGGGAAAGCTATCTATCGATATCACAACTTAATGAAGGAAAAAATACACTTTTGTGTACTAGCACCTCCATTCCTAGAGGGAGGGTGGACTAGGCAATGGTCTCTAAAGACCAGTAACAAATATATGAGTATCGCTCCCTCTCAACCACTGAATTAGACAATCTCCAAAGGCGATGCAATAGCTCTACCAATCTGAAAATATTTTCTATCCAACAAGGGTGTGCCACAAACTCTACCTAAAGGATAGGTTGAGGGACCGTTCTCTTGCATCTAATGATGAGACAGAGAAAGAGGGCTTGAACTCCCTCAATGCAGGCCCAATCTAACTCAAGTACGTTTGGGCCACAAACCTGTGAATTGTAAAAAACTATGGGTCTAATGATGGAGTCCATAGGGCCTAGAATGTAAAAGATGTCCTAAAAGTGGTATTAGAAACATTATCTCTCTATGAGAGCGAGGGACACATAACCCTTACTCATCCAAGGTTGGGGAGCCTGCCTCAACCTAAATTTAGGCCTTATAAACTAAACTCCTAGATAGATGTATGGAGTGATATACTCAACTTCTTTTCCCCAAAAATAAAAGTGGAACCTTGAAAGGGTCTTCTTCAAGCAATTGAAGATCATCACCTTGGTTATCCCAAGGTTGACGATCAACAACCAAAGGTCGTAAAACAACATGAGAGCATCCAATTGTCACTATAGACCCTTAGGTGTGGATTTCAAGAGGAACCACGCCATCAACAAAGAGGAGGATGGAGATCAGTACATGGTGGAGGGTACAATCGTCCCCTGGCTGGATGTGCTCACGCAGAAAAGCTTCCATCTTGTATACGTATATCCCAAATAAAGTGAACACGATGGGGCATCCCTACCTCACTCAAATGGTGCTCCGGATAAAGTTTGATAAACCATTAGCCATATGAAGGCAACCAAGGATTGCCTCATAGAGTTGCATAATGACAATTATAAGGCTCTCTAAGTCAAGAATGTCTCTTAGCATCTAAAACATGGCTTCCCTTGGGACTAAGTCAAATGCTTTTTGAAAGTCTAAGAAACAAAAGGAGACTCTCAATCAAGGGTGCCTTGCCTCCTCAATGATGTCCCACAAGGTGAGGATATGGCCCATCATTTAATACTCTAGCATGAAACATGCATGTCCCCTCCCCCGAAGGTCTCTCCTGTCCACCTACTAAGGTCGGTGGCGTAGAGGTTCAAGCTATGCTGCGAGGGAGCACCCCCCTCTCCCCCCATTCCCAAAGCACGCTCCCAAAGGGAGAGTCTAGGAAACATGCTCCCTAAGCCAGGGAGCGTTTACTCCCTGAGTCAAGGAGCACCCAAGGAAACGTTTACGCATGTCCCCCTTTTAGGGACACACAGGAAGTGTGCTTCCCCAGTGTGGGTGGCGTGTTTCCCCAAAAGCGGTGCTTCTGGGCGCCCTGCATCGAAAAGGGGGGCTTCTGGACACACCCCCTCCAAAGGGGGACTTTTGGGTGTCCCCCCTAAAATTTTTCTTGATAAGACTTAAAATTAAAAAACAAAAACAATTTATTAAAAAGTTAAAAACCCTACCTCACATATTTACCTTGGGCTACTTATAATTATGATTTATCATTGCTTTACTACTTTTTAGCCCATGAGTGATTCCATTGACCTTGAGCCCATTGTTAATTTTTAGTTTTAACTTTTGAGTCCTGGCTCTACATACTGATGACCTCATGTAGAGTCTTTAACTCATGACCTCATGTAGAGTCTTTAACTCATCACTCTTTACTATTTTTTAGTTTGAGAAATTTCAATTTGCTATTTTAGACTTTCGTATCTCCTATTTTGTTGAGTACTAATTTAGTAATTAGATTCTAGAATGATGAATAAAGAATTTAAATCAATGTATACAGTATTTTACTATATCTGTTTCATTTATGATTTGTGAATCAATGTATTTCATTTCTAAATCAAAATCTAAATCATGTTTATTATTTATATCATTTACAAATTTGAATTTAGTACTAGTTTACATTTACTATTTAGGTTTTTACTATTTACATTGCACAATGATAAATTTACATTGATTGAATTGTTATTGTAGGGATTTTATCATTAATATATATATACCCCGACACCCCATGTCCCCCCTGAATTGCCCCAAAATTTGGGGGTGCTCCCACACATCTCCCCTGTGCGTCTCCCCACTCTCGCGCACCCTCATCCCGAAAAATTGGTGGAACATTGAAATAAAGTCACTTTGACTTTCTAACATAAAGTAAAGCAGTGAGGGTCAAATATTTCCCCATTTGAGTTAGACACTCAATAATTCAAGGGGACCACTTTCCAAAGTACCCAAATCTCAACACTCCCTCTTACCAAGGAAAGTGTTACTCACCACTCCCATCTTGTCCCTAAAGTAGACATGCTTGCCCCTTGGCAAGGACTTGGTGAGAATGTGTGCAACTTGCTCATCAGTCGAAATATACTGAAGTTGAAATGCCCCTCACTGAACCTAATCTCTGATGAAGTCGTATTTGATCTCTATGTGTTTCGACCTATCATGAAACATTGGATTCTCAGAGAGTTTGATACAACTCTGATTATTGCAGTAAATAATTGTAGGCCTCATCTCATGACCAAATAGGACAAACAACAACTTGCGAAGCCAAATGGCCTCGCAGCTGGCATGACTAGTTGCCATGTACTCAACACATGCTTTTCTCCAATCCAGTGCACACTCCTAGACTCCACCATGTACAAGCTGAGAATGTTCACATCAAAACAGTTATCTGGTCTAGTGTTGACCAGATACATCAAGGAACCAATCAACTGACAGTACCTCGTGGCATCCACCAACTTGGAATCAGAAGCACTAAGCATCTTCTAGTTGGTGACCATGGGTGTCGACATGGGTCTCCAGTCCTCCATCTGAAATCTGCTCAGAATATATGTTGCATACTTCCCATGTCCTAGATAGGCGTGCCCATCCTCATGTCAAACCTTCGTACCTAAGAAATAATGCATCAGTCCAATGTCCTTCATATCAAACTCTGATGCAAGTCCCTACTTGCAATCAGTTATGAGATGCTCCCCTCCTGTGATGAACAAATCATCAACATATATTATGAGAATGAGTGTATTCTTTCCCCGAATGATGTAGTAGAGGTTTGGATCTGCCTCACTCTTCTCAAACCCCATTTGAAGCAAGTAGGAGTCAATCCTCGAATACCAAGCTCGAAGAGCTTGATTCAGTCCATACAACGCCTTTTTCAAGAGGCACATGTGGGACTCTCTCCCCTACACCTCCAACCCCTGTGGTTGTTCAATGTATACCTCCTTCTCTATGAAGCCACTCAGAAATGCAGTCGTCACATCCATCTGATGAATCTTCCAACCCATCTTTGCTGCAATGGCCATAATACTCCGGATAGACGTATATCTCGCAAATAGTGCGAACGTCTCATCATAATCAATTCCCTCAACCTGAGAGAATCCTCTCACCACAAAACGAGCCTTGTGTTTCTCTATGCTACCATCTGCAGCATACTTTCTCTTATACAGCCACTTGGAAGTCACCACTGACTTCCCCTCAAGCCTAGGCACCACTTCCCACACATCATTGTGCATGATGGAGTCATACTCCTCCTGCATGACCTGTCTCTAGACCTGTTGGTATGTTGCCTACGCAAAAGTAGTGCGCTTGAAATCTGTAATGCCCGTCATCGTAGCCAGGTAAGACCAAAACCTCTTCGGCACTTTACTCTCCCTCATCAACCTCTGAGGCTCTCCAACATACCCAAGGAAACTCATGACATAGGCCCACACACATTAGTGTGTATCAAATCAAGTACCCCAGTTGATCTACTGTCATTGCTGGAAAAGACAGTCTTGGTGTACTTCCCAAGAGTACACCCTCTACAGACCTCATGATGCTCAATGTCGAACTGTGGCAAACCTGTCACAATCTCTCTCAATGACCTCAAAGCTCCATGATGCAAATGAGCCATCATTTGATGCCATAGCTCACACAACTAACTGTTGTTGTTGCTACTAGCTAACGCATGCAATGACTGAAAAAGTAATTTGTACAAATTCCCCTCATATGTCCCAATCACTTTGCCAGAAGTGATATTGGACCCCTTAGACTGAATGAGGACCTTTGTCCCTCTGAAGGACACCTCAAACCCCCTATCCTGAATGGAGGAAACTGAAATGAGATTCTTCTTCAGCCCAGGGACATACAATACATCCCTAAACACCAAGGGTGGCCTCAACTCCCTCTAAAAGGAAACTGTGCCATGCCCAGCCACCCTGACTACAATGTTGTCTCCAAGCACTATCTCCAACTTGATCTCTAGATCTCTGTGATCAGTGAAGTGCTCTTTGACACCTGACATGTGACTGGATGCTCCATTGTCTATGTACCAAATGTGGGATGGTGTCTCAACTGTCGAACAACAAACTATCAAGGAACACTCCCTCTCAAATTGAGAGGCAAAATCATCCTCCTCTGTTGTCACTGTTGTACCACCCTCCTTCTACTTCTTCTTCCTGTTGGGACACTGTCCAGCATTGCGAGGCTTTTTTCCAGCTCTTTTAGTTTCACGGTTGTTTCCTGAAAAAAATCGTGTGGCAGTGTTTGTGTTGTCATTCTTATGAACTTGTTTTGAATTTATCTTCCACTCAGGGCGGATATTCTTTTTTATGCATTTGTTTTCAATTGTTCTTTCACTCAAAGCAAATATTCTTCTCCATTTGTTTCCAATATGTTGCAGAAATTTATTTAAAGAAACTAATCCTGCTTTCTGCAATTTTATTTATAATTTTTACCCTGCTCTCGGGGTTTTTTTGGGTGCTCAAGGGAAGCTTAGTGTGCTGATTTATTCTAATTTTATATGCAGATTTACACACAGAAATAACAGCACATTTTGTTTTCCAAATATGGGTCCATTTCTCCCAAATTTCTGTTTTCAGTTATCTAAAAGCTCAATTCTTACCATAGAGCAATGCCTTACATAAATTTGCTTTCTGCATCTCGCTTTATTTAGGAGCCACCTTCTGCACTCCCACTTTGTATCAATGCTATAGTACTTGACAGTGCCAATGACCTACTTTTGTAATCATTTCTCGAACATTAATAAAATTATCATATCTTATCTTACCTACAGTTCAATTCAGTTCAGAGGACTTATCTTTACTTCAGTCCAATTTACATTTCACTACAATACCCTTCACTAGTGGACCACGCACATGCTATTTTTGGTTCAACGAGAGTGCACCATTTGTGGAACCTTCCAAGGGGATAGCTTTGATTATAGGAGACTTTTGAATGCACTAGAGAAGTGTGCCCTAGTAGATCCTATGTAATGACCATGCACATGCTTATTTGGTTAACTAATAAGCTGGAAAAGTTTCTATACTTGCACTGAGGGCGCACTTGGGTAGAAGATTCCATGTGTTCTGTGTTTCTGCCTTATCTTATCCACTCCTTTCTCAAGGAGGAGTGCACTCTAGTGCTACATCAGTTGTGTCGACTTTCCAACCATGCATGTGCCATCTATTGTTGTTATTGGGCTCCAAGTGAAAAGGGTATTGATGTAGCACCTTCAAAATCAGGAACTGAGTTGGATTTATCAGTTGGGTCAGCATTGTCAGCAGCAATTTGTGAGCTATCAGATCAGTCAATTAGATGTCAGGATGAGTCGGAAAGAATTTTTGGGTCATCCATTCCAGATGTCTTAGAACCTGGGGAGATTTATGTTGGTAAAGAGGATATCTTCAACAAACAGGGCCAGCATAAAAAATATAAAAAGAAAAGAAGAAAAAATGGAATAAATCTGGTGGAAGAATGTAAGGATGATGAGGAAGTTAATGATGAAGATAATAGTCAGCATGTCATCCCTATGGAGGAATATGCCAAGCCTTTTCACTTGGCACAAAGGCAACTTCATTTGAAAGGGTTCAAGGAAACTTTAATCAAATGGTTGAGAACTAGAAAAAAGGGTTTACATCAGAATATCATTAAGCAGGGTAAAGTGTAGAAGTCTTCTCACAATTCATCTCAGCCAGTTGGACGACAAAAGGTTAAATCTGTCAGTGAAAGGGCTCCACCTTGAATTGGTCTTCAACACAATCATTTGATGCCCATGGGAACATCCTTTGTAACATAGCTCTCTAACCCTTCTCCTTTGTATTTTAGCTTTCATGTCTTTACTTTTTCTTGGTATATTATTTCACTTTCTTCTTTTGCACTTTCCTTATATATAATTTCACTTTCTTCTTTTGCGCTTTCCTTGTAAATATATGTATATTATTCATGCAATTATGTTTTAAATTGATGGTTTCTATATACATGTGTGACTGATGTTATTTTGGCGAGACATTTATGATGTAGGTTATAGATTATGGATTCTCGCATGCTCTCCTTTCTTAAAGATCAAGCACACGTCCCCATATGGAGCCAATGTTACCCACCAAGTTTCACTAGGATGGACTTGCAGTTGAGCCGCCAAAGATTGAAAAAACACTTCTTCAAAATTTAGAGTTCAAAAGTCCAACCGGCCATTATGGCTCATTTTTTATATTTTTTTACCACATTTCCATACCCCTATGGGGAATTGTAATAAGATGAATTTAGCATGATGAACTTATAAAAGGTTTAGCCTCCTAGGAATTAATCATAAGTGCATTACTCAGTGTTTTTATTACTTAGTAATTATTCCTTGCTTGAATTAATTTTTAAGCAAGTTATAATTTATGGGTTTTTTCACTCATTTCCTCCAAAGTTGGAGTGTGTACTGATGGTTAGGCCTTAGCTTGCAAAATCTAAGTTTAGTGTCTAATGTATATTACCATGCTAATCATCCTGCTAGTATTTCATGGAAATGCGCTAAGTCCCCCGTAGGATTTTTTAATGTTTTATGCAAAAATAAAATTTCCCGCAAAATCAGGATATCTTAATTGTAATTAAGTCCTATGTTAAATAAGTGGTACTAGGAGGCATTATATGCCTTGGGGGTATTCGTATTTGCACTCATAATACCGACTTTACCTAGGTACCCACTTTGTGAGTGAAATTAGTAATTTTTAATCACTTTAAATTAATTTTACTCACAAATGGTCAATAAAAGACAAAAATCAGCAAATGTTATTTTTGTGGAAACATGTTTCCAGTGAACTAACCCTCTCTTTGAGTTAACAAAGCCTTGTTGGAAATTAGAGAAGAGTTATGGGTGAGTTCTTTATGAGTTAACTTGAGTTGGAAGGTTTTCTCCAAGAGAGGTGTGCCCCCCTTGTGGATATGTGGCACCCTCATGAGGAGGTGTGCCCACCTCTTGAGAGGTGGCACCTTCCTCCTCTCTTCCCTCTTCACACTTGTCATCTAATGGGAGTTGGGGAGAGGTGGCAGCCCGTAGCTTCACACTTGGCTTCTCTTTCCCTCACAGTTCGCTTCTCTGTCCAAACTGCTCAAAAATCAGCCACCTCAACTCTGATACCATGAAGATTTTTCGGGTCCTATCAAGCTGCCAACTGGATCTGTCTTTGACCTCAGGTTGGCTCTAAGTTTCAACTGTCTAACAATGGTTTGCTGCTGTTTTAGGACAGCCAACAGTTCAGGAACTTCTTGCTGATTTGTTACGGTTACATTTGCAATTTAGGTGCTCTGGCATGTAGTTTTAGTCACCAAAGGTTAATACATGCATACCAAAATACATATAACACACCTAGAGATCTTTACAGTTGAAAATAAGCAAATCTAAAAGCTAACACACATAAAATTGTACACAGGTAATTTTGGTCAACATGACCCTGGATAAAACCCCCCCGGGGAAGACCAGTTTGGAATATATGTCTATATATGAGGAGAATAGATGGTGGAATACAGCAAGTACAAAATATAGATGAACCTGATACAATAGCAGCTTGATCCAAGCTGAAACACAATTCCAAATGTAGTAGGTACACCCTAGGAAGGTGCGCCCCTCATAAATGCTCCCAAATCCACTGAATCTGATGCAGATGCAAACTGTGAGCTCTGAATGGAAAACCCCTCCACAGTACTCTAATACTGGTGTGTGGCTAATACTGGTGTGTGGCCTCCCTCTGAAATTGATCCCACTGCAATCTGATAGGTGTAAGACCTCCCCACTGCTAATGCGCCCTCCTCAACAAGTGCGCCCTCCTCAACACTGGAAGCTCCTCAATAAATAAACAAGGCTCCAAGCTTGATGCCTCTCTCCATGAAAGCATGCACCCAAGCTCCTCACCTAGTGCTTCAAACCTCATCTCCAAGCTCTCTCTCAAACTCTCCAAGTGAGCAAATGAGTGAATGAGCTCTCCTTTGCCCTTTGCGCCCCTCTTGAACCTCCATAAGGAAACCTAAGATATGGATGGTTGAGATCATCCCATCTCCCATCCAATCAAAGGTTGAGATCTCTCCAAAAGAATCTCACTCAAAAACCCACTTTGGGTTAAGTTCCCTAAGTTCACTTTATGTCTCTAATTCACCCACAAAGTGAATTAATAGTCATTTTAGACATAAATGACAAAATTTTACTTTTGACTTAAAACTCCTAAGTCAAAGTGAAATTAGACATAAAGTACAAGGCACAAAGTACATAGTACTTCCCACATGTGTTTAGGAGAGTACAAACACATGGAGAACACCTCCCAAGGTACATAATCTCAACAATGCCCTTCCTCTCCAAGTGGTGCGCTCTCCTCTCTTGGACTCTCCACCCCATTTGCTATATAATGGAGCTTGCTCCACTTTGTAAATTTAGATCGGTAAACCTAGAGTTATGCTGTTGTAATTTTCTCTCAAGCTATTGTGGAATAAAAACTTGAAGACTTTGAAGGTCAAGCTTGTGGTGTTGTGCCAATGTGTGGATGCCATTGTTCCATGTTGATGTGTTGAGGTTATGGTAACTTTTTTTTCTTGCAACTGTATTGTTAATTCATCCTTGAATAGTAAGATATTAGTGAGCTAGTTTGCATTGCTAAATCCTATTGTTTCTAGCATGTTTAATCTATGATCTCATGCTATTCTAGTTTGATTTACATGTTTTCTAGATTTTATGTGTAAGAAGTGGGTGCACCCATCTTTAACAAGTATTTTGCAAGAATTTCCCAAGTTTGCAGGGCCTCTAGTTTGAAGGAGTGGAAAGCTCTAGCTTGAGTCTCCAACACCTTCAAATCCTTTCAATCGGAACGATTTCCCTCTACAATGCACCAAGAGGACTCCATGAAGAAATTTGAGGTTCCTAAGGCTTCCCAACAGGCATGTCATGTGACCTCTTGTTGGGCACTAAGTTCAAGGTACTTTCAAACTGTTTTCTCACTGTTTTTAGGACTGGTTTCTCACTGTTCAAAACAGCCAACAAATCTGAACTTTACCCACTGAAAAAACTGCCTTAAGCTTATGATTGCATGCTCTTTTGGTGCCTCTTTGTAAAGGTTCTATGTAGGATAGTTTTGTTGTCCAAATTAGCTCTTCACATACATCAAAATATGCAATACTCCTCTACGATCTTTAACACCTACTAAGTTGAAAGTAATAAGCAAACCATGACAAATGAACACATGTGTTTTTGGTCAACGTGACCCTGGAAAAAACCCCATGGGGAAAACCAGTAAGAGAGTAGATATATTATGGAGATCTCAAAGCAAATGCTCCAACAAAGAAATGGAACAAAAGAACCTGATACAATAGCTACTCCTCTCAAGTCAGCTTTGGACTTCTTTATTTCTTTGTGTCTGCTAGCCTTTGAAGAATGCACCCTTTTCCTTGGTGCGCCCTTTTCACCTTGCTTTGTCTTTCCTTTTACTTTGCCTTTGCCTTTGTCTTTACCTTTGCATTGCCTTGTCCACTTGATGAATGCACCCAAGAACTAGATGTGCCCTCCTCTCCTTGCTTGGTGCACACTTTCCCTCAAGTGCACCCCTCCTCACAAAGATTGTGCCCCCTTACTCCTCTTGTGCGTCTTCCTCAAATTTTGCGCCCTTAGCTTGCTCTTATGCGCCCTTACTTCCACAAGTGAGCCCTCCTCTCAAGCTAATGCTTCCTTGCTTGCTTGTGCCCTTAGCTTCTCACTAATGCGCCCTCAAGCATATGCACCCCTCTCCTCCATGAATGCTCTCATGAACTAGTGCGCCCTCCTTGAAGCTTTGTGCCCTCCTTTTCTCAAGTGTGTCTCTCTTCTCCAAACCCTCACTCCTCTCTTCCTCTTTACTCAACTCTCTCAAATGAACAATGAGCCTCATTTTCCCTCCTTTGCCACCTGTAGCCTAATCCTTAAGGCTAACCTACAAAACCAAGGCCTCAGATTAGATTTAAGCCTTTCTCCCAAATGAATGCATGAGATTAGATCTCATAATTCACTTAAGTTTCCATAGTTCACTTTATGTTCATTAATTCACACTTAAGTGAATTTAGTGTCACTTTATGACTTAAGTGAATAAAGTAACTTTAGACTTAAGTGAATAAAGTCAAAGTGAAATTATAACATAAAGTACAAGCATGAGGGTCAAAAATTTCCCTTTTGTGTTTAGAGACTCACAAACACAAGGGGACCACTTTCCAAGGTACCCAAATCTCAACACCCCATAGCCCAAGATTTGCTTCCATCTGGCACTCTTTCTCTCTTATCTTACAAAATTCCTATTTTTCTTTTGGTTACTAGTTTGCATGCAAGTACTTGGATCTAAGTCATATTTCAAATCTTTATTTATCTAAGTTAGCATGCAAAGTTAAGTTAGATCTAGATTACAATTTCATTTCATCATTTTAAGCTAGATCTAACATAAGAAAGTTTACTTTTAGCAAGCTATCCCTTTAAATTTTTAAAGGCTAAAAGGTAGATTTCTTTCAAAGAGTTTTTACTTTCATATTTGGCAAGTTAAGTGCCATTACATTGTTGTTTTAAAACAGAAACCAAAATCCCTAAGGAAACAAGCTTTCTAGCTTGTTTTCCTTAGTTAAATTCTACTTGTTTTCACTATAGATTCTTATAGAATTTTTTGGGTTTTTCTAACATAAGTCGAAGACACTTTTAAGTGTTTTGAGGCATTTTTTAGTGTTGTTTGCTTGTTGTTTTTGCAGGTTTAGCAAACAAACAAGGGGAAAATCTATCTGTTTTGGGCGGATTTGGACATTCTAGGACCCCCGGGAGCACCTTTTTGATCAATAAACTCTTTGAAACATTGTAAAGACTTGTGATCCCCCTAATGAATGATCACAAGTCACTCTAAAAAAGATCTTTGTAATTCCATTAATAAAATCAGTGGACCACCTAGTCCCCACTCTTCATCGCCCTTGGGGGGAACGATGTCTTTTGTGATTGTCTCATTTTTTAAAATTTTGGCTCAAGTTTACAATTCACACCTAAAGGGAAAGCTAAAATTTATCTTAAAATTTATCACAAGCACCGCAACACATTAGAGTAGATTTCAATTTCTTAGTTAGTTCAGTAAGATTTCATTTTCTAGATTAACTTAATTAGATTTATTTGTTAGATTAGTTTCAATTTCAGCATTTACTTTCTATTATTTTAATTTTGCAAATAAACCAATCCCCTCAACTCCCCCTAGTATGATGTGAACCCTTGCGAGCCTAGCTCGATCTAGGGAACTCATCAGAACAGGGGTTGATCAGTGTGGAGTAGTATTAATAAGGAAATTTGTAAGTTGTTATTGCTTGGTTGGAAACGCAATAGAAACTGTGTGTGAAGTCAGATGGGAATTTTGAGATCTAAGGTTCTCCCAGTGTTGGACATCCGACAATATCTTGAGCTTGTGTGCGAAGTCAGAGGGATACTCTCCCTATTGGACCTTCGACAAGTTCATCCTCCAATCTAAGGAATAGCCTCTTAGAGGCCACATCTAGATTAGATTTACTTTCTTGCAACACCTTGCACACAGATCACATAGTGGCTTGCACTCACAACAGCCACTCCACCTAAAAAACTCATAATAAAATTTTACAAAAGCATTTACATATCAATTTCCATTTTAGTAGTATTTGATATCTTGCAACAACCTTTACTTTTGGCATTGGTCTACATTTCAATATTTGCTTATCATATACTTCAAGCACTTGTATCTCTTTTTCAAGTTACATCATTTATATGCAAGTATATTGAATGCCTTTCTTTTCGATCATAAGCAATTTCCTTATATTGAATGCCTTGTTTTTCGATCATAAGCAATTTCCTTTGATGTGTCACATATGTTGCTAGTGTAGATTGATATATTGTTCTTGTCTTTAAACTCCTAGATTCAATTTCTTGTACTTAGTTTAGTTCAAGTCTTAGATTATTTTCTTTRGGGACTACCCCCCCTTGGCTTCGCTAGRAGTTGGCTTAGACAGAGGAGTTGAGGATCAAGTGACAGCACCTTGACTCRAGACTTGCCTCCAAGGACACACCCAGTGGGTTGAAGATTTYTTCCACGTTACCCGAGGTGTGTATAAAGGCGACAACGAGGCCATCTACTATAAGTGGCATTGCCAGTGCTGCACATGTTAGGGGGGGGGACTGGAGGGGCTGGGGGGGCTGGAGGGGAATGTTGTTTGGGCATGTAATTTCTACCATGTCAAGTTCAAGAGCACCTACTACCAAGTTAAGGGCCATTTGTTGGGCCCTAAGTGTGGACTTGGAGCATGCATATCGGTAAATATACACATAATGATGAGGATCCTCTTCCACTCTTGAGGAAACCATACAGTGGATGTGGAAGTGGGACTGCATTTCAACCAATAAGAAAGAAGCCATCTCCCAATCGTTTTCCAATGGACAAGATCTTTCAACAAGAGCTACAAGAAGATGTTGATGTTACCATTGGGTTATTTTTCTATCTCAACTTCATTTCATTTAATGTTGGACATCCTTCTTTGTTTTCTCAGATATGCCAAGCTCTACTTGAATAGGCTCCAACCAAGTATGTGCATCCCAATTCAAAGCATCTTAGAACCACATTGTTGGTGAAAACAAAGAAGAAGGTGAATAAAATCCTAGCACCTATGAAATCATCATGGCATTCATCCAGTGTTACTATTGTTTTTTATGGATGGACATGTCAGATGACATCCACTCATCAATTTCATGGTGTAATCCCAAAATAGACCAATCTTCTCAAAAGTGCGAGATGCTCTTGGAAAATACAAGGACGCCCAATATATAGATGAGTTGTTCATTAAATTCATTCAAGACATAGATGTTGATTCTTGCGTGAAAATTATCACAAATATTGCACATGTTTGCAAGGTTGTTGGCATGATTAAGAAAACTAAATATCCATAGAAATTTTAGACACCTTGCATTGTTCATTCATTGAGTTTAGCACTTAAATCTATTTCTTCAAACGTGACATGGATGGGAGAGTTAATTAATGATGCACACCATATCCGAAATATTTATATAAAACCATACCAATGCCCTCACAAATCAATCATTGTTGAAGATTGCAAATGCTTAGTTTGCCTCCTCGTCCATCATGCTTAAGAGGTTACAAGAGGTCATGACCAATCTTCTTGAAAGAGAGGGATGCTCTTGGAAAATACAAGGATGCCCAATATATGGATGAGTTGTTCATTAAAGTCATTGAAGACATAGATGTTGATTCTTGCGTGAAAATGATCACAAATATTGCACATGTTTGCCAGGTTATTGGCATGATTAAGGAAACTAAATATCCATAGGAATTTTAGACACCTTGCATTGTTCATTCATTGAGTTTAGCACTTAAATCTGTTTCTTTAAATGTGACATGTATGGGAGAGTTAATTAATAATGCACACCATATCCACAATATTTATATAAAACCATACCAATGCACTCACAAATATATCAATGGTGAAGATTGCAAATGCTTAGTTTGCCGCCTCATTCATCATGCTTAAGAGGTTGCAGGAGGTCATGACCACAATTGGGGCCATGGTTATTTTAGAGTTTTGGTCTTTCTAGAGAAAGACGAATCAAACTGCTTCAAAAAATGTCCAGGATACAAAGTTAGGTCATGGTTCATGGGAGAGGATAGATCTTACCATTAAGATCATGGACCCTATCATTTCTTTGTTGCAATTCCTAGACACGGACCAGCCCATCTTAGGAGTTTTTTATAAGACATGAGGCTCATGATCGAGTCCGTGAAGGACAATTATTGTAGAGAATGTGTGCTCTAAGTATGGGAAATCAACAAAGATCTTGTTCGCCACAATACTAGATATTCTTGTCACCAAGTGGGAGAAGAACTGCACACCTTTGCATTGCTTGGATCACTCGTTGAATCCTAAGTACTATAGTAATCAATGGCTCAATGGTGGGCCTTCACAAAGATTCCCTCCTCACATGGACAAAGAGATTTCATGGGGCAAGAAGGAAGCTATTAGAAGCATATATCAGACAAAGCATCACCTGATGAGGTGGAGGGATTTGTAGAGTTTTTCACTGGCACTGGGCAAAGGCTATGATGTTCTTAAACATAGGGGGATTAAGAATCCCTAGGCTTGGTTGGGAACTCATGGGGCAGCGTTCACTACTCTAAAGTTGTTGGGATGAGGCTCCTCAGTTACGTTACTTCATCCTCTTATTGGGCAAGGAATTGGACCAAAGATGGAAATTTGCACACTTTGAAGACGAGCAATCTAGAGCAAAGCCAATGGTGTATGTGCACTACAACCTCCATTGTATATACAAGATGAGGGGACGATTGGTTGAAGAAAAAGACAAAGATGTGTGATGTATTTCTTGATGATATGAGTTTGGACAAGAGCGTTGAGTTGACATTAGACAACTTGGATCTTAATCAACCAATTCTAGAGCTTGTCACTTTTGATGATGGTGATCCTCTTGAGGGATCATCCTCCACACCAACAGATCGAGATCATGGATTGGATATAGAGGTGGAGGAGGATGGAGAAGGGAGGAATGGCAATGGTGGTGATCTTGATGACTCCAACATGGACTAGGATAACTAACGAACAATGAGATTCTTCCATCTACGGTTTTAGTATCTACCCGATTTTCTATTTGCCACTGGCACTCCCACCTATAGTGTCAATATCTATGATATCAAATGATTCAATGAGAAAACTACAATTTACGGTTCTAACATGTAAACTACTATAGTTTACGTGTATTGAATATTCTAATTTCTTATGTGTTTGACGTAGTACCTAGTTGTATGAATATTTTGTAAATGCTCTAAAAAATTTGGATCTTTATGTATGTATTTCATTTTTGTATCTGTACATGTTTATGATTATTATTATTATATATATATATATAATGTGTACCTCATATCGCATTTTGGGGTCAAGGTGTCCCATGATGGACACGTGTGTACACATGTTCCATGTCCTAGTGTCATGCGACTTAGGTGATCTGCTATATATCCCAATTTATACAAGCGTAAAAACACACACTAGACAACAGTAAAGAGACTGCTAGGATATGTAAAAGGAAAATTGGACATTAGCATTCTATATGGAAAAAGGAAGGAGCCTCGATTTTATGCCTATGCAGACTCGGACTGAGAAAGATTTGTGGATGACAGGAAGTCTACAACAGGTTATGTGTTTAGTCTTGGCACAGGGGCTTTCTTGTATCGGCAAGAAACAACATGCAGTTTCACTTTACAGAAGCAAAATACAGAACAATAGTAAGAGGGCCATGTGAAGTAGTTTGGCTTAGAAGAATGCTTGCAGATTTGCAAGTCAATCAGTTTAAGACCATGGTACCATTTTGTGATAACAAAAGAGTTCTCATGCTGGCAAAGAACCTGATCATCCATGAGCCAATGAAACATATTGAAGTCCACTATTTCAATCAACAACTTGTAGAAGATGGATAAATTGTGTTGAAATATTGTCCAGCTTAGGACCACGGTGCAGACATTCTCACCAAGTCCCTTGACCCAAAGAAATTTGTAAAATTTAGAGACAAACTTGGTGTAGTTTCTAAAATGACCATTAAGGTTGGATGTTCCAGTTATTTAGTTCATTATGGTCATTTAGACTCTAGACTAAGGCATACTAATAAAGTCAATATGCCTATCATTATGCATTCAAAATACTAAACCACAATGTGTGCTGGCATGAGGATGTCATTAATAAAACCTCAGATAGTTAAGGTGCATAGGGGCGAAGATGCATAATATTATATCTAGAAAATAAATGAGAAGCTCAAAACTTAAAACATATAATATCATTCACCAAAATAATTGATTTCCTAAGATCCCAATTCATCACTATCAAGACAAGAACTTAGACTACTATATAATATATTATAGTGTCAATTTGGCTCATGTGCTGAAATCCTACAATACAAATAAAACATTTGGAAAATCAAAAGATTTGACATCATGATTCATAAAATTTAAGGCTATGAAGAAAGTCTTGCCATGATGAAGACTCAAAAACATTGTTGCTACTTTAAACAATGCTAGCTGTGAAGAAATTCTGTTGGTTGAGAATGTAGAAATGAATTTTTTCATCCACTATTGTCTTTTAGACTATTTGTAGTGTTCAAATGTGTGGGGCAGGGGATGCCAAACAAAACCCTTTTAGATTTGCAGAGATGTCCACTAGGTGGGTCCCAGGGGTGCTAGGTGTACATTGTCCACACACCTGACTCCTCCGCATTCCTGGTCTAGGTTCCTTGCCAGCAGAGAAGGGAAACCTGCTTCACAGAATATCTCTGGTAGAACAGTGACATGTCCAACATGTTGATGTTTTGGTAGCTGTGGGAGGAACTTTCCTCTAGACAACTTTTCGTAGAAGAGAAGAAGATTCCAGAAGTCCAAGGAAGACCATTGAACAACAAAAGAACACCCCAGAAGAGAAGTCAGCCCACAGGAAAAGAATAAAGTAAAATAAGAATCCCCAGAGGAGAAGTCGGCCCAGGCAAGGTGACTTGAAGACTATAAATAGAGGAGACATCTTGCTCATTTGACACACAACACACTCACTCTCTCATTGAAGAAGGAAGCGCAAGTGTGAGGAGAAGAAGAAGACGCAGTAGAGAGTCTTCATTATTCTTTGTGGTGCTTCTTCTCTTGTGCGCTATCTCTCTAAGGAGGTGCGCTACTGTTGTATGGTGTTGCTGCTGCAGCTGTGAGCACTAGCTTGTGCGCTAGCCTAGAGCTAGGGTTTCTTCTTTGTCTGTAGCTCTTAAGAGCTGGTTCATGGTGGATTATATTGGACAAAATCTTTCTAAGAAAGGTTGTTAGGTTTTTCCCCCATTTGGGGTTTTCTCAGGATAAATCTCTTGTGTTCTCTTGTATCTTGTTTATGCTGCTCTTATTGTTCCATACATGATATAACTGTTAATGTTAAAGAAGTAAAAGAACACTGGTAACTCTACTACTCTGTAAATAAGAAAAATCTAACACAACATTCATCGAGATTTGTATCCCTGGAAAAATATTATTTTCCAATAGCAACATGTGCACATGCATGTTCAACTTGAAGGACCTTAAAGTGTCTTACCAAAGACACACTTGAGGATAGATAGTCTCCACATATTGATTGATTCCGGGCTCACGCCACCAAAAAAGAGGTATATAACATGTGTATGGCCTTTTTGTTTAAAATTTGTGTCAAACATCTTTGCAGATTAATGTTGCCAGTTGGTGCTCATGTTCTATGCCAGGAGGGAAAACCTGCATGTCTCTGCTTTGTTCCAGTAGTGTATGATTCTATTATCTATCTTTTGTGAGCATGAATGAAACATCAGATTCGTTTTATATTAAGAAAATAAAATAAAAAGTAGAACAGAAGATAACCAAACTCAAAAGCAATTAAGTAAAACAGCAGACAGATCTTGACACACAAAACAAGCATTAATCACACAGGCATCTATTAGTGCAATTAAAGATACTTGATTTGACAGGCATCTCAAAGTTATCACAACATTGTGTATCTATGCAGCTCTGCTGTAAAAAGTACTAACAATGACTGCCCAGCATATTTCAACCTATTTGTTCAAATTTTTCGAAAAACATAACATTGTTACTAAACTTATTACTGCTATCTTCTTTCCAAAAGCATTACCTGAGAGAATATTGTTTCTCCCATAAGATATTCATACCGAAATGAGACTGGTAAGCCAACCATGTATACAGGAAATTCCTTCCGGCTGCATAACATTTTCAAACATACAATAAATGATTGAACAACCAATGTAAGCAAAATAATTAACATTGAAACGAATATTGTACTCATCTGAACACTTTGATGCTATCATTTCAAAATTAGTAAAGCCATAAGAAACTTTGGAATCCTAATATTCCCACAATGAGATTTTGATTACTTCAAACATGGAATGCATGCTTTCATACAAAAAGGAAAATGATTCAAATTCTCTTGAAACATTTAAAGAATTATCAAATTCAATGGTAATTGCAACTATCATCAACTTGCTTCTTCTTTTGCTTGCTTTGGCTTATTCCAGAAATTAAGCTATCTCGATGCGTCATTGGAGAAGTTTTGTTTTCAACAAAATCAAAGGAGCTCTCCATCTTTTAGAGATAGTTTCATAGACTCTTCTGGTTATTAATTCAATAGGTTTAGAGGAAATTCTGCACACTATGCCATGCGAGAGAATCAATTTAGCTAGCTCTGATAATAGCTTGTCCAAAGACTCTGAATAATGTTGAAGCTGGAATGCAAGGGGATGATCAGTATTATCTAGGAGCTGCTTTTGCACTCCCACTTTGTACCTACACTGGATGTACTTTTTTCGTCCCATTGACCTACTTTTGTGGTCATTTGTTACGCATTAATAAAATTATCTTATCTTCTCAAACGAATATTCTCCTTAATGAGTGGTGTTTCAAGGGTAACAATGAAGTTGATTAGGCTGTGTCTAGTAGTAGGATAGAGATTTTTCCATGCCAGTCAACTAGGTAATATTCAATATATGGAAAAAGGTGATAAGACTTACACTGAACAAGCAAACTCCAAATAATTGTTCCTAAAAGTTTAGGCCTGTACCAAGGGTACTCCAAGTCCCTCGGATTTCACGGAATACAGGCAGTCTGGTTTCCAACTCAATATTGCACTTACCCTTCAATGTTTGTAACCATTTTTTATCTTAGGTTTAGCCGCTAGCACTGTTTTCTTGATCCGTGAGAGTTTCAGACAACAAAAAGAAGTTCCACTGAGCCTTTTGTCTCTTTTGCCTGGTGAGGTTTACGGTTCGCAAGCTAGACTGATTCTGTTTCCAGTTTATGATGGTAGCTAAAACAGACTTGAAATGCCAACCTCAGGCATCATGGCGAACATCTGTAGTTGGATTGTATCGTACAAGAAAAGCCTTCTTGATACCTTCAGTGATACCATAGTATATTTTCATCACCCCTGGAGCTTCTTTAGTTGTGTTTTGTATGTTTTCTAGGCTGCTCCATATCTGGGCTTCCTCCCATCTTCTAGGGTCAATCCTCCTTTCCTTGATTTAACAGTGAGGAAGTCTAAAATATAAGGCTGCTTAGATCTCAATAAGGTTTGCCTAACTCTGCCAACCAAGTCAACATCGTTTGATGGCTGAGATTTCGTACACTCTATTTGGAAAAACTGAAGTTGTTTCTTATTAGAAGCAGTTATGCAATCATTTAATTTCACTTCAATGAAGGACTGTTTTCAACTAAGGAGGAGCATATGAGAGTTATTTATTCCAAGAGATTTTAGGCATTCGGTATACTTTGAGCTTAAGACAATGTTTTCAAAAAGCTACAAATGCTTTCAGTTGCTAAGTTTCCGAAGAGTGCATTTAATGAAAGGCCCCAGCCTCTGTTATCCTATGCAGTATGAATGCTTGCAGCTTGTTTGTGTTGAGAAGTATCTGGGTTTAATCCAACCTTGGGGCCTGTATTACACTGCATTGTATGGATACCTGTGGTTCAGTGAAAGAATACTTTGAAAAAACAGAATTTGTTTTATAGACCAAGCAAGCCCCCAGAATGATTGAATTTTATGCAGGGCTTGATGCAATTTGAACAAAGCCATGGCGAAGTCTGCACAGCATTTAAAGGTAGGTAAATTGTTGGGACTTGGATATATATTTCTAGCCTTTTCAAGTTCACTACAACCAGTGGTTTACATATGTTACTATGTAAGCATCCCTGGTCCATCGCCTTTGTCAATACTCCTTTTCCTGACAGCTTAGGTATCATGTGTGACTCTGAGTGGTTATTCCCCATCACAAGGTCTTCTGAGTGCCTCTTAATGGCATCCTTTCAGCCCGAGGACAAGTCATTTGATCCACATCAAACATCGTTGTCATCCATAGCAGCGCTGCATCTGCTGACTGAACATGGTTCTGCTGGAGCCTGGAGGCCCCAAAAAAATTGTACCGAAGATCTTCTACAAGGTAATAAACCACCCCCAAATAGAATTCCTATGGATATTTCTGTTGATGAGTAATCTGGTGTCTGACAAGCTCAGAAACAACACACTTCTCAACTATTTTGTTGGTCAGAATCTGCATGAGGCCGTTATAAAGCCCTGGGTTACAGTAGTCTGGGAGCCACATGGGTGGCATTCACTGAGCACCCAAAGTCTGACAAAAGTTTGTTTTTCTGTTTCATTTCTACAAGAAAAGCACTATGCTGCAATTATGTCTCATGACCCTTGGCTCTGTCTGAATTCCCCGGTGTTGTTATCCTCGTGGGTTGGGAGTTTCTCAGTTGGACAATCTGCCCAGCTATCTTGTCCTATGTGGGTAGAATTCCCCAGCCTACCTATGCAATTTTGGGACATTTTGGAGCTTAATTCTGAGCTTTTGCAAGATATCTGATATATTTGCCATGAACCACGCAGGTTCTTTAACCCTAGGCTCCAAAGGAGACCTCCCCGGAAGTTAATCTCAATGTTCCACCAAGTTTCTGGGACATAAGGATGTGGGAGCAGGCAAATGCATCTGGTGGCATGTGGAAGCACAGTCCAAATTCTAGGGAACATCGAGATCACTGACATAGGGGACCCCACCCAAAATACTAAAACATTAAAATTAAAATTAAAATATATGAAAACTGATACATAAATCATTGAAATCATATACATAACAGTGTGCCAATAACATACATCATTACATGTAACATAATAAAAAATAAATGATTCATGTAAATGATGTAACAACATAATAATCACGACAATCATCAATCACCATTCTATTTCTCATTATATTTAGAAAATTCTTAGGATCTACGTTGCACGGGTACCACTCGCTAGATTTGGAGAGCCCATATCTGTCATTTCCCCACTCCCGGAAGCTTCAGAGAGGGTACAAAACACTCCAAAATTGTACAGAGCAGTACCAAGACCTTATGGAGCTTGTACCAAGACCTTATGGAGCTTTTCGGAAGTATTCCTATTGTCCAACTATCATTCCAAACCTTGTTCCCACAACAAATTTCTCCTCCATCACACTCATCTACAAGTCCAGTAGCTATCATGTTTGTAACTAAAGCCCTAACTTTTATTACAAAGGGAAAGTTCGATCATGCAAGGAAGAGACGACTACACAGGACAATTCTATTGGTTCAAATGGGTATTTTGGTGAATTACATTAATGGCTCAAAGCTGTATATTACACTGAACATATTAGTGGCTCGAATCTGTATATTACTGTGAATTATATTGGCAGCTCAAATCTATATATTGGCGGTGAATGCCTTCTACCTTGTATTATATATACGTTTTATAATTTTCAGTTTGTAGCATTTAGTTACTTTGCCTATAAAGTTATATATATAGAGCATATAAATATTATAATTTTTAAGATATCTATCTATCTATCTAGCATATAAATATTATAATTTTTAAGATATCTATCTATCTATCTATATATAACTTCTAAGTTTTATGTCCATTGGGTTTAGCTCAAGTGGTTAGGAGGAATGATTGTTATCCTCCCCAGCTGGATTCAATTCCTGCAAGTGACATGTTGAGCTCATAATGAGTATATTGTTCTAATGGCTTCAAGCTCTGTTGTTGACTGACCTTGTGCCCTGAAGAGTCTAGCGTTTACCATGGGTACCATCCTCAAAATGAGGGGAAGTACACGAGTGTTTTCCCTGGGCTTTGTAACCTAGAAAAAAAATAACTTTTAAGTTTCATATGTTATAACTGTTGAATTTTAGGCTTGTTACCCCCTCTCACCTAGCGGTAACTAAAGAAGATCATGTCTCATGGCCCACAATGAAGACAATGATCCCAATGATGATGATCGGCATTCTCCACAGGCAGCAACCTAGCAGCCCCTCAGATGCCTCCCTCCTCATTTAGCTCATCTTATCACACCTAATCAACATGGTTCATCGGATGATGGTGGTCCAGCACATTATAAGGTACACTAGTCATTTTTTCATATAAAGTGCCATATTTAATGCATTAGGCATTTAGCTGAGAATCATGGGTTCAAGTCAGATAATGAATCATAAGCTTGGAAGTTATGTTTTTTGCCTTGTTTCACCTTGGTGGCCATCATTTGTATCCTAGTCCAGTGTTGTCACTCTTGGGGAACAGTGAAGAAAACTGAGGTCCTATAAGGCTGCCAACTAAGGTTTATCTTTGACCTTGTACTTGGCTCTAAGTTTCAATCTTCAAAACCATCCTTTGCTGTTTTAGGACAGCAAACAGTTTGGTAACTTTCTGCCCAAAGTTTTTGTATGTTAAGTGTTCTTTGAGATGCCCTTGCAAGTGTTTTCGTAACCCAAAGTTAGCACATGCAATATAACTCAAAACAAGTAACACTTCCTCCTGATCTTAACAACACAAGTAAGCTGATCTACACTTTAAGCATGCATGAAATGAACACATGTATTTTTGGTCAACATGACCCTGGACAAAAACCCCCCGAGTAAAACCAGTTTGGAATTGAAGTATATATAAGTGGTGTCTAAAGCATGAGATACAACAAGTAAATGAAACAAATGAACCTGATACAACAAGGTGAATGCGCCCAAGCATGGTGCACCCTTGGGCCTTCTCCTTTGTTGCTCAATCCCACTCTAGCCTTGCGCCCTTGCTGCTCAAAGCCTTGTAGAAGAAACCATTGCACACAAATCTGCCCTTGTGTGCTACCTCTCCAACAAGACACTCCAATCAGCAATCTGACAAGTAGAAGACCTCCCTGCTAGGTGTGCGCCCTCCTCCAAGCAAACATGAACACCACAAATAAATGGAAGCCAAAGCCTCTTAGAGCCCTCCAAGAAAGGAGGTGCCCTTGCTGCCCTCTTCCTTTGCTTCCATTCCCATCTCCATTGCTCTCCTCTTCCTCTCCAAGTGAACAAAAGAGTGAATGAGCCTCCTTTTTCCCTATGTGCCCCTCTTAAGGAATCATAAGGAAACCTAAAAAGATGAATGGCTCGGATCAGTCCAAGCCATATCTAGTCCATGGTTGAGATCTCTCAAAAAGAATCTCAACTCGAAACCCACTTTGGGTTAAGTTTCCATAGTTCACTTTATGTCCCCCAATTCACCCACAAAGTGAATTAATAGTCACTTTTCACTCAAGTGACTAATTTCACCCTTTTGACTTAGGAAAATATCAAAGTGAAATTAGACATAAAGTATAAGGCACAATGGGTCAAATATTTCCCTCTTGTGGTTAGAGACCCACAACCACAAGGRGACCACTTCCCRAGGTACACCAAAACTCGACACTCCCTCTTACCGAGGAAAGTGTTTCTCACCAATCAATCTCATCCCAGGTGTGGACTTCCTTGCCTCCTGGCAAGGCCTAGGTGAGTATGGATGTACCCTCTGACACTGATCTGCTCAACCTGTCCTGACACTGATCTGCTCAACCTACCCTGACATTGATTTGTCGACCTGCCCTGATCTCTAGATGGAAGTCCATCTMCACCTACCTGAGATCACCTAGATCTTGGCATCTCACCAAAGATCTCTCCCTCRGCATCTCACCAAAGGTCTCTAGGTCTTGGCATCTCRCCATGATCCTCTCCTTGGTCTCTCACCAAGGTCCTATACTCATGGCATGCAATATGAGTCTTGTCTCTTGGTATTTCATCAAGATTTTGTAGGTCTTGGCATCTAACCAAGATCCTCAACCTTGGTCTCTCACCCAGAATTTCTACCTCCTAGCATATCGCCAATAGTCACTACTCTTGGCATCTCACCAAGAGTCTCTCTCTTAGCATCTCACCAAGAGTATCTGGATCTTGGCATCTCACCAAGATCCTCAACTTGGCCTCTCACCAAGTGACTTCCACCTGAAGTGGATCCCAAACCTGATCTGCCCGTCTTCGTAGCCAAGTGAGGCTCAAGCCTCTGTGGTGCCCTGTTGCTCCTCCTCATCAATCTATGATGTTCTGAAGCCCCTACACCAACCCTCTATCTCAACAACTCTGAAACTGAAGTTGTCTCGGGTAGACCAGTCACCCCTGAAGATGGTGTCCTTGAAAATTGAGTTTGAGCTCCCTCTGAATCAACACTCTGAGTCAATAGGTCCTCCTCAACTCTGTCTCCCCACCTCCCACTGGATGGTGTATCAGCAGACAAATAACTGACGAATGCACACTCCCTTGCAAACTGTGCATTGAACTCCTCCTCCTCGAATGTCACTGCCATACCACCCCGTTGCCTCTTCTTCTTCCTCATGGGACACTATCCAGCATAGTTCCCCATCTCACCACAAGCAAAGCATCTCACTTTGCTTATGTCCTTCTTCTGCCCACTGCCACTCTCTGGTGGTTGGGTCCCTCCCTTGCGACCCTATCTCACACCCTCTCTGATCTTCTTCTTTCCCTTTAACAAAAGAGCAAGATCCTCATCCCCCCAAGCGTATGTTATTTTCCTGAAGACCCAAAGTTGCACCTCAACTCCTGTACGAAATCGTCCAAAGTCTCTCCCAAGTAGGCATGACCTCACGGGCAACGATACCTCGTACAAATGAACCCCAAGGTTTGGAAAAGTTGTTCAAAGCTGTCCTCACCAAAAAGTTTGGATCCACAATCTCTCTGACCACTACTAACTCTGATCTGAGTAAATCTGCCCAACTATGATGTGACTGTCTCGAAATCGAGCATCTGAATGCTCCTGAGCTTCTCATGCAAAACTATCTTTCGATTCTGGTTGGGACCCCGGTAAATCTTGCACAAGGATGCCCACATCTCAAATGCATAGTCTTTATCAATCAAATGGAGAATGATGTGGTCCATCACCGCATCACAAATAGTCCTCTTCGCCTTGATGTTATCCATCCTGAAATCTGCATCCAACAATGCTAATGGAGCAGGTGTAGGAGGAATCACCACGAGAGCTTCAACTATATCCTATAGTTCAAGGTCCTCCAAGATGAAAGTGATCTTGGTCTTCCAAGGGGACTAGTTGCTAGCTCCGTCTAGTCTATCCTTTATCCGCATCCGGAACACCAGCATGGTTGTCCACTAAAACTCAACATTGAAACTCACACTAATGCAAAAACTGCAAAAGAACTCAGCCTCACCACTTGACACACAAGTGGAAGTAAGGTTGTCCAAACGTGTCCACAAAACAGTCCTCCAACTGTCCAACAAATCTGCTCACAAGCTGTCCATTAACTCTGTCAACAACCTGTTCAAAATCTGCCAACAACCTGTCACAAAACTCCCACAAGACACTATAGAAATCAGCAAAACTTCGCTAACAAGACTCTAATACCATGAAGAAAACTAAGGTCCTATAAGGCTGCCAACTAAGGTCTGTCTTTGACCTTGAAATTGGCTCTAAGTTTCAATCTTCAAAACTGTCCTTTGTTGTTTTAGGACAGCAAACAGTTTAGTAACTTTATGCCCAAAGTTTTTGTAGGTTAAGTGTTCTTTGAGGTGCCCTTGCAAGTGTTTTCGTAACCCAAAGTTAACACATGCAATATAACTCAAAACAAGTAACACTTCCTCCTGATCTTAACAACACAAGTAAGTTGATCTACACTCTAAGCATGCATGAAATGAACATAGGTATTTTTGGTCAACATGACCCTGGATAAAACCCCCCCAGGGAAAACCAATGTGGAATGGAAGTATATATAAGTGGTGTCTAAAGCATGAGATACAACAAGTAGATGAAACAAATGAACCTAATACAAAGGCAACCCCTCTCAAGTTGCTATACAAGTCCAAGAAGATGAATGTGCCCAAGCATGGTGCACCCTTCTCCTTTGTTGTTCAATCCCACTCTAGCCTTCTGCCCTTGCTGCTCAAAGCCTTGTAGAATAAACTCTTGCAGACAAATCTGCCATTTTGTGCTACCTCTCCAACCAGACACTCCAATCAGCAATCTGACAAGTAGAAGACCTCCCTGCTAGGTGCGCGCCCTCCTCCTATAGTGCGCCTTCCTACAAGCAAACATGAACACCACAAATAAATGGAACCCAAAGCCTCCTAGAGCCCTCCATGAAAGGAGGTGCCCTTGCTGCCCTCTTCCTTTGCTTCCATTCCCATCTCCATTTCTCTCATCTTCCTCTCCAAGTGAACAAAAGAGTGAATGAGCCTCATTTTGCCCTATGTGCCCCTCTTAAGGAATCATAAGGAAACCTAAAAAGATCAATGGCTAGGATCACTCCAAGCCATATCTAATCCATGGTTGAGATCTCTCAAAAAGAAGTTTAACTCAAAACCCACTTTGGGTTAAGTTTCAATATTTCACTTTATGTCCCCCAATTCACCCACAAAGTGAATTAATAGTCACTTTTCACTCAAGTGACAAATTTCACCCTTTTGACTTAGGAAAATGTT